>JAHWFO010004564.1:2261208-2271368 GCA_023313115.1 Rhysida immarginata
CGAAACAAAAGGTTTTTGCACCTCATTCGCATTTCCATAAACATTTAATCAATCTTAATACTGCCACTCAACTTCTTGCGACTGAATTCTTTTATAATTTATATTTCATAGATTAAATCTTCCTTGGTAAAGAAGGCACGCCTTATGACCATTCGCAACAGAAATGATCGCTTATAGAATTATTAGTATTGAAGCACCGTTTTAAAAACGAGGGAAAAAAGTTTGAAATTATTTTATTCAAAATGTAACAAATAAATTCAGACCAGTTGAAAACATCATTACTCTATTTGCGATGTCGGTCTATCCGTTGCCAATTTTTTTCGAATTTTTTGAATTTGATTTCAGATTCCGATAGAGCATTAAAAAATAAGAAACAGTTTTAGTAGGCACACACCTCCTATCTATTTGGCAAAGTTTGGTCAAAATTTAAAGTCTATAATATTATATATTGGTCAATCAATTGGTACTTCACATTAATCCATCTAATGACTATTCTTGTCAATGACATGAAGTTTCCAAACCATCTGATGCAAAATCATGGCGGAAATATCATTTCATTGACCGAAGTAGGCATTACATGGACTATCTAAATAATATCACAGACTTGAAATTTTGACCTTACTATGACCGCAATTTTAGCCATGTTTCCGAATAGATAGGACATGTGTGCCTATTATAATTTTTACTTACTTTTTGGTGATCTATCCGAAGCTAAAGTCAAAATTAAAAAATTCGAAAAAATGGCAATAGAACGACCGACTTCGCAAAATTTTGTGATTCATAAAATAATGAGTCAAAAATTAGTTTCAATAGAAAATGAAAAATGCATATGCATGTACTTACTTAATAATGCTTGCTTTGCAAAAAACTTGTTAATAAGCATTTAAAAAGAAATTCACGACATCATTGAGAGTTCCTGTTTTTCAGTCTTAACATTTGGTTAAATAACCTCGTCACAAGTTGCTCTACGTTTGCAATAACCATGCAATTCCAGTACAGGAAGGAAAGCTTCTTACCATATAGAAAAATCTTCTATACATGCAATTCCACACGACAGTTATTTCTTATTTTTTTCTTCAGTTCCAGGTAAATTGATATTAAATATTGATTTTAATATTTTTTCATATTCGCAACAGAAATGGTCGAAATTCATGGTATTGGCCTTCTGAAAATATCAAAAGGCAAATCTGATTATAATCATCTACATTTGAAAATATCCTCCCAATTTTTATGCACCGGAAAATTCTGGAAAAAACATTCTTAGTAGGCGTACAGATGCACAGAGGTTTATGTTCTTTATATATAGTGAAGCTCTTTTATCACCTATCAGAAAATTTTCCTTTATTGGTTATTATATTCACCCAAAAATGTTTAAATTAACCATGCTTAATGTTCTTTACGACATTATGAAAAACAAAGAAATAACCCTTGGGTGGACGAAAAAAATTCTGGAAGCAACGAATTTAAATATTTTTAAACAAGTCTTTCATATTTAACTGATCTATTAGATATCATAAAAAATAAATAGGCGATTGTGACTGTGAATATCGTGAAATGACATTAGGCAGTCTTCGTTGCCTTGGAAGTGTTAATCCCAATTATTGATACCATATGTATTTATTTATGCATTTTGTACAATCACTAAGTTTTGTAGCAATTTCTCATGATTGAAACCACCTTCGAATTAGTTTCAAGATGCTTACGTTGGTAGAGTGGCGAGCCATATACTCGTGGCCCCTAGTTCGATCCCAGGTCGCAGAAGATTTTTTCTTTCATTTTCAATTTATATATCTACCTAATCCTGGAACTTTTCTCCAGTATTTACTCACTTTTAGTTTATTTTTACAAATCGAAGTCAAAAATTCGAAATTACAGCAGTTTGTAATTTGGAATGGCGTTCACAACAAGAATTCTGAATTGCAATTCATTCAAATATATATACATTTCAACAATTTATACTACAGTTAAAAGCGTATAATTTTAGAGATATAGAATACTAGACAACATTTATGTCAAAAGTCTTTCTATGAAATTGGTAGAGACTTTACAATACAATAAATGGCGAAACTAGTCGGAAACCCTGTTCTCCCTTTATTGTATTGTAAAGTCTCTACCAATTTCATTGATAGAAACAATACTAAGAACTTCCAAATTATAAAAAGTCTTTCTGGTGTGGTATTCCTTGGCTTCGACGCTTTTTCTATTTAACTTCTGGAGCTAATGGATACTTTTAATATCGAGGTGTATAAATGCGCTTTTAATAAAATATTTATTCGACACTGAAGAAAATACATTTCCTGAACTCGTTCACTTCCTGTTCTGTCTTTCGCAAGCTGATGTCAGATTTTCCCTGTAACCGAAAACTTCCTTTCTGCTTTGTGTCCTACGCCCTTCCCTTTTACCTCACGTCTCAGCAGGTGTCGCTTTTTCTTGATTTATTCTTGTCCCTGACAGTAGTCAAGGGTCGTTTATTTCATTCCTTGTCATAGCAACTGGTCCGATCGTTTGCTTGCAGATCAGGAGGAGCGATTACGGGTCGCCCAGGCCATCCTCCAGTACCACACGAGGACGTGCGTTCGATTTGTGCCCTGGAGAAACCAAGACGACTACGTCTTCATCGTCAAGGGAAAAGGGTGAGTCACAGTCTACTAATAAATAAATATATTTATATTTCCAATTTCATAGTTCCCTAATAAATGGATAATTTATAAGAGAAAAGGACGAGACACAACAACCCTGGAATGCAAATAGTTAATAAATACAACTGAGAAATTAAATAATAATTAACAAGCAACAAAATAATAAATATATAAGTATAATCAAAATAAAATTAAAAAATCAAATAAAGAGCTGACGTTTCGGATAGAGCCTATCCTTTATCAAAGCAAAAAAGGATAATTCTCTAATATTCTAATTGCTTTTAGAGAATTATCCTTTTTTGCTTTGATAAAGGATAGGCTCTATCCGAAACGTCAGCTCTTTATTTGATTTTTTAATTTTATTTTGATTATACTTATATATTTATTATTTTGTTGCTTGTTAATTATTATTTAATTTCTCAGTTGTATTTATTAACTAAATAGTTCCCTAATCCTATTTATCATATTCCCTTTATATGTAAATATGCCATAAATGTTGGCAACCCAAAATCCTTCATTGTTTTGCAAAACGACTTAAAGCACAATAAGAAAAAAATGACAAAGTAACACAATAAATGTTAAGAGAAGAAAAGTAATTGACGTTAAGAATCCAAAATAAATACTCACAGACGCCTGTGGAGACAAAAGTATCATTAAATGGCACCGTTTTGGGCTCATTCTGATTTCAATATTTTTTTATGAACTTACATGTCGATTGAACCATTGGGAGTTAAAACTTTAGTTATTTTATAGAAGGCTATCGTCAGTGAAAAAAATTCCAGGCAACGTAAATTTTAGCAGATTATTAGCGTAAAGGCCTATTTTTACTTAATCCGCACGGAAGAACACATCATTAAACAAATTGTATTGTTTCCACGGCACAATCTGCTTGTATCGTTTCCATTACCCTCTCATTAGAATAGACAGGAGTGAAATGGTATCTGAGTGGCCAAGAGCGCTGGAGCGTTTAGAAATATTAAAATGATTGAAAACGTTCAGAAAAAATTTATTTATACACTGTAAAAAAGGCTCTAGTTCGAGTATCATATTTTTTGTTTAATTTTAATGTTTCAGCCACTCTTTCTGAAACGATTTTATAATGATACTAGAAATAACCCATCTGATTGTATAATCGTCATTGTTATATTTTTGACACACATCTCTCTCCATACTTTTGTTTGTTGTGACGTAGTCCATCGCTGATTTTATATATTTGATATGTTTACAAGCATGGATTGTCTTCTTTTACTTCTTGTAATTAAAAGCTTTTTATAACTTTGCTGTGTTAGTTTGTTTAGGTCAAATCTTGTAATCAATATTAAACCAACTTTCCGACAAGCTAGGGAGCTACAATTTGACACACTTATGCAGAATCGATGACAATTTATGATAAAGAAAAAAATTTTCAAATCGGTTCATTGGTTCGTGTTCTAATGGTACTAACTCATTACTACGAATTGATTGTTGTAACAATTGGACATTTCGTTATGGCGAGAGGTAAATGTATTTATTGTTGCAAAATTAAGCTGTATTGTTGCCACTAAATAAAACATTATAAAAGCTTGGTTTGATAAAACCTTTTTCCTCTTATCTTGTTTTATCTCTCAATTTACATTTTGTATTCCTTATTATAATTGGCATTCTTTTTCAATCTTTTATTGTAGAATTGTTAATAATCAAAATTCTATGTCCGTTTTTAAATGTTATGTAATACATTTTTAATGATTTTAATTTACGGGTCGTACTGATTGAATCATTCTAGAATCATTAAATAGCGGAAGAATGGAGCTACTTATTGTTTTCACAATGTCCGTCCCCTTCATAATTTTCGCATTTTTTGAGGCAGAAGGTTGAAATTCGGAACGTAGCTTACTATGGACAATTGAACCTTCACTATTTAGTTTAATTTTGATTAGCCCACTGGAGTCGGGATTTCGCGGGATGGAAATTAGAAGGGACCAAAAGGTCTACGTATATTTATGCATATAAAGGAGTGAAATTCGCTATACAGATTCCTCTAAACAAGTCTAAATTGCCGGCTCGGTGGCCGAGAGGGTTAAGGCGCAGGTCTTTCCGCTCTCGAAACCAGCGAGTCGCGGGTTCGAATCCCGCCTAGGGCATGGATGTTTGAATTCGTCCCTTCATTATCATCCTTTCATCATGCGGAAGGCAACGGGAAATCACCGCATTATCACTCTTCCCTAGAAAAAAAAACTGAATGGATAGCATTCAGTCACCAGAAGTCAATTTCGACTTGATGGAACTCAACGAGTCTAAATTACTGTGAAGTCCAAATTGGCCCAATGGGGTCGGAGTTGCGGGGGTAGCAGTTACTTGGTCTTTAGAACAATGGCAACATATGGCATGTCGTTTATCATTCGATCGGAAATGAGAAACGAAAGAAGATAGAGCTATTTTACACTTTCTAAATACTACGTTCGAGAAAATCAATTTTTCGATTTAAATAATTGGGGAGGGAGATTAAAAAGTGAGATAAAAGGGTAAAAATAGATGATCTCAGGGCGTCCGCTACTGTCCTATACCTTACTCGGGAGGATTAACTTCTTGTTGTTAAATGTATTGATCATTTTTGTACTCAACACATTTTTGAGTTTTATTGATTTTGTTTTTGAATTTTATTAATTTTGATTTTCTTTTGCACTGTTTAAAGCCTTGCTGTTCAGTGTGTTTTGTATTATGAATTAACTTTTCCAACATAAACCATATTTACAGAGCCGTGGTAGCGCATAGCCGCACTTGTGGAAACATCAAATACGCTCTGACCAATCGTGCGCTTTCAGCTTTGCGCTTTTATCTGCTGCAAATAGGTATGTCTGCCTTCAGGGAATATGGCTTGCGCACAGGGCACTTGACGTCCCTTTTGAGTACACACTGCCTGACGAATAGAGCTATTTATTATTTAACGATAAAAATTTTATTATTTTTAGTAATTAATAATTATTTACTAATTATTAATAAACTATCAATTATTAAAAATCTGCTGAAAAGCTATAGTAATAGTCAGAATAATTTATAAAAATTATTAATGTCATTCTTGTCTAGAATTAAAATCATGCTTGTAAAAATGTATCATTATAAAATCGTTTCAGAGAGAGTGGCTGATTCTTTAAAATTAAACAAAAAATATTATACTCGCAATAGAAATGTTGAAAAAATACCTTTTATATAATGTGTATAAATAAAGTTTTTCTGAACGTTCTTAATCATTTTAATGTTTCTAAATGCCCCACCGCTCTTGCCCACTCAGGGAGCTTCACTCCTATATATTCTAACTTGAGAAAAATGGAAACGATACAAGCCAATATCATCTGTAAAGAGAGAAAAGATGGCATAGAGAGAAAGTCTTCACATACATTGTTTCATACCTACGGTAGGGCATTGTTAATCGTATTTCTATCAAAGAACGAAAGGCTCGCGCAGACGTAAGTGGCGTCACCCAAGTCTGGCGCGAGGCTAACGAGAAAGACCAACGCCTCCTAAAGATGTAACAATGTATGACGTTTTCGCACTCAGGCCTTATCTTTAGGAGGCGTTGGTCTGGCGGGAAATGTGTGTCGCAGAGAAGCCCCCGTTCGATGATCGGGCAGCTTTTATCACGTGATATTAACACAGCCTTCACATCTTATCCTGTTTTTGATTGTTTATGCTGTTATAACAATGCATTTCAGCGCGGCCTCAGCTTATATTAATTTGCTTGCGCGTGCGTTGCTAAGGGTAAAACAATTCCAAGCAATAAAACTTCATTGGTACAAAATAACTTATGGCCACAAATGTTATTTTATTTTGTCAGTAGGAAACTGTGAAAAGGATAATGATGAACTTTTATTGCCAACTTGAAATGTTGCAAGAAATATCCAAGGAATTCGAAGCAGTTGCAAAGTCTTCTTTTGACTCATATCCAATAACTCTAGACGTTGAAAATCCAAATTTATTTGAAACAAATTCGGCTGCATACGTTGCAGGCTTTTTGGCCAAAAAAAAAAAATCTTGAAAAAAATGAATGCATTGACTGTAAGAGCATTTTAGTTGGTGATAAAAGTTTATCGGATTCTAATTTTCCAATGGTTATAAAATTTATAAGCATATTTAATGCAATTGATTTTTTTTATAAAAAAAATTATGTTCAACATCTTTTCCACTGTCTAATTTATTGTGGTGTCTGCTTTTAAATCACTTTTAAATAGTAAGTGAATAAAACTCATGTTAAAATAAACATTTGTTTTCTTTCTAAAATATATTAAAAAATTACAGAATTTAAAAAAATTTACAAGATTTCATTATAAACTAATGTTATGGAATAAAATAATTATACTTTCAACATAATAAACCGTGTCAGTAAATAAATTAGAAAATAAATGAACAATAATTTAATTTAGCATTTTAAAACTAAATAAAAAAACTTCAATGCAGGTACAGTCTGTCCCAAAAAGATAGCTTGTGTAGTTTTTTTTGAAAATAGCAAAGAAAATATCAACAGAATCACATTTTATTTTACGAATGGTTTAACAATCTTAAAATAAAGTAATTTATTAAGTACCGAAAGGTGCTTTATGCTATCAGTGTGGGGAAACGTGTCTGTCTGTCCGTCTGTAACTCAAACTTCTCCGAGGCTATGAAAGATTTTCAAAATCTGTTTTCGTCAGTCGATGAATATGGTTCACGGCACGAACCAGTTACAAATATTATCTAAATCGGTTCATTGGCACGTGCACAAATGGTACCTCTATTTTCCCGCCTAGCAATTTTCAATGGGAAGATATATTGAGTAATATATAAAACAAATCGTAATGACGAGATAGATGCGGTTATTCATTATTATTTTCGTCAGTCGATGAATATGGTACATGGCACGAATCAATCACAAAATATTATCTAAATTTGTTCAATAGCACGTGCACAAATGGTACCTTTACGACCCCACCTAGCAATTTTCAATGGAGAGATATATTAGAAAATGGATATTCTACCCAAGTGTGACCACTTGGCCTTTGTGGCGACCTTGAATTCCAATAAGCATAAAACTACTCGAATGAAGAACAGCTCTAATAAATCTCTAAAATATACCTTTCAGTCTGTGAACTGGGATAGATTTAGGCAATTAATGTTCATGATTGGTCCCTATATTTTGAATCTGATAACACTGATACAATGTTTCAAAGTCTAAATCAGACGATATTCGAACTTTTAATTCAAGCCGGTTTGAAGACGAAGATATGTATTGCCCGTAAGAAATCTCCTCCTTGGTGGAATACTGACATCACTAAGATTAGAAAAGAAAGGAAAAAAATTTATAAAGATTATTGTGAAACCAAAAACATTGATGTTATAAATGAATTAAAAGCCCTTAACAAAGTCTATAAACTGAAGATTAGAAATGCTAAAAGACAATATGTAGTGAATACTAAAAATGAATTCGATCTTTGGAAATTCGTAAATAGTAGGAATAGGAAGGGAACTTTAGACGTAAAATCGGAACAGGCGATTGAATACCTACATTGGATTGACAATCCTCTGGACTTAGAAATCAAAGAGCCAATTATACATATCCCTTGTAAAGCTGACGTTGATTGGAAGTTACCAACAAATTTACCTCATCATATTTATTGGGTAAATAAAAACATCAAATTCAAATACAATCCTAATGATGGAATTTTAAATAATGTGACTCTTAAGAAATGGGGACATCAAGGAAATAATCTTTTAGCCATTTTAATACACAAAATTTGGGAAACAGGACAATTCCCCACTATACTTAAACAAGCTCTTATACGACCGATTTATAAAACAGGGGATAAATCATTATTAATGAATTACAGACCCATTTCTATTCTTCCAACGGTTTATAAAATCATTGAGAAAACTTTATTTACCCCTATGATGGAGTACCTTTGGGAAATGCTCCTCACCAATCAATATGGGGGACGCCCTAAAACTTCGGTTCAAGACTTACTTCTTACGATAATGTTAGAGGCAGTTGAGGCCCTTGACAGAGGCCACCGTTTTGTTATCGTAACCTTTGACATTGCTAAGGCGTTTAATACCATTCCCAGAAACCAACTTTTCATCGAATTACAGTATTTTGGTATTGCAGGTAAATCAATAGAACAACTGTACGACCTCTTTGATATGAGTTATAATAGGTTAACTATAAATAACCACTCCTATTGCTATCCATCAAGTCGAAGAATACCACAAGGTTCAGCAATTAGCAACATTTTATTTGCTGTAGTGACTGCGCCTCTGTTTGAACTACCCCTTAAATTGAAAATGAAAGCCTTTGTGGATGATTTGATCTTGACAAAATCTTATTCTCCGAATGAATACCAAATGATCGAACAAGATCTCAGACATGACACAGAAATTATATGTGATTGGTTCGGAAAAAGAAATATGAAAATCAACGTAGACAAGACAACTCAATTAATTATTGATAAAAACCAGTCTATTTCAGTTCGCACCCAAAAAATTCTAGGGATCATCTTTGATAACAAATTAAAATTCATGTCACATATAGAAAATGTTATTTGTCAATGTAGTAAACTGTCAATGTGGTTAAAAGATTGCGTTCTACATTAACCCGAAAAGAAATGATAAATATTTTAAAGGTCAAAATATTACCAAAAATAACGTATGGTTTGATCCTTTGGGAAAAACCCCATAGAGTTTGGCAGGAGAAGTTGAAAGTAGCGTATAATAGCATTATTCGTATGGCTTTAAATCTTCCTTTGTATCATTCTATAACTCAGACCGCCATTGAAATAAACTCTTAACCTTCCCCTACTTTGTAATGTTTATGAAATTGATAGAACTGGTTAAAGCTATTCAAATATCTACTAATCCTGCTCATTTTGTTATCCAATGGCTCAACAGCTCCCCAAATATAAGGAAAGCTAAATATCTAACTATCAATTCTCCACATATTGTTTCCAGATGGAGAGAAAAATTCTTTCCATTTAATATTATCTCAACATGGAATAAAATCCCTAGCGACACGAGACAAATTATCATTAGTTGCGATAAAGAGAACTGTTCAAACCATCAGAATCATGTAAAATCTATTTTATACAATTGGACTATGTCCATGCAAAATGATGAATGTAAATAATTTTAATGAAAATATTTTACTCACTTTGAGTGCATAATAATAATAATAATAATAATAATAATAATAATAATAATAATAATAATAAATAAATAAATAAATAAATAAATTGTAACAACAACAGGGAGCAACCAACCAGATAAACCAGAAGGTTAAGACCCATGTTGTCCCCCAACAGGCAACTGCCCAAAAACGGGGTTAATGAAGAAATACAAATAACCAAAAAAAAAAAAAAATTAATTAAATTAAGACTAAAACTCAAACTATTTTAAAAGTTGCAGACAAGGGTCGTTAAAAATATCAACATTATAATTGTTAGGTAAACCACTATTAAACATTCTAACCAATTTAAATAATAATAATAATAATAATAATAATAATAATAATAATAATAATAA
>JAHWFO010004564.1:2271378-2388107 GCA_023313115.1 Rhysida immarginata
TAATAATAATAATAATAATAATAATAATAATAATAATAATAATAATATCAAACAAATCGTAATGACGAGATAGAAGCGGATATAAATTACTATTTTCGCCAATTAATAAATATGGTTTCGGGAATGAACCATTTTGAAAATGGTTGAAATCGAAACAATGACACGTGCTCTAATAGTACCATTGTGATGCCCTCAAAAATTTTCAGTGCTAAAATATGGCATGTAATATATCAAACGACTTGGAATGAGTTGTAATGAATGAATATAACGTAAAATTAATGATATTCGAAAATGATATAACATAATTACAGGGGTGGGATTTAGAGAGGGCAACATATCTATGTGCTATTTAGGTACGTAAAGGCGTGAAAATTAGTATCCAGATTCCTATAGGCAAGATCTACATTAATATGAAGTTTAGGCCCAATTGTTCAAGTGGGATCGGATTTGCGGGGGTGGCATTCACTTGGCCGTTAGAACTATGGCAACACATGGCATGTGATATATCATACGTTCGGAAATGATGAGAAAGGAAAGAAGATACGAGGTTTATTTTACATTTTCTGCATATTACGTTCGAGAAAATAAATTTTTGATTAAAATATTTGGGGAGAGGTAAAAAGTGCAGATAAAGGGGTAAAAATAGATGACCGCAGGATCTGCTACTTACCTTATCCTATTCGGGAAGGGGAGGGGTTAATTTCTTTTTAATAAGTGTATAAATGTATTTCTGCTTCACTGCTAAAGCTCCTCCTTGAGAATGTTTACAATATTTGATTTTATTTGCAAATTAAATAATTTTCTTCTTGTTAACTTTAAAGCAATACATTTTGCATTATAAGTATATGAAAGAATTTGGATAATGTACGTTTTTCATAATACCATAGCCTTTGCTTGCGCTTAAAATATGTTGAATATAAATAAACCAAATTACTATTTCTATATTTTATTGCATATTGTCCTCTTCAAATCGAATTTCAAAATTCTGTTTGGTCATGTCTATATAAAAAATCCGCATTATCCACATTTGTAGAGTACATACCTTTACAAATGTGTTAGTGTGTTTGTTTTTAACCCATCAGTCAAAGTTGAAACACTTTTTATGAAACAGAGAATTCCTGTGTATTGTTGCAAATATAATTTTAGACCAGCTTTTCTTTAAAAATTTTTATAATAATGTAAATGTAATAATAAATTGAGTGTATTATGCTCGTCATTTTTCATTCTTAAATGCAGTAATATTTGACTTCTCTTACATTTTTGTGTAAGGGATTCAGAAAACGGTAAGATGTGTGTAATTTTTCAGTGATGTCTTGCTTTAACAAGTCAAAAATTTATATCTTGGGATCAAGCAGGGGAGATTCGTCCAATTGCAAACGGAGCTTTACGAATACACCCTCCTGCGAAATGCCCCACTTATGCAAACGAGGAGTCGTAAAAATGCTTTTGGTCAACGGCCGGACAATAAACTGACAAAAGAATTGGAAATTCATAGGCAGCAGGCTTTTTATTACTGGCATTCAAAGGACACCCCACTGTTCGTAAATATAAAACGCTGAATTGGACTCTGACATTGGCTGAATGCGCAATTGCCATTTTTGCCGCTGAATATAGTCAAGCGTTCGCCTAATGTCAACATTAACGCCAGACATAAAGTGAAATCAGTTTAAAATTAAAATTCTTCTGAGGAAAAGAGGTCTAATTAGAGAATTTATTTCATAGGAAGAACAATAAGGAAATGCAGTCAATATTCTTGCATTTTGATGTTCTAGCATTCCTTTTGTCTTTTGAAATATTTTCTAATGTGGAGATGCGCACATTCATAAAGAAAATTATGAAAGTTTCAACAGCATGTTAATGTCGCCTAATTAAATTTATTTTTGATATCTGTTCGGTCACTGGATATGTGGATCAAAAAACATCTTACTGGTCCTACACTACAAACGAATAAGCTTTTATCAATGCAGTTCTATTTTATCTCCGTAATAAAACTATATTGGTTTTCAAAAAAAAAAAAGATGGAGCAGATTTCAGATATTTTTTTCAAGCAAATTGTAAAAGAGCGGAAAAACATCCGCACATCGTTGAACAGAGGAACACTCAAAGTTTTAAAAGCACGCTAGAAATTCCATTCAATGTCGCACATCGGCGCGGTTTCCTGTTTATGGGGACGCCATAGGAGAAGTCCTTTTTGCATTGTAGATTGCTAAGTGTGGATTTTTTTTTAATAACATGGCTGTTTATTGAACCGACGGTGAAATTCACGTTGCATTTGAAGAATGGGATTCACACTTTGCAAACTGCAGCACAAAAACGACCACTTTTTCCAATAAACAAGAAAGAGCGCTGCCATTGAATGAAACTTCTAGGCGGGCTTTTAAAGTTTGAACCTTCCTCTATTCAATGGTGTGCGAAGTGTATTTCTGTCTTTTACGGTCTGTTTGAAATAAATATTTAAAATATGCTCCATCTTTTTTGGATACAATGTGTATGTATTTAAGTTTAAATGATCGGTTACTTAACATATTGCGCAAAACATTCAAAATTGGAGTAGAGAACCCAAGATGATATAATTTATGTAAATAAGTGGTGATGCAGGACCTCTAGTCGAAAGCATTAGAAAAATTTTAAAAAATTAAAAAAAAAAACCCATCTATTTGTTTACTTCTAAAGGGGCCTAATCTCGGGAATAAAAGAGACAGTAATATCAACGTTAAGAATGATAAATAGATCAACGATAGGTAAAGCCAAAAAGTCAGGATGAGAAAAAACGGGATAAAAATAAAAATTCAGAAGCCTTCGCAAAAAAATAAGTTAAGGTGATAGACCTGATTCGACGCATCATATGGATAATTTTCTTTAGGTAATCTTTCAAGAGTTGGGATATTCACCAGTTTTTAAGTTAGATTGGGTCTGTCAAAAATGTACCCACATTTGAGGAGAAAAAAACGTCCATAAACCTTTTAATACATGTACTAAATTTATTCAGAAATCACGAGATGAATACAAGATGTGCTAAAAATGCTTGCCATTTCAAACACTTGTACGGCGAACTTCTGCTAGGGCAAAGTTAGCCAAAGTGATTGTTTCCTTTGTTGTTATAATTCCATCCAACTTCGAAAAATGTCCATAGATGGCATCTGTTAAGGTGTGTATATTTTTGACGAAACCTGTATAACGGTGTAACAGTCAAAGTGTTACAAACTTGTAGGACTTATAATAAGCATTTATGTCTTATAAACATTAGTCCGGAAAAGCATAACTGATGAGTTACAGAAGTGGACGTGGCTCGTTAGCAGGCCTCACCATCGAAACCTGCTACACACTCCACCTATGAACGAATGGTCTTAACCAACGTGAGCAATCGTGTAGGAGCATGCAAATTAACTTCCAATTACTTCCACGTGAACTGTGCAATCAGTCTTTAGTATCTGTCTGCGATTATGGCTGGTTAAACGTTTGATGAGTACACTGACATGGTACTAGTATATGGCGAAGCGCAAAGGAACGGAAGAGCTGCCTGCCGACTTTATCACGAGCGATTTCCACATCGTCAGCAACCAGCACACACGCCATGTTCGCTCGACTTACACGGCGTCTGCGTAAGGCAGGAACCTTTGTTGTGCATCGTGTAGGTGTTGGTGCTGGCCGAACCCGTCGCACCCTGGGATTCGAGGACGAGGTGCTACTCTACAGAGTGTACAACAACTTACACCGCAGATGCCAAACATGCATTGAAGTTGGAGGCCGTCAGCTTGAACAGCTATGTAACTGTAGTCAAGGCTGCATGTGTTCACTTCTGTAACTCATCAGTTATCCATTTCCGGAATAATGTTTATAGGACATAAAATGCTTATTATGATCACTTGTATAAGTATTATAAGTATATTATAATATATCACCCTGTATATTATAGGAATTTTTTTAAATAAATAAATAAAGCCGGGAATCTCAACGGCATTTGAAGATATAAATATAAGAAATTTTTTATTTAATAAAGAATTTTATTTAATAAAGGAAGATAAAAAGAAACATTCAAGTAAACCTAGGTTTGAACCGGCCATTGCACTTATACATTAAAGTGTATAAAGGCCTTACCTCAACTTTCAAATACATTTAAAATACTTGATTTTATTGTATATTCTAATGGATACCCTGCCTCTTTGAGCACTATTCAATGGTGTTTTATCTGTTGAAGCCTAATTAACAGCCCTCAAATTATTCTTTATAAAGTTTCTTTTAAAACAAAAGTTTTTTTTCAAATTTCTTCGAATGAAGCTCATCATGCAGTAAATTTCAGGCTATAATAGCCGTGCCAATCGGTGGACCTATTCAGAAGTTGTGTGTGAATCGATATCGACAGAACAGTCAATTAAAATGCGTTTTTATGTTGGAATCTTATAAATACCCTATTTCTATGCTGCAACGTGTCAGAAATTTAAATAGATGCCGTTAGAGCTTAAAAAGATTTTTCCTCCCACGTTTAGCCTACATGAAGTTATTTGAAAGCTGTCGAAAGCTCATTAGGAGAGTCTCTCCGGAGATGCCTTCGATTATTTTGCTTGTTTTAGAAATCACAGGGCGTGAAATTGTTCTTATTAGAATCGGTAGGAAAATGGACAATAAAAGTAACTAAAATGCTGGTCCAAAAATAAATAAATAAATAAATTAAAAGAAAAAAACAAACAAACTGGTTTCCTAATACTCCCTTGAGAATACTATTGGTGTCTTTACGATGCCAATGATGAATGACGAACACATTCACACGGTTTGCACGTAAATTTCGAGAGAAGATAACAATCTCTCGATTTAGGTTTGTTTCCCACTGATCCACTTAAGGTTCAAAAATAGAAATCTTCCTGCTGAAAATTTTTTCCCTCCAGCTGACAGTGCCACTGGCAGAGGGGGTGTTGCCACGGTTTCATCATTCCGCTCAGGTGTTCATATTTATAACTCTTCTTTTTCTTCCTTATTTCTTTTCCCTTCCCAGGTGTGCCTCTCAAGTTGGACGCAAACGAGGACGTCAATTCCTGTCGCTGGGACGAGGTTGCATTCATCCAGGCATTATCATGCACGAGATGATGCATGTGCTTGGTTTCTGGCACGAACAAAGTAGGGCCGATCGAGATGACCACGTGACCGTCCAGTGGGGCAACATAGCAAAAGGTGAGATATAATATTGTAATATTACATGGACAGATGTCTCGAAAATCGCCGTAAAAACTTTAATGTTGAACCTATTTAGGGTTAACTGTATCATTATACGACTTTATGGAGGGTCGAAAGAGGTCATAATTTTGAGGCATCAGCGCGGCTTCAATAAAATCAGCGGGTGGTAAATGAAACTCTCTAGTCACGGCATGGTGCAAAAGTTTTAATTGCCAAACGATACAATTTAACAGGTCCAATTGCATTTGGGAGAATCCATAATTTAAAGTTTTCTTTATGGTGGTCTATTCCCAAATCGACATATTATCTTCCTCTGTTTCGCAACACCGTATGGATTTTTCTGAGATTTTAAAGTACAGCATGAAAAATAAGAAGGGACAGCAAGGAAGCAAGTTGGTTATTGTATATTTAAGAATCAACATTTAACTCTCAGCCATTATAATTTGGCTATATATTCGAATAGACACTAAATTTGCTTCTTTGATGGAAATAATATCAGCATATATAAATTCTGAAAGAATTAAGAACTCGTAGGTGTTTTATAGATTTGGCATGTCGCACCATTAAAAATTCTTATTTGGAAGGTGCCATAGACTAATTTTCATGGATTAAACAAAAATTGAAAGCACATTTTATTTTTAAATTTATTTATTTAAATGACATGTCCTTCAGAGACATATCAAAATTCATATTGACAAAATATCCATATTTTCTCAATTACATAGTTTTTGATCATCTTATTAGCGTGTATAAGGGAGAAATAAACGATATTCGAACGGCAGGATGTCCAGTTGTTCGAGTGGGATGGAACAAGGCCTCCTACAGGGTGATTCAATCAATTTCTGACAATTTCAGTACTATGATTTATTGACCCATTAATGTTTACGAACTTAGCATTTCAGTATGATATTTTAGGCATTTCGGAGTTTTTATTCCCGTGGAAAAGACTTGATGATATGCTCATGTGGCCACCACGAACGTTTTGAACTGCTCGCAGCCGAATGGCGAAGTTGTTCATAACTCTATCCAGGATTTCTGCATCCACAAGGGTGCAGCAGTCGACGATGCTTTGTCGCAGCTGGTCTAGGATTCTTGGTGCTGTAGTGAACACACTGTCTTTAAGGAACCCCCAGAGATAAAAATCACATAGGTTTAGGTCAGGACTCGTAGGGGGCCAAAGAAAGGCACCCCCGAATCGATCTGGAAACCTGTTTGAAATGACACGATTCCGAATTTCTGATTGAGAAAGTCTAGCACTTCATTAGTGGTGTGAGGCCTAGCCCCATCCTGTTGAAAGCATTGATGTCGAAGCGGTATACGCCTCCTTCGCAGCTCGGGGATGAAGAAGGTTTCCAACATGTTAAGGTAAGCCTGTGACGTTACGGTGCCCTCAAAAAAGAACGGACCAGTGATCCCTCTTTTGGAAATCGCGCACCAAGCCATAACCTGTTGTGAATGAAGAGGTGACTTATGGATCTCATGAGGGTGCTGGGAACGTTGAGTTTATTAACGTCACCTGACAGATGGAAGAAGGCCTCATCTGACACCCACAGTTGTCCACAATGTCCTGATTGGCTTCCATTTCTGCTCCAAACTCCGTCGCAAATTGTTGTCGCTTCTGTTTTCCAGTGTCTGTTAACTCCTGATAAACATGGATCTACAATACTCATTTCCAAAAAAGTTGGGACAGTGCAAAATATATAGAAAAAACAAAAAGGGATGATGTAACAAAACTTTCTCGCGAATACAAAATAGCAGATACGTTTATGAAATGACATAAATATACTGTGTGCACCAAAACATTTTGTATCGTGGCCGGGACGTTCATTTTGAATGGGGGTGTTGCAACACGTTCCAAAATAGTAGGGACATACGTTGTAGAAAGCGCCGTTAGTAGTGGAACCTTCCGAATTGTTCGGGAATAATCTAGAATGATGACGTCGTACTACATTCCGTATAAATAACAGTGGCCATCGGTCGTTCAGGTAACTTATTCGGAACGATGGGTCGAGGCAAGCCAGTTAGCGAAGATCTTCGTGTTTGAATCATTTAAGAATTCACAAACAACGTTTCTCAGCGTGCAATAGCCAGAAGATTTAACCTGTCCTCATCTACAGTACATAATATTATCAAGCGCTACCGAGATAGTGGTGAGATCACAGTTCGGAAAGGCCAAGGTAGAAAGCCTATTCTGAATGCTCGAGCTCTTCGGATCCTCCGACGTCACTGCGTCACGCATAGGAATGCTGCGATTACGGACATAGCCACGTGGGCCCGCGATTTCTTCGGGAAGGCATTATCGTTGAATACTGTATGCCGGTGCATCCACAAATGCAAACTTAAGTTATACTGTGCACAACGGAAGACATACATCAACAAACGACAGCAACGTCGCCGTCTGATATGGGCTCGAGCCCATCGCAATTGGTCCCAAGCACGCTGGAAGAACATATTGTGGTCCGATGAATCAACCTTTACGATTGTTTACGGAAATAATGGACGCCGTACACTCCGGACCAAAGACGAAAAGGATATTCCCGCGTGCTACAGGCGTTCGGTACAGAAACCACCTGTCTGTCATGGTCTGGGGCTGTATTAGTGGCCATGGAATGGGAGACTTGCACATCTGCAATGGCACCGTCTATGCTGAAGCGTATATACAGATCCTGGAACAAGCTATGGTGCCATCTAAGAGGCGCCTGTTTGGACGACGTCAGTGTATATTTCAACAAGACAACGCCAGACCGCATGCAGCGCGCATAACTTGTGCATGGCTAGGTCGGCAGCGCATTCGTATGTTGGATTGGCCCCCTTGCAGCCCGGATCTGTCGCCTATAGAAAACGTTTGGCGTATTATTAAACGAAAACTACGACAGCGACGACCCCGGACAGTTGAACAGCTGCAAACCTATATCCAACAGGAATGGGACAGAATTCCGGTTACGGTGTTAGAAAGATTGGTGTCATCGATGCCCAGAAGATTACAGTGTGTCATCGAGAGGAGAGGTGACGCCACACCGTGGTAAACGCCGTGCTGTCCCAACTTTTTTGGGAGTGTGTTGCACGTGCCAAAAGGAAAACCACCTGTATCTTTCTTTAAGCATATACGATATGTGATCCCATGTCTAATTTATCGTTTATGTATTGTAATGAGTTGAAATAAACGGCAATACAATAATCCAAACAAATGTGTTGGAGTTCTTCTTATATGTTGCACTGTCCCAACTTTTTTGGAAATGAGTATTGTAATACGGGAACAGGTGTAAATCCTTTCTCAAAATTCGCCACGTTTGGTATACGACAGTCCTTCTTCAATGGATAGGCGGCGAACAGATTTTTTGATAGGGGAATCGACCAACTTTGTGCGAACATTTTCGACAACTTCGGCTGTTCGAACACGAGCTTCGCTCCCGCCTTTTTTCTTGCCTTTAACACATCCAGTGGCACGAAATTGCTTGACAAAATCCATGATTGCTTGCCTGCCTGGTGCGTCTCGACACTTATACTCCTTCCGGAACTTTCTTTGCACGGTTACAGGTGATTTTGTCTCGAAATACCATTCGACACCCTTGCATTTCTGCTCTGTTGATAAAGCGGGCGCCATTTTTCAACAATACGATTTTCATGCAGCGGCGTTGCAACAATACAAACTCCAACTATTTAGAAATTCGATATGGCGCTCACATTCTTTCAATTGTTTATCCCTAATGCACGTCATTCGAGTGAAATGGTCAGAAATTGACTGAATCACCCGGTAGATAACAAGGCCCGGACACTATGATCTGACGACGTCACAAAGGAGGAAGGAGGCCAGCGAGAAAAACAATTCAAGTTGGAAAAAGAGCTCGTTAGCAAATTAAAGGAAAGCATCGGTAGACATTTTTGAGTTTTTCTATTGTTTTAAAAATAAATTCCAAGTCTTTTCTATTGTTTTTAAAAATATTGTAAGTTTTTAATAATGATTAAATTATTACATATAATAAATAAATTTTTGATTTGTAATTGTTTTTACTTCTAGTTCAAGCATTAAGCACTGCAAATGTAGTGACGAATGTTTCGCCTGTGAGAGCATCCTGATATAGTGCTTAATGCTTGAAAAACTACAAAGGATAGAGGCTAATTCCATATTTAGTTTATTACTATTTTTGCGTGAACATTTGCTTTATTTATAAATGTTAGTAGTAAGCAAGTAGCAGGTAAATCATTCAATATAGTTGTACTTATGAGTTAGACCTACTTGACTGGACCTAAAGCTGCAATGTTTAGTCAGTTTTAATTTAACTACAATATATTTTAACTGAATACAATCGTAATTTCTTTTATTCTGGATCTTTTAAAATGTTATTCGAACTTTTAGAATGAACAGTTCATTTAATGCAAATGATTTTCGTCAAGTTTGAGTGTCGCTATCGCTTAAACATGATCTAAACATGGAGGATCGCTTATAAACATCGTCAGTGGTTTAGATGAACAGAAACTAAATTAATTTGTATGCCTACATGAAGAATATGTTAGCAATCCATGCTTCCTTTATAATATGTTGTGAAAGAATTATATTTTAAATGCTTCATGCTGAATAATAAAATGATCTGAATTCGCACATAAGCTCAGCATAAAGATCGAGTAGCGCCTGCAACGTGATCTTCTGCATCAACGATCCCTCCTTTGATCACATGACCATTCCCATCATGCTCGAGCTGTCCGGGCCTTGTTATCTAGGAGGCCTTGGATGAAACCAGTACTTCCACAAAACCCAACCTCAACAGATATCGAAAGAAATATTTAGAGGTAGGTAAGAAGCCTGATGGGCCCATGAGGCCATCCACAAAATGGAAGATGGTAAATAATCATTGGGATTTGGATTTTATAGCTTCTTTCAATTCTAATTCCAGTTAACAGCCAATCGGCAAAGTGCCATAGATGGGATGGGAGGACCTAGTTAAGACTTTATGGAGCTAAACAAAACAATAAGGAAATGCTATAAGTGAAAATCTCTAATCCACAAGGTGGAAAGAAAGGAAATACTAAAGACGTAGAATTTTCACTTTATATTTATGGATCTGCTTTAATTGCCAGATGGAATCAGAACGGTTGTGGTAATCCGAACTGCCCTTCTCAATAGAGTCTCGCCTACAGTACATACATTTTTTTCTACCCTGGAGTATCATAACGAGTTCAATCAACAAGAAAATGTTCAAAAGCCCTCAGTTTTGATTTTGCTACATACAAAGTCAGTATTATACTGCAAGTGTACTGTACATCTGGATTTAGGTGGTGGCAAGCCTTTATAGACGTGTAGATAAAAACCATGTAAATTATTCCATTCTTTACCAGCACTGAAACATGTACAGCCATTTTTGTAACAAGGGAAGAAAATGAAGCAAAATTAATGATACGATATGCTAAGTTTATTAAGCCTAACGCGTTCGGTATTTCACCATCATGGGAGGCATATAGCTAATCTATTACTATTTTTGGTTCATTTTTCCCCGTGTTTTATCTGCCGTAGTACTTGACGTAATGACTCATTAGGATTTTATATTAACATTTGTTTTAACGCTTGTACACTACAGTGTGCAGACCCGCTAATCCTAAAATCCTCTTGCCTCAATTATTTTGGTACTAATTGACTAATAAATACACTGCTTTGCAATGAAATTGCCCCACCCACAAGAAGTTATCCGAATGAGCCAAAAGTAGGAATACAGCAAGAGATACATCTGAACACACCTTTATTACGTTATGGAGCCAAGAGGTGCACTCGTTTGTACAGGGTGTCCCAACGGAAAGCGGCATCAGTAGCTTGTGGCACCACCTCTAGCGGCGATGCATTGTTCCAGCCGCAGGTGTAGGTGATCATACAAGTGGCGAATGTCATCGTGGGGTACGTCTGCCCAGGCCTGGTGAACCTGCTATGTCAGTTCATGGAGATTCCGGGTTGATCGTAAACGACGTCCCACCAATTCCCACACGTGCTCAATTGGCGATAGGTCTGGAGACCTCGCAGGCCATGGCAGGCAGTTGACATCATGCAGACATGCCATGCTCATGTTTTCCTTGTGCGGTCTGGCGTTATCCTGCTGAAAGACTGCGCCGGGTATGGTGTACAGAAAGGGCAGTAATACAGGCTGCAGAATCTCTGTGACGTGCCGTGCTGCTGTCAGGGTATCTTGGATGGTGACTAAAGGCATTCTGGTATCGTATTCGATAGCACCCCAGACCATGATCCCGTGTGTTGGCCCACGATGGCGATACCGGATGCAATGTTCATTGGCACGTTCCGATGGTCTGCGCCACACCCGTCCGCGTCTGTCATAGGTGTCCAAACAATAGCGGGATTCGTCGCTGAAGACCACTGGGTGCCATTCCATTCGCCAGCCCACTCGTTCTGCGCGGTGCTCAGGTGTCAAAGGAAGACACAACAATGGACGCCTGGCAGACATTGTCGCGGCGTGTAACCGGCGTGCTATTATAACACCACCTAAAGAGAAAGTCTGAGCGCGGAAACGTCATACATTGTTAAAACATCATAGGTAGTCATCTTTAATCGTATATCTACCAATAATAAGCCCTAAATCATGACTAGGTATGTTGATGTAACAATGTATGAAATTTTCGCGCTCAGGCTTTGAGTAGAGGTGGTGTTGGCTATTATCGCTATTGACGCTGGAGCAGTACCGGGAATAGTGTCGTTGTCGCGCAGTTGCCGCAGGGTGATGGTTCTGTCCGCTAGCGCTGTTCGCAGTATCCGCCTATCGGTACGAGCTGACGTGCTCCTCCGGGCTCCAGAGCCTGGTCTTCTGGCACGTGTGCCTGCCTCTCGCCATTGCCTCCAACATCGGCCTACCGTCCGTGCGTCCTGCGACACATGGACAGCAATCCGTCTGGTTGACCATACAGCCTCGGACAGGCTAATAAACTGACCACGTTCAAAGTCCATTAATTGCGTAAACGGTTGTCGTTGTCGTACATTCACGAGGCAGTTGCTTCTTCCCTACTGCATGGAACGTCTCGCACAAGTGTCAACTGATGAGCCTATACGGGCACCCGGAGTTGCCCAAGTATCAACCCAAATGGTCATGTCCCGTGAGCATGCATCTAATCGTTTACTAGTCGGAGGTAGACGAACCCCCTCCCCCCCACTAAATATGGAAAAGGTCGGATAATTCCTTGTTGGTGGGTCAATTTCATTGCAAAGCTGTGTAGTTCGATAAGGAAAGTGCAATGCAGATTAATTGGTTATGTGCTGTGTTAACCTTGGCAATGGCATATTTAGTAGTAGAGAACCAGATAGGTGCAGCGTAAGAAGACTTGGGGATTAGTTTTACTGTAATAACGGTAGTTAGTTCTTTTTTGTTAAGATTTTGGATGACTTTCGGTTTAGCAGGTCCAGGGGAAAGTTTTTTCGTTTCCTTCCCCTTACTTTTTGAATGGTTACAAATGGTTACTAGGATGATTTGAATAATGCAAATTTTTTATACATTAAAGAGAAATGATTTGTCATTCTTTTACACTTACTTGTCTAAGTGAAAATATTCAATTTTATTTTGAAAAAACGTCTGAAATGGCACCTACATCACCAATAATTCGAGCCTGCCTGTTGGATGAATTTAAACTTGGCCATAAAGCAAGGGAGGCTGCTCGTAACATTTGTACATCACTCGGTGATAATTCTGTCACCAACCAGACAACACAGAATTGGTTCAAAAATTTAGAACTGTAATGAGCCTCTTGAAGATTCTCTTGGATGTTTGGTGGACAACAGCTGTTGTATTCTATTATGAGCTCCAAAATCCATGACAAACTATCACAGCAGACGTGTATATTGGTCAGCTTCAACGTACACATGAAAAAATCGAGTAAAACAGCCAGCTCTTGCGAACCGTAAAGGTGTTGTTTTTCTTCATGACAACCATGTTCGCATAGGGCAAAGCTGATCCGTTAGGCAATAAACAAACTTGCCTGTGAAGTATTACCTCATCCACCGTACTCTCTGGATATCTCCCCAACTGATTATCACCTTTTCCGATCTCTCGTTAACCATTTGAGAAACAAGTGCTTCAAGACAGAAGAAGAGCTAAAACATTAATTGGGTGTGTTTTTCAACTGTAAAACTCGTGACTTTTATAAAAAAAAATTTATCATTTAGTATCTCGTTGGAAGAAGTTGCTGATAATGATGGCGATTATTTCGATTAATAAAAAAGTTCATTTATGCATTAATCTGAGCGCCAATTGTAATATTTGCACAAACGAAAAAACTATCCCCTGGACCTGACATATTTAAGTTAGACTACATTACGATCAATTTGATGGTAAAAAGAAGTTTCATTTTAATTCTAAGATCGTATGCATTTATTTTCGATGGTCTAGCCTTTTGTGCAAGTAAGGACAATCAATGGTTTTGTTCTCATTAACCATCCCGTCATGGCCCTGTTACAGAACAATTTTTGAACCGTCCTTCACGATTTCATCGGTAGCCAAAGCATTATAGCATGTTTGTATTTGAGCCAGTTTCCTACTTTAACAATTTATTTTAGCGACATAGCTAGAATTCAGGCTCCTAAAACGGTCCTTCAGCCCGCCACCCCCCCCCCCCCCCTCGAGTATCGAATTTTCTAGAACTTGAATGTTTTGAATAGGTATATGTGAGGAAAGTGCTTAAATAGATATTCATTCATGATTAACAAATAAAAATTCAGCGATTGACATATCAGGAAGCAATTTTAAAACTCTCAACGACTGCCTACTGAAGAGTAGGAAAAAAGTTTACACACTTTGTGCAATGAAATTTCGACTTTGAAAACAAAAGTTTCATAAACATAATGGAAGCTGTTATCTTCATAGCTTCTAAATTTTTGCTACTAATGCTCTAACTTGGAAATAAGAAATAAAAAGCTGAAGTTCCTTTTGTCTGTGTTTTTTTACTTGGTTGGTCAAATTTTTATCATTTAATTTCCTTGAGTGTTTCATTTTTTATGATCGATTTCGTAATTCATTTTGAAATTGATTTGTTGAGGACTTTTTACACTCTAATAGACTCTCATTTAAGTAGCGGATAAATAGTAGACACTCTAATAGACTCTCGTTAAAATAGTAGTACGTAGATTCTTAAGTTTTTCCCATATTGAGGAATATTAGAATGAAAACTCAAATAAATAAGTCTAAAATAATTTTTGAATATTGTACACGACAACAGGGAAGTTTAAATTGGAAACGTACTTTATAAAAAAAGAATCCCATTAACCCAACTGTTTTATCGAGATGGAAGGTATTCTAATTTTCAAAGAACATATTATTTCAAATCTACTGTATTTTTGTAAAATAGTTTGTTACTGAATTCTATATTTCCGTCTGTCCGCACTTTTTTTAAGGTGCGGGGGGATATATGATATATGCAAACTTGTCTTCATCGCTGATTACGAATATCGCATCTAAATTTCTGTGGCACCAATAGTTCCCGAGGTATTAACCAAAATTTGAATTTCCAAAATAAGCTATATCTCGAAAATGGTCAGTCTTAACAAAATGGAACCAAACCGTTTATTAGTACGTATAAAATCAGTAGATTTGCGATGGATATTTTCGATATTCAATATCTCAATATATGACAGCGGATACCGAAACACGTCGAATCACATTAAGGTGACCACCTGTTAATAACTACAAATGTGCAGGTCGAACGGCGATCACAGGGATATTGAGGCAAGCCGACTGCATTTCAGTTCACAGCTGTTGGAGAATGCGCCATGGAGTGAATAATCCGGTCGAGGTGGTCCCTTCAATGCTCGATTGGATTTAAGTCGCGGAATTTGGGGGACCGGGGAATTACAGTAAAGTCTTCCTCCTGCTCTTCTAACTACTGACGCATAATGCCAGCTGTATGAGATGTCGCATTTTCGTGCCGAAAGATTCATCATGCCCAGGAAAAACAATGTCCGTGTATGGTTGTGCATGGTCAACAATGAACGATACCTATTTAAATCGATTCATATTGCCATCCACAATGATGAATGCCACGAAAACATTCCCCAGACCATAATGCTGCCTCCGCCAGCTTGTTGCCATATGCGCCTACGTCCATCCGAAGTTGATTCATCTGAGAAGGCAACCTTTTGCTAATCAGTGGATGACAGTATCGGTACTACCGTGCGAATTCTACCCTCTTCCGCCGATGCACAGTCGTTAGCATAGGTGCTGTCACCATCCATCTGGTGTGGAGCCCATTACGGGCACACAAGTAGCCGCGCCCGGAACATTTTGGCAGTAAGTTGCTCCACTGTAGCACGTCGATTAGCAGCCACCGTTCTCTTTCATCTATGGCTCAATTTTTACGTCGCTTATTTTCTCTAGTGCCATTTTGCCATGCGCGGTACACTTTTACCATTGCGGCAAGCAAACAGTTCACAATCTCCGCATTTTCTGAAATGCTGCCACCCTTGCCCCGAAAGCCAATAATCATTCCATTTTGTCTGATAAATCGCTCTATTTCTGCATTGCAACAATTGAAATGTTTTCCGAATATCTACAACATACTCTATACAGGGCGATTCTAAAAGGTCGTGCCAAAGTGAAAAGGTAGGTAGAGGGTGAAATTCTGAGCAAAAAAAGTCTAGCCGCGTTTTTCGATTCGAGGCTCCGTTAAAAAGCCCTTTAAATTTTCGTGACGTCACTTCCGTTTCAGTCAAAAATATATTTTAACATGCTTTAATTTCCAGTTATAAATTTTCTATAAATAGTAACCAGGGCCTAGCCAGGACGTAATCTTGAGGGGTCGATTTTCAAAAATTCCGACCTTTTTTCAAAAATTCCACTGAGTCGGACCTTTTTCCATAATGAATTGGTCGTCGATCCCCCTCCCCTGGCTACGGGCCTGGTAACCACTTAAAAACTATTTCAAAGAACATTTTATAGCACACACAAAAGATATTTTGTTAAATTAGCAGATAATTATGTAAATAAAACAATCATTTTCAAACGCATCTTTTTACGCATCATTTTCAAAATCTTTACGAATTTTAACTACTTGAAAACTATTTCAAAAGCATGTTATGAAATCAAGAAAAGCTTGCTGATTAAATTAGAAATCGATTATCAAACTGAAACGCAATCATTTTCAACAGTTAATTTGCGAATATTTGGTTCGCACTGTCGCGTCTTGGACGACAAACCGGAAGTGACTTCATGAAACTTTAAACAGGGGAAAAAAGAGAACTCCCTCTTCCCTGCTTTAAAGCGCGATAACTTTTTATTTTGGCACGACCTTTTAGAATCATCCTATATATTCATCCAATCTGCTGATGACTTCATTTATGGCCTCATTTATTTAGTGCCTTCTGCGATTGGTTATTTAGCGCTGACATCACAAATAGGAGGTGGTCACATTAATCGGACTCTAAAAAATTTTCAAATTGGACCAATTCTTACGGCCATATAATATATCAACTGGATGATATGAACTGCGGTAATCACTCATTATTTATTTAATATGGCGTTTAATTGTGATATTGTAGTGAGGTACCATTTATCAACTCAACCAGTGATATGAACGGGACATATATCAAGTACTACAGGTAACCACAAAAGTTCTTGCTGTTTTTATGTTTCATAAAAGGAAGTGATAGAAGAATGCCAATGAGTGTACAGTGTGATCTAAAATGTGTCAGGGGATGGGGGGGGGGGGGAGCAGGAAGGTTAGCCAGTATAAATACAGGGCTGTTGGGCATTCACATCAATTACGTCTCGTGCAGAAGTGAAGACAAATGGAGGTATCGAAGGAGATGGTTAGGTGTTTGCTTTATGACTTCAAGGTGGGCTTTTCAGCAGCAGCATCAAGTCGCCGAATGTGTCTCGCGTTTGGGGATGATGCTGTGAATGAAATTCAGGTCGGAAGAATTTGCCATTTCTGATGAACTCCGTAGTTTAGTGGACTAGACGCCAAATGGTTCACTACGAGCTGCTATCAACTGGTCAAACCATCACTGGGGACCTGTACTCCCAGCAGTTGGAACGTGTGCAACAGGTATTGCAGCAGAAGGAGCCAGCATTGGTGAATCGCAAAGGGGTACTCTTCCTTCATGACAATGCCAGGGAAACCATAGGGCGGCTTGTCTGGGAAATCCACCTTACTCACCAGATCTTGCTCCGACGGATTATCACCTTTTCCGTTTCAGAGAATGGACAACCATCTTCGTGGAAAATCCTACACCAATGATACAGACCTGCGAAAGGCCCTCACGGACTTTTTTCAGCCCAAGACCGGCAAGTTTTACAGCTAGGGGATTGATCAACTGGAGACACGTTGGTCGAAGGTGCTAGATGCCAATGGGGATTACTTTGGGTACTAGCGATACGCTACTTTTTGTGTACATCATTTTGTTTTCCGGAATTAAAAACAGCAAGAAATTTTGTGGTTACCTAGTATTTCCATGTGGTTTTGCTGCTTTTAT
Organism: Rhysida immarginata; assembly: GCA_023313115.1. Lineage (NCBI taxonomy): Eukaryota > Metazoa > Arthropoda > Chilopoda > Scolopendromorpha > Scolopendridae > Rhysida > Rhysida immarginata. The sequence continues at coordinate 2,288,996 of JAHWFO010004564.1, forward strand.
TTTTTGCTACCTACAATCTGTTAACTTAAAAATTTTGCACCTAAAAATTATGTTTTTATTTTTTCACGCTTTATTCACTATCTTATTCGTCCATTCTCAAATTTTTGCTAATTCACTCACCCAAACATGGCATCGAACCATTTACGCGTTCATATTTCACATTTAAATTACTCATAATCTTTTTAAGTTCGTTTTGGTAATAAAAGCTTGCGCATTCTTATCTGGTTCAGTTCAAATTATTTTATTTTATAGAAAGTTCATCATTGTAAAAGTGTTGCCGTTGGTTGGTTGCCTTGGTTACCGTTGGGAAAATCACAAAATTCATATCACAGAAACTTTTATGTAGGAAATTTAAAATAGAAAAAGCATTTAATATTGAGATTAATATGATGTGTTGGACCTAGTTTTCCTTTTCGGAAAAGCGAGGTATCCGAAAAAATTATCAAGTCCCTTATAAGGTGGCCAAATATATGTCAATTGAATGTATTGTCTTACATTTAATTCTTTATTGCATTTATAATATTTTGCTTACTTACTATACACGAAGTGGCCAACTTATTATGACTATCTAAGAGTTTAAAGCAAATTAGCTATGCCGTCACGCCTTTGTCACTAGAGCCCCAGACTGATATAAAAAAGGAAAAACTAGTGCTTACGCCCATGGCTGCCGAACTTGGTACTTTCATACCAAATTTGGTAATATTCATACTATTTGGTACATAATAATTTAATAATAACCATAAATATACCATTTATTACACTTAAATATATATATATATATATTATCTGGTACTTTCTTTGGCAAATTCGGTACTATTCCAGAAGGGAAACTAACACGTTTGTGAATGTTCAAGAACAGCAGCTATTAAAATGATTAAAGACTGGACTGTCAGCCAAAAAACTAGGTCTCAACATAATCTCATCATCGACTAGTGAATGCTTGGGCAACAGAGAGTGTCTAGAATTGTAAAAGACAACAGAAGGGCTACAGTGCAGCAAATTACGGCAGAAACCACCTTTCAACATCTCATGGAGTCCATGCCAAGAAGGATTGACGCATATTAAACGCAAAAGATGGCCCAACTGAGAAGGTGGTCATAATAAATTGGCCACTCAGCGTATATTTTTACTTTATTATTTAATTACATTAATACAAAGACTTAAAATCTGTTAAATATTTTTATTTAGTATCTTTCCGTAATTACTACATGTCGAAGTTGGTTTATGGTTAATTTGGGCTCAGTGCCTTCCGTCAATATTAACGAATGTATACAAGAAATAATTCTTAACAATTTTAATATGCTATTGATTTTATAAACAAACAGTGTCGCCCCTTTCTACTATTTTTCAATTCCGTATTTTGCTCTATTGAGCTCTGAATATAGAACGGTGGTGAGTTCTAAGAAACATTTGGAGTGAGACGTTGATCGCTGCGTTGTATGCCTATCACGAAATCTCATCTCCAACGGAAGTATTTCTCTTCTTCTCAAGTTTTATTATTGTCTTTTACAATTGCATTTCCTGCACTGGGTTTCCTCAAAGTTTTATTGTTGACGTGATTTTTTTTTCTTTCAGGGATGGAGTTCAACTTTATGAAGTTCACTTGGGGCGATATCCAGGGTTTGGGTGAGCCCTACGATCTCGGTTCCGTCATGCACTACGGCCCGTTTGCCTTCTCCCGCGACGGTCGCTCTGCCACCCTCGTACCCCGGACCGAAGGCACTAAGATCGGACAACGCGACGGACTCAGCGGCATAGACCTGCGCAAGATCAACAAGCTTTACGTATGCGGAGGATACCGTAAGTCTATCTAGATGCAGCAATATGAATGATACCTTTTTTCGTATTGCTTAGTAGAGTATATTTTCTTTAACACAAGAATACAATAAACAGTCGGCCAATAGTGACGAGGCGCGTCTTTGAGAACACATTGTCTAAAATAAATTCGATAATTTACAGAATACCTTAGAAACGATTTTATATTAAATTCTCTTGAAAATCTTGTTTCCCATTTTGCCGCTAACACATTCATTCTATGTGGGTATGCTTATGTATATATTATTTATAATAAGCTTATGTACCTTCATCACATATTGCTTTCTAAATAAACTAGACTATTCGCAGAATATTGATCATGAATTCTTATTGAAGCACCTCAGACTTTAATAAATTTATATTTTATCCTCATTTATTCTTAGTATCATCCACGAAAGCCATATTTTCTATTTGGATTTGATATTGCGCAATATAAATCAATGCCTAAAATTAATATTTTACGAAGTCTTGTGAAGTTTTATTAATGAAAGATAAAAGTCATCCTGCTAATCCGAAAATCTGAACAAGATGAAGGTGATATTCGGCTTGTTCTTACAAGCGACAAGAATTTCGACGAAACACAAATTATCCATCTCATTTTAGACCCGTAACATCAGAACTGAGATAGCAGGTCGCCTATCAAGATGTTTGACTCATATACGTTAGTTGTAATAATGTTTCGGATAATTCGGACAAACCTCGGTACCAATTAGTTCGGATTACTGGGATTCTACTGTGTAAACAACTATTTAACTTTGTTTAATTAAATCTCTTTTTGAAGTAGCTATTAAATTGAAAAAATTGTGAAGCGCAACAAAATTATCTTCCCTTTTCTGTGTTTAAATTATCTTCATTAAAACTTTCAAATACCACGATTCATTGTGAAGCGCAACAAAAGGTAATAACGGCAGAACGAATGGAGATAGGGGGAAGTGAAATTTGAATTTTTAATGACCAGAATAAATTTCCGTCACACGAGTGACGTATCGGTTGGATGTTGTATCCCGCATAATTAATCGTTCACCAGGCATTTTGTGGCTTTTCTCCCCTTCTTTTCCATACGTGATGAAGTTGGGGAGGATTTCATTTCTAACGATGTCTCTTTTGTTCTCTTTTCATTTCCGGTGGCGTAGCGACGGAACCCTGCGCTGATCGTCACCCGAAGTGTCGCCAATGGTCCAGCACAGACGAGTGCAACCGGAACCCCCTCTGGATGTACGTCAATTGCCGCGCCTCTTGTGGCGTCTGCGGTAGGTACCAGCACAACGTACACACACCCCCACACACGTTCAAATCCTACACCCGCCCTTTTATCCTCAACGCTTCATTTTGTCCAGCGTATTTCGTTAAATCCGTGTCAGCAACTTCAAGTAAAAGTTTGCCTACGTTTTCTTTCTACTTTTACTTCTTTAAATAATTATTTCTTAGAATATGTTAAAGGCTTAGAATATGTTAAAAATAGCACGAATGTGATTTTCGTCTTATTATTGGTATATTAAGAAAATAGTTTAGAGAATCTTGAAATAATAGTTTAATCCTTAACCCATCCCAGTATGGAAGGTAATTTTTTTCTCTTCAACTCTGCGGTAGCACATACAACTTTATTTAAATCAAAAGATTAGTGCATTAATAACATCTTGGCATATTCAAAAATTTTTAATTCAAAACCTAAAGGTGTGAAAAACGAAATCCGAATGTAATTTGCAATAGCGAGGCGTCTATCCTGGTGACTTTACGAGGCATGGACTTTGCTTCACAGTGTAAATTAGTACATCGCCGACGAGATTAATTATCAATACATAATAAATAAATTATTATTTATGTAAATATTGATGAAGATTAATCTCGCGGGGCTATGTATTAATTTACACTGTGAAGTATACGCGATGCCTCCGTTGAAGTCACCAAGATGGACGCTTCGCTATTGAAATTTTCGTTTTTTCGCAAATTCAGGGTTCGAATTAAAAACTTTTTAATATGCTACCATGTTAATAATGCGTTCTAATCTTTCCATTTAAATAAAGTTGTATGGACCGTAGAGTTTTTCTTTAACAATTGCTGCGGCTAAATGACGTCTAGGTTATGCAAAACAGATATTTATGACTTGCATTACATACAAATAAGGTTTAGCCTAATCTGCTATCCTGTTTTAGTATGCAGTTAATTTTTGAATTTCATTACATATTATTAAACTTATAAAAGAATTATAAAATATGGAATTTTAACTGTACTGCTGCAACGTAGTATGATGTTTTACTTCGGATTAATACAGAAGAAAAGCTAGTATGTGCCCCCTGCTGTTAAATTGCCCCCCCCCCCCCAGCTTAAAAAAAAATCACTATTAATGCCATGTAGGAAAATATCTACTAAAGCAATGAGTTGCAAAATTTAAGGTACAGATATAGCTTCGTGTTGATTCATCTGTCAGTAAAGCAGTGCTATCAATGCACGATAGCTGCGAAACTTTTTATTGTCAAATGTTTGTTTTAATTAATATAGAAATGTTCAAAAGAGGCTGTAGTTGTATATATTAGTATAACTGATAATCTTCCGCTTTTTGACATACTGAAGACCAGGGACGGATTTACGCATAAGACCAGCTTAGGGCCTCACAATCTATAGGGACCTCAAAAAATTCCTTTGTTTTCACAAATTTTCAGAAATTCAGTTTTGTGTGTAATAAAATTTCTGTAATTTTGTATTTTTTATAATTTGTTATTATTTTTATATTAAATATATTATTTTTATATATTTAAAGCTTTTCTGAGATCAGCTGGTGTAGTTTAAAATGGCAGGAGCCTTAAGGCTTCATATATCTTAGGGACTCATGAAGTCTAATGAAGACAAATCCGCCCCTGCTGAAGTCACGTTATCTTTTTCTTTACCCCTAACCTAACCTAACCAAACCAAACCCCTACCCCTTGGTTTCATCATTTTATTTTAATACTCGTCTAAGTTCCATTGTTAAAAAAAATAGTAGCTATTTTAAATTAGAGTAAAGTAATCAAAAGCGGGCCCCCCCATTTTGTTTTTGACATGTACAAAGTAAAAAACCATTAAAACAATGTGGAACATATACATAGTTATTTCATAGGTCGCACTATTAAAAACACCATAAAATAAATCATTATTAAAAAAAATTCCCAAAGCATTTACCATTTAAAAAAAAAATGCTCCAAAACCGGGCCCCCTAAACAGGGCCATTTTATTTCATGAAATTAGATAGTGAAACGAGAAAATAAATATTTAACGAGAACTATTTATTTCCTATAAAAACAATAATAAATAGCAAACTCTTAATTTTTTATTGAAACATCAGGTGATCAATTACTTAATACGATAAATAAACAAAAAACATAAATCCACAACAAGAGTTTAAGCTCGGATGTACATTTCGCTGACGATGTCAGCTTCTTCAGCGAGATCCTTGGACAACCGATTTATTGAGTAACAATGAACTATGATATATTATTGAGCTTGAATCTAAGTACTTTTCCATTTATAACCCCCCCTCCCCCCTCGTATGGGCCATAAGACCTACACGTGATCTCATCTGATCTGTTTAAACTGACTACAAAAACACATGATTATTCAAAAATTTTGAGCATTTTATTTATTTCAAAGAATGGTACTACATGCCAAAAATACTACTATACTCTGCGCTATAAAACCCATTTTAGCCTTTAACGTTTTTATTACTAAACAACAAAAGGGGGGGGGGGAGGATATTACCATCTTTTCCTCTATTGGTCGATTTTCAAACGAAAAGGAATACTGTTGCCAACTTAGATCAATCGAGCGTTTCTACGATTTTCTGTCGTACTTTTAAGGGTTTCATTGAACCAAACCTCGTATTTATATAGACCACCAGAATCTGTTTTCAATGCTATATTGTGTCGGATAAAAAAGACGAGGCATTAGTTTCGCAGTTTTGTAAAATAAATAAATAAATAAAAATAATAATAAAAAAAAGAAAGAAAGAAAATATTTTCACTTTAAAATTCTTTAAAAATCCGTTTGAAACAAAGAAATAAAATTCGAAAATAGAAAATTAAAACGTCAGTTTTATAAATGCCAAACGATAAGCAACCCTCTTATTTCAACACGATATTGTATCTTGTTGGCTCAATCATGTGCGGCGATAGAGTTTACATAGAGCGTGTTTCATTTCAAACAAACTGTTTCGAGCGGTTTGCTTTCAATTAAATGTTAGGCACAATATCACGAACACGTAAGTAGATGGATAGGTTCGCTCGATTGATCAAGCAATAAAACGAACCGCAACACTGGCACGCGCCGTTCCCTTTTAACGAATCGGAAACTGATCGCCGATTAAGATGAGAGTGAAAGAGCAGAGGAAATTTATAGAACCATTTCCCCACTTGATTATATGTGCATACATACATTTGATGTTGTTGTTGTGCCATTCTACTTGGTTATTGCTGAGCACAAAAGTGAAAACTGAGATCAGTTAGATCGCTTCAAAGAAATGTTTTCCTGATAAAAGAGAAGCCTTGGATGTGTTTTTTCCATCCACGTTTATTCACCCTATAAATACTTTTTTCGTAATTTATATTCATATTACCAATACCTCGACTGTCAAAGTCTGAATGGAGTACGCACATTTATGGTATCATCTGATTTAGCTTTCTTGGAATTTTCCATTGCAGATATTCTAATAAACAAAGTTCAGCGTAACCATGTAATTTTAATCAGGAGGCAGGGAATACTTAAAAATGTTCATAATTTAATTAAAAAAGAAGTAAAGAAAGAGTAAATTGAAAGCACAAGAAGAGGAGATCGCGTTTTTCACACCAGTACCGGGAGTTTCAAAATGATTCGAAAGATTACAACACGTAGCATTAAAAATACAACATTACCAACGATCGAATCCGGAGATATTTTTATTTTTATTTGTATTTTACATACAACATTACCTTAGAAGATCTCCTCAGGTTTATTTATGTGTAGATGCCAGTAGTTCCTAGGTTGCCGCTAGAACGTGTAGCATACTGATAACATCTCTCCTTCAAGTCACCGGATATCATACCCTGTGATTTTTTTTTATGAGAGTATGTGAAGGACACTGTGTGCTAGTTACTACTCTCCTAAGATGTGCTTGAATTAAGAGATCGCGTTCTCCCTGTGGTGCAAACCATTAATGAGAAGATATTGCAACTTTTCTGGACAGTTTGGCTTACCAATTGACTTTTGCAAAGTAACAAAAGGAGCTCACATAGAGGATTTCTGGTTAGCCAGCTTCTTGTTACCGACTGAGAATTAAACGGAGGATAATGAGGGGGGGGGGGGGATTCTAGAAATTTAGGCGTCAACTACTAAGGTCATTTTGCGCCTTTTACACAAGTTATATCTGTAAGCAGCCCGGGACAAACACAAACATCCATGCTCACGGCGGGATATCCCTAGCCCTCTCGGCCACCTGGCCGGCGGAGGATAATGGAATATTGATGGAATAACATACAGGGTTTCCCGTAAGTCGTGGTCGTAAATTTAATGGTATGGATATTCAATAGCAAGGAACAAAAAACTCCCTATGAACATAGGTCGAACAACGCACAGTTTCCGAGAAATGATGATGATTATACGTAAAGAAACTAAACCTCTTCCCTTGCCATGTAAATGGAATGCCCTGTTCATGTAAATGGAAGGAAGTAGACCTGGCTGAATCGTTGCCTGGGCTGTGTTTGAGTGAGACTACATAGCTGCAGCAGGTGACAGCAATGCCGAGTTGGCAGATATGCATTTCACGTACGGTCAGGCAAATGGGAATACAGAGACACGCACCAAACCGACGACATCCTGATCGTCGCGTGTGCATCCGTCTTCACCAGGGTTTACGTGATACCGATACATTTAACATCACCCCCCGCGAAGGACGTCCACGAACCGTTGGGGCTGTTGCACGGGAACAGGCCATACTGCAGCGTGTGGAAGAGGATCCAACCACCATCACAAGACGGATCGCCATCGCAGAGGGTGTAAATCGGAACACTGATTGGAGAATTTTGCACGAAAATGGTCAAGATACACGAGACACAACCAAAGGAACACCTGTACGGGTTATTGCTCCGTTCAATAAAGTCATTCTTTCTCGGAAACGGTGCGTTATTCAGTTCATAGGGAGTTTTTTGTTCCTTGCTATTGAATATGCATACCATTAAATTTACGACCACGACTTACGGGACATCCTGTATGCAGGGTGGGCCAAAAAAAACTCGCCACTGAAAATTTTTAAGTCCAATGGAAACGGTCCACAAAAGGGGGAGCGATTCTAGAAGGAAGAACACTATCATTAAGGTAGGCGTTAACGTTAAATGGAACGAGTCGATTTCTAGAGAGTTCTGGTAAGATAGCGATTAGTCAATAGATATTCAATAAAAGAGACAATGATCTAAAAAGTGTACAATTTGTGTATTATTTAAGATTATGTTCATCTCGTCTAGAAATCAACTCGTTCAATTTAACGTTAACGCCTGCTTTAATTAATGGTAGCGTTCTTCCTTCTAGAATCGCTCACCCCTTTGTGAACCGTTTCCATTGGACTTAGAAATTTTCAGTGGCGAGTTTTTTTTTGGCCCACCCTGTATGTAACAAATTGAAACAACTTGTATTTATCGAACATAGACATATGTACAATAAATGTTAATGCGGAAGAGCATTTTCTCATCTTGTGCTTTAGATAAGTCTCTACAGTCTTCTTCAAAGTTACCGTTTCTTAAGTTAAGAATACATTTATATTCATAATGTAACGCGTTCTCTCTTTTCTCTCTTTCTGACTGTTCATTAAACTTGTTGATGACCCAGTCTTTCAAAGCAACTTTTATAAGTTGAAGTGCGATCAAGTTCTAAAATCTCCTAATTTATTTTGAAAATGTAATGATCCTAGAAAGCTGAAAAGCGACCTTCTAGTCACCCAATGCTTACTCCTCGACTGCATAGTCACCGTAAACGTTTCTTTAGGGATCTGTTTTGTCCACTGGAAAATCGCTGATGCAAGAGCACGGCGTTAGAAAAAGCATCTCTGGGTGCAAGGTCAGAAGACTAGGAAGCATGAAGAATCACTGTCTAAAAAAACTTCTGAACGAGGGGTGCCTGACGTTGTTTCACTTTTGCATCAGTGATTTTCCAGTGTTGTTGGGAACTTTCCAATGTTAAAAAAAAGGCTTTAATTTTATATTTTGTGTTATCACAATCAAAACAAAAGGTCACGGGTTGATACCTAAACCCTATCCCAAATCCATTCATCTTATCGTTCACAATTTAGAGATTACTTTTTTAAATTCAATTTCATATACTAAGAAACATATTTATAAAGAAGCATCCTAATTTTTAGAGGCACAAAATTCTAAAGAGGCACGGGGATTTATTTTACCTTTGCAAGCGTTTGCGTTCATAAGTGCTCGACTCCTTTCTCCACAGGGTTTTCCTGGAATAATTTGAATTGTTTTTTTCGTCTGACTTTTCTTCATTTTTATTTTCTTCAACAGGGACGCTGGGTGAATGTGTGGATCGTCACCAGAGGTGTCCTGTTTGGGCGTGGTTCTGGCAATGTCAATCGAATTCGGACTACATGCTTAACTTTTGTCGCAGGTCGTGTCGCGCTTGCTGAGAACGTCGTACGTGGGACACATCACCTTTTCTGAATGCAGATAAAGGACAATGTTATTTCCATCAAGAAACCATTTTCTGTAAATAAAACTGATCTTTTTTAACATGTTTATTTTTTAATCAACTATTTTAATGATTTTACTATTTGTTGACAAATAAATTTTTTTTATAAATTACTAGCTTCTTTATTTTGGTGTTTAATAAAAACTTTATTTTTAAAAAAAAAGTTAAATAATATAATTGACATTTCTATTTTTTAAAAAGAATCATTTTAGATATTCTCCGTTCAGTAATTTTTCTTTTTCAATGAGCATTGAACAACTGGTGCCAAGTTATTTCTGTTGAAATTTCTACCGCTTACTAACAGGCGACAAATACGGTCGCCATTTAATATTTAATTGTACTATACAGATGGAAAAATAACCCCGCATGTTATAAATCTCTATTATCTTTATATGAAAATCTTATATCCGAATGACTACAAATGAATGCTGCCCCCTCTACGGACAGATAGTGGAAACAACGAATATGTTTCAAACAATGTATATAGTTTCTTTATGCTAATAATGAATTATGGATAGAAAATCGATATTCTAAAAAATTTCAATAATTAATACAATATTGTAGGATGTAATTCCAATAAGTATCTAGCGAATTCACGGATTTAAAAAAGCATTTTACTCGATTTTTAGTGATAATACACTTCAAGAAATGTTTCAACCATGGTTTCAATAACACTTCTTATAGGAAAAGGGAGGATTCTTCTGCCTTAATTAATGGTTTAATCTTTTAACCACATTATAGTTTAAAAAGCATTAAAAAGTTAAGTTAGTTTTGAATTCATCGCATCAACTATTTCATAAAAATAAGTTATTGATCTTAAAAAATTAACAATTCTCTAATAGAGAATTATTAAGTTTCTCACGTTTTCGTGCCCCCCCCCCCCCAATCCTCTAATGTATTACTGTATTAAGGATTCCAATTTAATTCATAATTTCATTCATTAACGGATAACACCGGAAACTCTTATCCTACTTAAAAAATGCATCAATCGAATAAATTTTTAAATTAATATGTTATATTAGAAGAATAGGAACGGTGATCATATCAATCTAATTTATAATGTGGTGAGTTTGAGGGTGTGAATACGTCTGAGGAAACTATAATGTGTTCGAAAAATTGACTAGTGGGTACCTTAGATTTTTGGGTACGTCAACATTTGCGCCCTATTCATTTCACAAGTCCAGAACATTTCTGATTTCTAATATCTCAACACAGTCTGGAACCCAAAATCAAAATAAATATCCGTGTTTTGAACCCTTAACCAGATGGACTCGAGAATTGGAAAGCCTACGCCCTAGCTGTCGAATCGAAACATCTCCATAAAATCTATTCTGAAACGAGATATATATGATGAGGTTAATGTACAAAATCGATTGAGTTACTTAATTTGAGTACCGAAATTATTATGGCCAAATGAAATGTGACGAACTTAGCCTCAATCCTTAATACATTGATTCGTTAGTGGGGGGGAGGGGAGGTAAAGTGGAAAACTTAGCAATTCCCTATAACAGAACTGTGACTACGAACACGAAAAATTACAGCGAAAGAAAATACAACGCTTCAGCATAAAAATCATTTTATGTAGTCTGTCACAATCTATCAGCTCATTATCCAGCCTTTAATTTCTTTTTTATTTTCGTGTATTACCTTTATTGAAAAATATTCTTATTTTATTTAGGATTTTTTATTTTTTTCTTCTGTTTTTATACATCAAATAATTTCTTCTTAATCAATATATCCCACCGTTTAAAACATTCATCAAAAGTTAAATTTTAACATTCCTTTTCATTTCCCCTGAAATTTCAGGTTGGGTAACAAGCAGGTCATTTAATCCTTCATTATCAGGTTGCAACTTCTACACATTAACTTCATCACAGTCATTTTGTCATCTTGTCAAACTGCGACAGATGTTTAGACACATGTTGCTGTTTTCTCCACCGATTCATTATTTTTATTTAATTTTTGAGTTTAATGAATTAATTTCATATTTGAACACAATTTATGTTCAGTTCTTCATCATATAGCATTTATCACATTCATTTTGTCATCTTGTCAACTTGTGACAGATATTCAGACATATTGTTGTTTTCCTCACCAATTCATTATTTTCAGTTAATTTTTGAGTTTAATAAATTGATTTCTTATTTGAACACAATTTATGAATAATTTTTATTAAAAAGTAAATCAGAACCCCTTTTGCCATTAGGCCTAATCAAATTCATCAGGAAATCATTCTTTATCAGCCAATCAAGCCGAACAGAATTTTCGTCTTTGGGAAAGGAAAGAAGTCACACAGAAACTGCGAAATTATGGTCATGTTATTTGAAGCAATTATGCAGCAGCGAGTTATTGTTGTTTCAGTTTGCTATTTCAAAATTACAGGTAAACCAGATTATATTGAACAAACAAAAAAATTATAACAATAAATGTTTTTATTACTTTATGCCGCCTTGTGTCAATGACGTCGTTACATTCTTTATTAGAATCAGTCAAATTGGCGTTTGAAGATTGGAAGCTCAAATTAATTACGCATTTGTCCTCTTTATTTTCAGTTGCTAATATCTAAATTGGCAGTATTGGATAATAATAAATATTCAAAGTGTGTAAATATTTTTTCAGACCCTCTACATAAAAACGACGTAAAAAATAATGTATATTTGTAACGGGATTTGGAACGGTTCAAACATTACGAAAGGGGAGGGACACAAGATTCAATTTTTTTTTTGCCAGTTGAATAGAATTTAGAGTTTTGTAATATTTGGAAGATACCAATACACTGTAGAAATGGAAAGAGGAGGGGGAAGTGTCTACCATGTCCGGAAATGGGGAGGGGTAAGTGAAATTTTACTGAACTGGGCTTCTTAGAAAACATCAATTCTTGAATGCTCATTCTCAATACTTCGCGGTTATTTTGAATTCTTCAAGATGCCACACAACAGTCTTGATTTTGATAATTCAAGGATAATTTTCTAAGTGAGAATAATGTTAATTTTAATAATGCCTTTTTAAATTAAAATTAATTACCGTGAATATGTTTAGTTTCTTTATATTTCTCTCATTTTTTTTTTATTAAATGCTCGTTAGTATTACGTTATATACATGTACATAATATCGTTAGTACGGTTTTTCTTATCGAAATAAAACTTTCATATTTTTCGAAGTTTGGAGTTTATTGTCGCCTACATTATTTATGCAAAATTCATCTCAGTCTATCGGTTAATTTTCAATTACATATGATCGGTTCTAGAATATTCTATCTAATTACCAGGGCTCCTGTCTTCCAATAATCTTAAGAGAAGGTAGGGGTGGAGCCATAAAATAGTCGTATGCGGCCATAACGTTTCTTGTAAGCAAGCTTCCAAGATAGTAGCTTGCAGCCGGACGAAAATAAAAGGAGAGAACTACTTTTCGTGTTAAACCGCCTTCCATAATCGACGATTTAAGTGGTCGTCACATAATAAGTACTAGGCGCTAGGTGTTCGGACAGCACGTTGATTTTTAGCCGAAATACGTATCCGGTATTTCAATTCCCTTTGTGGATTAAAGGTTCCCACCTTTTTAGTTCGCACTACGCCTTAATCACGGATAAGTAATCACGGTTAATTCTTGATTACTTAATCGTATTTACAGCTTGGTTAAGAATCGGTTAACTAACCGTGTTTCAGAAATCCGATTAGTGACGTCATATCCCATTTAGCACCCACGAACAGGAAATTAAAATATGGCGGTCAAACGAAAGCGCAGCAGCGAGTGGTCTGATGAGGAAACCAAAGCTATTATGTTCGTTTGGGGAGGAATATTTTCAGACTTGAGAAAGGCTAAACCTAACTGCCATATGTACGAGCGCATATCTAAGGCTCTGCTCCATTCATCGTAATTTCGCTACGACATAATTTGACGCCAGCAAAACCAATTGCTACCCTCACCGCCATCTATTCATGCAATTGCGAGAAAAGAATCATAGAAAACACCATTTCGCTTGAATGAGCCCGAATGGTAAGTGCTTAATTAGCTAACCACGGTTTAGTAACCGTCATGATCCATATATGTAAAGGATCATGGATACCTTGGTTAAAGCATAGGCGAAAACATAGCATTAGAATATCTAGCCATGTAGAGTCAGAAAGTTTTGATATCCACGTTTATCGGGTGCCGCCATAGTGCTGTGACTATGCAGATAAAGTGATTTAACTTTAAATACAATTATCGCGATCAGTGTTATCTTACGGAACTGTAGTAAAACCATTGTTGCCACACTCAGAAATAGTTAATAATTAGCGAAATATTGTTGACGCAGTTCATTGTTGAGTCTGGTCATTGTTGCCGTACACGGAAGGACAGAGCAACACCTAGACAGAGCCACAAAATGTTGGACACCTATCTGTCTAGATGGTGTTGGATAGAGCTACAAAATGTTCTTTAATTATATAATTGTAGGAAGTAATTAGATAATAAATTTTAAATATTTGAAGTAATGACAAATTTTATATTTAAGATTCAGACTAATTTTAATTAAGAATATTTTTTTTTCTGCGAAATTATCTAAAAGGGTTGGATCAAAATTAATGGCAGAACTTCTGCTACGTGAGTCACATGACCGTCGGATAATGTGGAGTTGAGAACAAACGGTCAGATGAGTTAGTGCAATGAGTGGTAATGGTTGTAGTTCAGTCAAATACTGCGGAGCCTTAAAGTACCGGATGTTAGTACAAGCACCCTAATGACACTCGTGGAGTAATACTGTACAATGTTGTACCATCAAGGTTGACGGTATATGTAAGTGACATTTCCTCAAATAATAAAGCTTTTTAAAAGTATAGTTCTGTTACTATTACTTTTTTATGCAACCTTTGTAATTAGCTAATATTTCATTAATTTTAAAATTTTAACCTTTATTGTAGCTAATTTTTCACCTTAGTTGTAATTTCTTAATATGGATTTAATTTTTAAGGAAAGCAATGACTAGTATTCTCTGAGATGCTTTGCGGTATTATTTCATTTGCTCAGGTTTCATTTTATGTTTTTTCTTTCAGCCATTACATTTATAACCTATACAGTTAGGACATAAACACCAAAGTGGTATACAATAAGTAAGCAGTTTTTTTTTTTCCTTGCAGATGATTCTAATACTATAGTAATATTAATATGTAAGATTCAGATATTTCACGTATATTAATATTGATAAAATTAAAATGTGGATCGACTATAAAAGTGTTATTGCTTTATACAGACTTATGAGCTGACAGGGAAAGAATGTAGTTTTGTTTTTTATGAACTAGCCGACTGGTTTTATAACAGTTGCGTTGTTAATGTTACACTTGTATTTCTCATTGTTGATTCAGTAACAGATTACTAAAAAAGTACCTTTTATATAGATATAGCTAAGCAAAAATTCAATGTTAATTGAAGATAGCAGAAAGCCTATAAACCCCGGTACAAAAAAAAAAAAAAAAAAAAAAAAAAAGGCGCATGCGTGCATAAAACTCGTTCAAACAATCAGAAACGTTCAAACGGAGCATTACTTATTCTTGACATTCCCTATAGTGAAATCGCAGCTGAAACGAAACTGAAACGAATCTGGCGATCGTTTCATTAGCGATTGATCGACAGGATGAATCTGATACTCATATTAGGCGCATTCGGCGGCACTCAGATCTGAGAGAACAGCGTTCGGCGAGCACTTTGCTACTTCCGCCTGAGAAGAAAACGTGTTCGGCAACCAACGAATCTATCAGATTTTGAGCTCAGATGCTCAGCAAGCTTTTCTTTATCTGACTGCCCAGAAAGAACATGGCGGCGCCCACTGCGATGCGAAGCTATCATAGAAGCTGCGAGAGCTTCGTCATGGCGATGCCCAGTGTACCCTTTCCTTCCTGGCCTTATGGAAAACTCTTATCGGGATCGAATATTATGCATGCTCAGTTGCCCAATTGATGTTAATTTGTATTTCATATAAACTAAAATTAGTAGATCCGCCGTTTCTTCTCAATATTTGAAAAGCCAGTAAAGCCATTTCTTTCTGAGATAAAAGAGCGTTCGGCAACGGTCACTCAGACGCTCAGAAAAGCGGTCAGATACCACGTGACAGTTCTCTCAGATTTGAGTCAGATCTGAGTACCGCCGAATGCGCCTATTGCCTTGCTGCTGCTCTTCTTTTAATTGTATAATTGATTTTATAATGTTCGTCTGTCTGTCCCCTTCATATTTTCTACTTTTTTGACGTAGAAGGTTAAAATTCTGAATGTAGTTTACCATGAGCATATACTCCTTCACTATTTAATTCGATTTTGATTGACCTATTGTGGTCGAGGTTACGGGATGGGAGTTAAAGAGGTCCACATGGTATGTAGGCATATAAAGGAGTGAAATTCGATATGCATATTCCTTAAACAAGATCTAAATCACTATGAACGGGAACTAATTTCCCAGTGGGAACGGGATTGTGAGGGTAAGAGTCACGTGGTCTTTAGCACTATTAACGTTTTCAAATGGCAACATATCGTCGGGTGGGAATTTGAGTGTTCTATGTGCAGAATTTATGAAACTATGAAATTGCACTTACAAACTTTGAATACCTTTATCTAGGAAAAACAGGACTTCTATGGCGAAAAAACTGCTGTTCTTGATAGTCTGCACCACAAATTATTTAGCAACAGCGTGATTGTTATTTTTTCTCGTTTTATTGCTAAAAATGGACTTCCGGTTGGAGATAGAACATTATAATTACAAGAACATGTGATTTTTGTATTATGTACTCTCTCCAAATTCTTCAATATTATAATTAGATAATTGAATATAACAATCCCAAAATTGATTTTAAAATTTAATAAACTATAATAATAATAATTAATAATAAGGGGCTGTTCACAAATAACGTTCGACTTCTCCGGTGACCTACCCTATGGTTACGCTAAAATTTAGCCTGAAGTATGCCTTTGTTAGACTTAGTTTTGACCCATCCACCCACCTCCTGTGGTGATGTAATTTGGAACAGCTTTTAATGGTGAAAGTAACTAATAATAAAGTTAAGAGACTAAGCATTTTTTTTTAAATCTCCAAATTTTATTTCAAGAAAAACACACCAATTTTTTTTTCTGTGTTATTAACATTTATTTACTTACAAATTAATTTAATTATTTAAACTCAGAAACATATTTACTTATTTTTAAAGCAATATTAAAACCCGAACATTATTTATATTGTTGTTTGCTTGCATTTACTATTTGCACAATCTTTGAAAAAAAAATCTGTTCTTCAGAATGTGGCACGTATTTAACATACATTTCAAAATCTTTACTTATTTTCTTTACATTGAATTTCACAGTAATAATTTTATTCACGGCAGTATAATTATGGTGTATTAATTTACAATAAAGAAAAATTCACTAATCCTACTTTCTTTTTTTTATATTAAAATTCTTTTAGTAAAACAAACTGTCAACGTAAGTTACTTTGGCTAGGTTAGGATTTGAGTAAACATTCAAAAACGAACCTTTACTATCATCATCTGGCGTGTATTTAGACATAGACTTTAAATCTTTTTCCTATTCTTTGCTTATTTCCCCTTTATCAGGCGTCATAATAATAGGCATGACAGTGTGCATTGCTCTCTGCCTTTAATAACGAGTTTCCAGTCGGATTAAAAACCAACAGAATACTCTACAAGCGGTGGGTGATCGGGGTGTATGGAACTAAGTGAACCCTTTAATTGCCCCTTGATAGCCATCGTGCACAGAGTCCACCTTTACCACTGTACAGTGTGCGCAGCTATCTTGGGTCACGTGCTCATAAGACCGCAATTGTATTGACGTACGGACCACAGCCCACTAGATAAAGACCTGAGTGCTGTTTTCAAAATGGCGGCGCTCGCAGGCGGACTGTCTGTGTGAAATAAGATGGAATAGAAGAATTATTTCACAAATTTGCTTTAATCTTCTAACGAAATCTAAGTTTTTGAACTTGTTATTTAAGTGGCTTTATGTTTCAATCAAAACAATGGCAACATACGTGCAAATAAATATAGTTTCATTTTTTTCAAAGTAGAGCCATCTATGGAGGAAGAGAAAAAGCATCTTTTCTATAAAAAATTTCGAAACCATATATGATGGTTTTAGAAATCTGCAAAAATTAGTTCCTCTAATAGATTAATTATTTTGGTTAGATTTTGTAAGAAAATTAAAGCAAATTTATGAAATAATTCTTTTATTTCAGCTTATTTCACATAGACAGTCCGCCTGCGAGCGCCGCCATTTTGCAAGCAGCACTCAGGCCTTTATCTAGTGGGCTGTGTACGGACATAGAACAGTTCAAAAGTGAATAGGCAGCAGGTTCAGAAGATAGAACAAAACAATTTTGCTAGTATTTTACTAAAACGGCTTTATCCTCGTTATATTATCGTAGGAAATAGAAGAAATTACCTAACAAAATAACAGAACAATAATTGCGTTTTATGGCAAAATTGGCAAAGAACACTTCAGTTCTCACTCGACGATACGGCATGTAATGTTATTCGATTAGTAATCGTGAGAAACGAAAAAAAGAGTTATTTTTACTTTTTCTAAATCCTATGTTCGAGGAAATCCGTTTTTCTAAAAAATAAGGGTTAAAATGTGCGGTTAAAGGGGTAAAACATAGATGAACTGAGAGCTTCCACTGCCTTTTCTATACCATCCTCGGGGGGATTAATTTCTTGTTAATACCTGAAAATGTATTCTTTAAACAGTTAAAACTATAAATTATGGTCATAATATGCCTGTAACTTTTTCTTCGTAGGAGAGTTAAGTTTATAGACTTAAAAGTGAGTTGGAGGCCGCCATGTTTTCAGGAACTTTGAATAAACAACCGATAAAAACTTATGCATGCGCCAGTTTACTTTTTTCTTTCGTGCTCAGGACTATGAAACTTGAGTATGTAAGTTTAGAGGGGAAATATTTAAAAAAAAAAAAAACTTAAACAGGGCGTAAAATAAAGAAAAATATTACTATACCCTGTCCAATGAAAATAGTTTAACTGGACAACAATGTCTAACAATTGAAATAGGAAGTTTAACTGGACACGCCCACTCCAACTTTCGTTGGACAGAGTATATATGATATCAAGTAAAGATAATAACTTTGATTCGCCTGTTTTGACCGGTTCTAAAGGTTCTAAATTGTTTGCTAAGAAGAACATTGAAATCAATTAAGAGACAAGAAGTATTTAAGTCTTAAAGTAGTTTATTGCCATAGAAATGTACCAAATGGTTATAGTAAAACAACAACAGCGGTAACAATAACAAATAAAAGAGACGATAGTTAGTAGTAAATGAATAGCAAATTGGGGCGGAATGGGTAGTTGACCGTGTTGTTGATTGATAGCTCAATCGAGGCTGCGTCGGCCGTTGGAGCACCTGTAGAACTTGTTGACTTTGACAATGTCGAGTTGGCTGAATCCGTTCCTCTGTCCCATGCGTGTGCCGCCGTTCCTCGTTGTAATTGTGGGGCGTCGGGAGTTGAGGGCGAAGTAGTAAGCACCATAATGCATCACGGATCCAATGTCGTAGCGAAGTCCGAGCAAGTCAACCTCGCCATGGGAGAAGCGTTGGAAGTTGTGAGCCATTGCTGGAGGAGGAAAAGAGAAATTGAAGTAAAGCGTCCAAGATATGAGTTTTTCTTTTTATTAGCGTCTACCGGTTTATTAATCGAAAACGACTTTACTTAGCTTAACCAAACGAATATTTTTAATAGAGCCTTACATCGGGGGATGTTATTCCAGTGAATGACGACATATTTATCACGATCGGATCGACTCTGTTCGTGCCAGAATCCTATGGCGTGCATGAGTTCGTGCACCACGATTCCTGTGTAGACGCATCCTCGGCCCAGATTTACGTATTGTTCTCCTCCACGACGGCCGACGTTTGCACTGCAACTGTAAAACCACGCATATTGGCGAAAGACCTTTAGATTTTTATTCACTTTTGAACGAAGAAACGCAGCAATTGATATGTGAACTGAATCAGGGCTTACCCGACACCAGGGCGAATGAAGATGTGGTCTCGGTGCATTCTGTTGTTGAAAGGAACGAATCGAATACAAGTGTGTCTCTTATACTGTTGCATGGCGGAATGGATCACATTTATCTCTCCTCGCGCTGCAATGATTTAAAAAATAACAAGAGAACGTTAATAAAGCAAATATGCCAATTAATGCTTAACATGACCAAAAACGATTAACATACAGAAACGATTCGAGATAATGTAAGGGACAATTCCTTTTGGCCATCTCATACGCGGGTTGATAACGGCGTTACGCTAAAATGGATAAAAATGAAAAAGCATGTAATAGCTACAATTACTATGAATATTTGGTATTACCTGGGAAATTGTTGTCTCATATTAAATGCTGTATTTAATATAGCTATACAATTTATTAATATCTTATTGCACTTTCAAGTGCCACCATTTTCTTACCGCGTCAACGTCAGAAGCGTTCACATCCAAAATGTCTCCTTCAAATAGCTCTGGAAGGATAGGAAAGTCTTTATATATCAAACAGAAAAAAACGAAGGACATTGTTCTTAAATAAATGAAAAAATAATCTTCCTGCAAAATTACGCATTTTCTCATATTCTGCTCTTCAACTTTATTCTGCATATTGGAAATATTTATAGAGACTGAATCTGATATCCTTCGTATTTCTTATTTACAATTCTTCATATTTACGATTTTGAAAATTGCCACTTACCGGGATTGGCTGGAATTTCCACCCCTTCTTCGACCTCGTTTCCTTCTGTATTTCCCTCGTCGGTCTCTACGTTTTCTGGGTTTCCCTCGTCATCATCTGAAAACGAATGATCATGTCAAAATTTAAACGAACGAAGCTCTTGGCATTTTTGTTTAATATTTCGCTTTATTTTTTGTTTTACCTTGAGGAACTTCTTCAGCGCGTTTGACTAATAAGAAAAAAATCGAGAACTTAGTCATCATGATCATTTTTGAGTCGTAATACAGGACGAGCACAAAGCTTTTCCCTAATTTTATGTAATTTCAAGCATATGTTATACAAAAAATGGAAAGTACAGATGTGAATATTCGGAAATTTTGCCTCCAACAGTTCTTTTTCGTGCAAACGAAGAATTCTAAGCGATATTTGTTTTTGACCGCACGTACATTATCCCTTATCATTGTCGTCAATTTCTTCAATATCAGGAAGTGGTTATCTGAATATATAGTCCTTTGCAAACACCCCCATAAATAAAATTCAACAATGATAACGTCTGATGGATGTTGTCACGCGTTGCATACACCTCTAATTCGTCGTTTTGGAACGTTTGCATTTAAGAACTGATAAACCATAAACTTAGTGAGTGGTCTGAAATCGTATTGGAAAATGCAAAAGGCTGAAGCTCTTCTATGTAAGATGCAACGTGCAATATTTGGTTAAATGGTTGGCTCGATTAAAAAAAAAGTTAGTTCTGCATTAGACCGCGCCAAAATGTAACGGGAAAACTAAGAATCTTTTTACTTATAAAATTACAGTTTTCATTTTTCGTTTTGTAAAGACTTGTTGCCTCTTTCATGTAACCTTAACAACAGGAACAAATGGGGAAACTATTCGGAATCGCTGTTATCCCTATTTTGCAGTGTGAAATGTCTAACAGTTTCAGTAACAGAAATAATACTAAGATGTCTTTCTACATCGATAGTATTTAAATGGAATATTTCTTATCAGGGAAAGGTTTTCTGCTCGCGCTGATAGTTAATATAAGATTATTTGCAGCCCTATTATTAGCGTTTCTTTTAAAAAATCTAATATATTTAGGAACATAAAATAAGTTAATATTCTATTCAGATAGCTTTTACCTGACTCGGGATACAGAGGTTCTGCTGGCTCTTCTGGTTGGACTCCTTCCAGAGGGTCTATCGTAGTTTCTGGATCACCGCCACTTTCAACCACCTAAACATTCAAAAGACAAAAAGTTGGGAAGAAATTTCTTAAGAATTGTTTTGTATATTTCGTATGATTGTGTTCATGATGTTCTTTTTTGGAAACATTCGCAATTCGATTTACAATGATAATTGAACTCTTTTACGAGTGACTGCTATAAGTTTTCTAATTAGTTTTAAAATATAGATTTCAATCGAGGTTTATTTTACTATGGCATCTCCGTCACTTTCAGATAATTCTCTATTATCCTCTTTATTTTTACAAAGGATAGCCTCTATCCGAAACGTCAGTTTTTTCAGGGTCTTACTATCCTGTGCTCAATTTTTATTATTTATTATGGCATTTCCCCTAATAAAATTGAAATGTTGGGCATTCTAAGATTTGCTTAATGCCTAATGATATTTTCATTGAAGATCTTAGGATAATCCTTTATCTAATAACAAAGCGAGAATTCAATTCATAATTACCTGTTCGTCCAACTGTTTAGATTCGTCGTAAGCATTGGCAAACCCATTCAGCAAGAGAAGAGCAGCGAGGAGTGTGCGCAAGGCGAGAGGAGCCATGTTCGGTGGATCGACCGGTGAGTGAGTGGGTGATGGAGATCGGTGGCAGAGGTTTGAGTTCTTATAGAACCGAGGGTCAAACCCCCTGACCCCCATGGTGGCACCCTCAACCGTATGCGCTCTATTCATGACCCTTAGCCCTGTAGCGTCGCCATGGCAATTCGTCCCATCACAAAGGGCAGATGGAGCGTGTGCAAGGTCAAGAACAACAGGTGACAAGTCGAAGACGCAATTAGCGCTTTCACACTTTCTAAGGTGACGCAACATAGAAAGTGTTCTATGATAATCGTAGAAGGCATGTTCATTAAGGGCTTCTTTTAAGAACGGGTGAGGAAATTTTCATAATCCTTATTTAGAGATGCACACTTCTGTTGCTCTAAAGTTAAAACTTTTCATAGAATCACTTTCGGAAAATTATGTTCCTCTTCCTTCTTTATTTTTGTATTTGACATATTTAAATTTATGCTTTTTTAATTCAAACCTAACTTAACATATGAACAACGCCTAAATATTTTGAGCCGCTTTTAGTAATCTCCCTCGCCCTCATTACGCGAGATCGTACCAATATATCTTACGCGTAATTTTTTCTTTCATTTCTATTTGCATCCATAAAACCGTGCTCTTCGGAGAAACTCCTTTATTTTTATACTCATTATATGATGAAATAAATTGAAATTGTGGAATGGTACATTACCACAGACCTTCCACTTTATCTTGATAAGAAGAAAAAAGGAAAAAAAAATTCGGATGAGAATTGGATGATTTATAAAAACCTTTATAACTGAAAATTGATTCAGCAGAAGCAAAACATTAATTTACAAACATTCGTCTCTTGGAGAGAAATCTGTACTTATCGAATTTATTGACTTTGGTTCGCTGGTGTGAATGCTTCAGCCATTCCTTCATTTCTAGGGGAAAAAAATTAATATCTCTAAAAAGGCATAGTTAAAGAACCCTCTATGTATTTATTTTTAAATGATAAAAAATTTAAAATTACTCCAAAATAGCTTATCGGAGTCAAACAAGTTAGTTATAATAAAAAATTTCGTCTTAATGTATGGACTCCGTACATGTCGAGTTTATTGAGCTTGGTTCGCTTGTATAAACGCTACAGCCATTTCTTCATTTTTAGAAAAAAAATATCTCTAATAAAACTTAAGCAATAGTCATAAAAATACGTCAAGGCACAATTTAAGGTACTCTCTAACAGTGCATTAATTTCATTTGGTTCTGCTTTTGCTGTTTCGGAGGAGTTATCTACTTAAAATTGGTCATATACATAAAAAAAGTTGGTTTTTTTTTCAAAATTTCAACCTATTTTCTCGAATATTGAATTTTTAAGTCGATTTCAGATATATTTGAGTGGTCGGCCAAAATTAAGAAGGAACTGTTGTGTGGAATTGCCTGTATATGAAGAAACTGTAATTCTCTTACCATTATCTTTTCACAAAAATACAACCACACACACTATCTCTCATCATGGCCAGCGAAAAATTTTTAATCGACTTAAAGGAGATAGTGTGGAATTTAAATTTTATAATTTACGGTCAATTTTGGCAAGTTTCGGCATTTTTCGTAGTTTTTTTTTTCTGACCGAACGCGTAAATTGAAACCGCATAATAGAATTTCGCTTAATGCGGAGCATTACTGTCTCTGTAATGTATTCGATGAGTACTGTTACACTCAATATCATAAACAATACAATTTGTATGTGCCTATCTAATTTTCCTCGGCAGCCGTATAAAAATTACTCTAAAATAGAAAAGCAAACTCTCTTGGAGAGTGATAGATGCATGAAGTTTCAAATTTATTTCTTGAAAAGATGAGTTCACCAAGCGAGTTTCACTTGACAAAAACGTTCAGAAATTGAAATTGTGACATCGAGAAAAATTGAAATTAGTTTGCTTGACATTTTGACGAATTGAATGATCAGTCTCTCCTTCTGAAGAAAACAATGACTTCAGTATTTTTTTCTCAATAACATATGAAATTGGATCATGCTCCAAAACTGAATGTCGCAAAGTTTTCAGAATGATATTCTAATGAATAACTTGTGTGATTTAACTAAGGACTAAATATGCCGCTTCCTTCTATGAACTTTAACAAACTGTGATTTACAATTATAATGAAAGATTCAGTCAGAATATCAGTAGTGAGAACTCTCCAGAAGGGCAATGAAATAAACGGAGAGATTAAATAAAGTATTCGTTCGAAATCTATACACTGTAATATGTTAATTGTAAAGGAAAGGTCCAGTAAATCATTTGATGAAGAGCGTAAAAAAAGAAAAGAAAAATGAGACAAAATTACGCTGGGTAACAGGAATTGTGGAAACAGTGAGAAAGTTGATGCTATGGATAGAGGCCACTCTTTGTCACAGCACAAAATTAATGAGGAAATCAAACAGAAGACCTTTTATATGTAAACAGAGATAGGGTCCCATTCTTCTCACTCCATAAGGAGATCGTCTTTTTCGCTTCCTAATTACTTTGACAAAGCAGTCTCTGTCCAAAACTTCAGCTGCTTCAGAGTTTTCTCAGTATTGTCAATGTAACTGAAAATAATATGAGAGAAAAGGCACAATTGTAAATATTACAAAAATGACTTCTATCTAAAACTAAAAGGAAAAGCAAAAAAAGTTATTCAATGTAAAGAAAAAGCAAACCTTAGCAGAGAATTGCACTTGAAACATTAAACTGTTCAAAATTTTATTAATTCTAGTGTCATGCAGAAGAAGATATTTTACTGCTACTGAAACTTCTGATGAAGATATTTAAACGCTTGAGACATATTCATTTTATTCAGATTGGATGGATACACGTATTTTGTAGTTAGTAAACAGACTACTTTACCATTTCATTTTGCCATCACGGGAATTCAGCGAATTGAAAGACTCGTATAGATTTGTTACATTGAAATGTCATACAATAAAAAATAAGGTTTATATTTACTATTTTATTTGAATATCAATAGAGATTAAGACCAATTTAAAAAATTCACAAAATAGTAAATTCTTTAATGACTATTATTATTCATTGATCTACTTTGGATGAGGTCAGGTGGTTGCGCCGACATTAAAGGTTAAATTCTCTTTTCTTTCAGAGATCTTAAGTTTGGAGTATAAAGGGACAAATCAGCGCGTCAAATAGAAGACCTATCAAGGAAAACAGCATTTTAATGTGCTTTTTGCCTAATAAACTACCAAAAACTTGATTTTGAGTTACATAGGCCTAATAAGGAATCAAATCCTCATCTACAGGGTGTTTCATAATTGGTGTCCCGTCTTTAGGTCCAAATAACGGCTCAAGGGGAACAGGTGGGGGGAAAATGAATATTGATTATTTGGTTTTGATGTCCACTAATTCCGAATAAGAACATTTCGCGTCCCTGGGGGTGAAGGGGTAAATTTTGAAAATTTTAATTTTGTAGGGGTAGGGGTTAAACCCCATGTGTTATTTAGAAAGTTGTAGAGCATCATGTAAAATGTGGGTTTAGCAAAAGACCTGGTGAAAAAATCTCATGCCCTGCCCCCTTTATCGAGTGGGTAAACTGAAAGGTATGGCTAGCCGATGTGGACAAAAACTGTACTTATTAGAAAACAGTAGGGCCTACATTTGGAAAATTAATGAGAATGAATGAGTCGTTACCCTGAAAAGCTAATAAACTCGACCGGGCTTTCCCCCCCAGGAAAAACATTATGAAATTTGAAAACTGTCCCCCTTTATGAGTTTTTGTTTTTGTCTACATTAGCTAGCCATACCTTTCACTTTACCCACTCGATAAAGGGCTGGGATGAGATTTTTTCACCGGGTTTTTTGCTAAACCCACATTTTTACATGATGCTCTACAACTTTCTAAATAACACATGGGGTCTAACCCCTACCCCTACAAAATTAAAATTTTCAAAATTTACCCCTTCACCCCCAGGGACGCGAAATGTTTTTATTCTGAATTAGGGGACATTAAAACCAAATAATCAATATTCATTTCCCCCCAATCTGTTCCCCTTGAGTCGTTAGTTGGATCTAAAGACGGGACACCAATTATGAAACACCCTGTATATATGAGATGTTGGATGGTGATGGTTAGTCTATTAATGAGCCATTGATGATTTTGATTAAGGAGTGACTTTTCCGAATTGATTTTTTCATAATATTTTGTAGTAGTGGCCCTATTTTGTAATTTGTGATGTATGTGATAATGAATAAGGCAATTGATAAGTATGTTAACAATAATATACTTAATTTAAAATTTTGTTGAAAAAAATTACTGCCATTCTTCTATTACTATCTCTTCCAGTATTAGCTGGGGCTATCACAATACTGCAGATCCGTAGAGTAGATTGCGCCGACAATTTTCTAATGCGCACACTCATTCTCGCGTGATGTGACGTTGATTCGTGAGCTGTGCTAGTAGAAAGATGCGTATCGTTAATTTCCGTTAAATATTTGGGTGTAGGCAAACGGACAGAATGAGCAACATCATAGAAAATTATTCCAAAATTGAGGTGCATGCAGTTACCTGACTTCTTGAGGCAGAAGGAGTGAATCAGAGTGAGAATCATCGCAGATTAATGAACGTCTTGAGTTGAAAAGAAATGTCTGTTTGGTGAAGGAAATTCACAGACGACCGAACTGAACTGCATGATCAAAAGGAACGAAGAGGAAGACCGACCTCTGTGCACACACCAGAAAATTGTGTAGTTGTGGAAAGTTTGATAAGGGAAGACCGAAGTACACGAAATTGCTAACAAACTGGCATTCCCAACCACAGTTCGGCAATACTTTAAAAATTTGGACAGCATGCTTAAATTTGTGCACCACTGGGATAAATGCCTGAATGCAAATGGTGACTACGTTGAATAATGAACAGTACCATGTACTTCTTTAGCTTGAGTTTTAATTTTTTTTAAATAATTGTTTCCATAACATTCATATGCACCTTTATTTTTGGAGCTCCCTCGTTCTATTTCAAACTACAGAGGGAACACAAAAGATTAGAGCGGTTTCAAGATTTTATTGTAGGTATATTATTTAACAATAGAGCAACTCGCCAAGTTTTTATTTCATGCTACAGGTGCTTGATATGTGCCGCTTTAGTGATTCTACAGATATAAAATCTATAATCGAGTTCACCCTATACTCGATGAAGCATATCCCTGTCAATTTGAACAAAAGATCGGCGATGTGAATCCGTAGTCCTGGCATATGTCCTTTTATATAATCCCCCCCCCCTCCATATAAAAAAGTCACAAGGTTTTTTAAATCAGGGGAGCGCGGAGACCATGGCAGCTTTCTTAATGATCATTTCCGACACAGCTCCAATCATTTGTGTTCTTCTGTAGTAATAGGTAAGTAGATGAAGTAACTAAAACACCTGGCTAAAAATGATTACATGAAATTTTTCAGAATCGTGATATTTTTTGTTAAAAAGAACATTAGTTACATTTCCGATTTATATAGGGAGCATGCAGATGAAACAGACTGCATGCTGTGCTACACTGAGATGGTAGCAGAACGGTATGTCACGTTACAGCTCGGAAGACATGACGCTTTGTCGATAACTACTTTAATTTACAAGCTTAATAATAATACAGATGTAACGCAAGTTCTGCTTGTTTAGTTTTTTAATTGGCTGTAAATCTTTAAAGTGTGGATGTACCTTCATAATTGCAAAAAACAAAATTTATTCATTTGCATTCTAGAGTAATTAAGAATTGATATTTCATGTTAATATTTTAATCTGAAATTAAATATTTTGTACCCTTTATTCATTTATTTAGCGCTTGTAGTTGCGTTATTTAATGGCAATGAAAGGGGAATTAAAGATAAAATTAATTTATCAATGGCCTACATTGCAGGTTTTCAGTAACCGTCATGTCGTATTCAGTACTTTCTATGAGGAAGAAGCTGTTATTATTGTTGACTGGTTTGTTCTTTTAATTTCATACCATTCACTCGTATGTTTTCGGATATGTCGCGCTAACGTGACCGAATCTGCCTTTCCCGCCGTGAGATTGATTTTTATGTCGTTGCCTCTAAGTGATGAGTGGCTTTTGTTGTCGACATTGGATTGAAAGAACAAGGCTTGGGACCCTTCTCCTGTTTTCGAGTAACGATTCCTTTGATGGCTTCTGTAATTTGGAAACGAGATTAAGTTCACGTGTCCTATTCAAGAGAAGCCATCGAATCGTTCACTTTCGCATCAACCCCAGCCCCCTACCCCTCATCTTCGACAACTGCCACCGCCACCGGCCATTACGTCGAATTAAGAGCTAATCCCACACACCCAGTCTTCTTCCCACTCCTTCGTTCCTTACCCATCTTTTTTTATCAACCCTGCCTCCTCTTGCCTTTCAGGTAATCGAAAAATGTAACCCCCTGAACTCTTCACTCTTCATCAAGCAGATGATACGCGAGCTGTAAAGTCAATCCCTTTGAGGATTTCATCGAGGAATCTAATGAAACAAAAGATGTATTGTAATACATAGGACCTTAATTTTTTTCTATTCTTAATCAATTTCTCCATTACTCGAAACCGAAAATCTATTGTACGATTCAACCTCACTGTAATTACTCTTAGCTGCCTTGATTGCTTGGGTTAATTAATCGCCGCCCACCTCTTTTCTATTTGCTTGCCATTTGATAGAAATCTACATCGAAATGTCACAAACGTGTTTTTTGAATGATGTTTAAATTAAAAATCTAATTAGTAATGGCACGGGTAAGAAGGGTGCAAGTCAAAAATGGAAAAAAAAGACACTTAAAATAAATATCAACAAAAATCATCTAAAAAATATTAACATATTTCCATTTCCAAATAAAATAGAACTCTCATATTGATAAGAAATATCAGTTTTGCCATTAAATTTCAAACGTTTATAAATCATCTCATTTTTAATAATGCAAATAAACACGTTTAGAATTAACTTGTTGCCATTTATCCCAGTAATAAAAAATGTCCGCGTCCCGGAGTCAACGAATCATGAAATGTATTTTTGGAAGTACCAGGATTGTTCAATATAAACACGTTTAAAGGCTGATAAGCAATTTTTATTCAAAGAACTTTAACACAAATCTCCATGAACATTAAGGCATGAGTCCCATTAATTTATAGATTTCATATAGTAAAATTCCTGCGATTGTTGGCGGAACCATTGCGTAACAGCAAACTCTACGTCAGCATCGAGTACCTCAACACGGATATGTCCTAGCCGGTCCTGATCTTTCGTGGATTCCTTCCTTGTCGAAATTTCTTGCACCCTTCAATCACTATAACGCGAGAATAACTATTATCGCCCTATATAGCTTTCATTTTCGTAAAAGCTTCCATTGGCTGACGCCCTTCAGCGGCCAAAAATTGAATAACAGCACTTTTGTACGTATTGTCTGCTATGAGCGTCATCTTACAACTTAATCCCAACTCTTAGAAAAAAGCAATGTGGTTTAGGGTCTAGGCGATATCTTCACGACTGTGCAGTCCAAACGTGGTTCTATTGAACAATCCTCGTATTTTTGAAGATTTTTTTTTTCCGCAACATGAGGTTTGGAGATGTATGAGAGATCGGTGAGCATAGTGGATAAGAGAGGATAGGCAGAGTCTCGTTTAATATCTGCACCAGAAACGTGCGATCTTTGACGTGAGTTTGAGACCTGAGGTCGGCAGATGGATTTGACCTCTTCTCTTGACCAACTCTGTAATTTCTGGTGCATCTCAGCAATTTGCTGAGAGTACTTCTACCAGTGATCGTTTCGCTGGAAGCTGTAATGGAGACAGTCAGCATAACTATCTTTGGTGAATTTTCGGTTTTAGGAAGTGTTTTGGTGTTTCTTCGTGAGTCATCTTTTGAATTGAACGTCCGATTATCATAAAGGATCAACTTTTCATCGCCAAATTAGGAAATCCAAATTAGGCTAATGGAAACTGCGTGATTGAAAAAAGCCTGTTTAATTGAAGTATGTTTTCGATCACGCAGTTTCCTAATTTGGCTTTCCTGTGAGAGTGGTTGAGTTTAGGGCCAACACATTAGTGCACAAGTAGTTCGCGGAAACCTATTAATGGAACACTTGGTTGTGCTTACTTTTTTTTTCATGTGCTTTTGTTTACGTTATAAGCGGAGTTAACCCAAACTTCACGAGCTGTTTACTCCTTTAAGGAATACAATTTCGACAAAACGTATGAGGAAACTTGTTTATTTTAATGTGTAGAACATCGCAAGGTATCTCACGACATCCTTTTCAAAAGCACCCTGTATCAATTGGTTGAATACAATATAAAGGTAATTTGCTAAAACTACATACTGTGATGGTAAAATAGTTGTGATTGGTTGAACACGATCATGGTTAATAAAATCGATGAGCGAATCAGGAAGAATAAGACTAAAAAAAAATATGACCAAAACGCATGGACTCTTTTTTTTACAAAACTCTTGTTCGCAAAACTGAGTTCTTTGGAATTAGTAGAGAATAATCCCTGAATCTATTTTGAACTTCAGTAAAATGAAGTAAAGAGTTTTTTGTAATGTTCGTGTAAGGACCATTATTGCTAGAGCAGTCGGTCTTTTTTTTCTTCAATACTAACTACTTTCCCGGATTCTTTTAAATTTCCAAACTTCAAAAATTTTTTAAAAAACAATATTCTTGAATAGACATTATGAAATTGAATGTCAAAAAACAAAAATTGGCAAATAATGCGAATTGAGAAGACTGCTGCACTGTGTTAATACAACCTTTAAAGGAAATTCCTGTCTTCATACAAAAAGTTTAAATATTGAAGGTCCGCACTGAAGCCTTTGTTATGCCAAAGTTTCTGTATTTGCCTATAAAACCAGACTTTTGATCTAACCTATATTTCCAAATTTCGCAAACTTCCTATTGGTGAGATGTCAATGAATGGAAGATGTTATTTATTGATAAAATAAGTGAATCTAGGTTCCATTTAGGGTTTCTTTTTCTTTTCTTCTCCGACGAAGAGGAAAATCGGTTTCATTCACATTACTTGGTGACATCTTTTCTCGAAGAAGGCTTATGAAGACTGAGAGTGGAGTTGGCGGGGGGAAAAAAGTTGGCGGGATAATCAACTTTGAAGTTTGTTCTTGCAGGAAATTGAGTGTCAACTGCGTAATCCTTTAGAGGGCGAGGGCTTCAATCTGTTGACAGTAGGCTAATGCTTTTATTTCCGGAAAAATTCCGCGTGAGCATGAAAAGATCTCTCGTTTCTAAGATAAGAAGAACGAAGCCAAGCAGAAAAACACTTGAAAAATTGATTAGAAAAAGCTAACAAACTCTGACGGATTGAAAAGCGCTGAAAACGAATTCAGAGTGGTGATGATGATGGAGCTCATCCATTTGCTTCACCTATTATCTTGCTTCCATACCATGTTAGTTCTAAAACAATTGAAGTGTAATTAAAATTGCACTTATATCTATACTCTTATCACATTTTAATTAAATGAGATAGTAATACAAGACTCTTAGTGAACCTCATTTTCTTTCACGAGAAGCAATCGGATGAGCACCATTGTGAAATTATTTCAAAATTGAATTCTATCATTATACAAAGATTATTATTTAAAATATATAATAATGTGAACAATAATGTGAATAATGTGAACAATTTTAAATCTTTATTTTTGTCAGTTTTTAAGAACTTTAGCCTTGTTCAGTTTGAAATCTTAAAGAATTCTAATTTATTGAGAATGAAAACGACTCTAAGAAATGCTTCAAAATTGTAATTTTTTTTTCAGCATGGATAACGGTACG
Organism: Rhysida immarginata; assembly: GCA_023313115.1. NCBI lineage: Eukaryota > Metazoa > Arthropoda > Chilopoda > Scolopendromorpha > Scolopendridae > Rhysida > Rhysida immarginata. The sequence continues at coordinate 2,320,754 of JAHWFO010004564.1, forward strand.
TGAGCACAATTCATTTTCTGGCAAAAAAGTAGGTTTTTTTTCTGGAAAATAAAAGGAAAGCTTTAAAAATGAACTAACAAATAAGCTAATTTGACCCTTTCAATGTGCATAAAAGTTATCTTACTGAAGTGTTTTATACAATCTCCTGTTTAACGGAAATTAATATTTTATGCCGGAAAATAATAAATATTTAAAGAGTTACTACAATCAGTTTTTCAATTTTATATTTTCTTTTTCCTTAATAAAAATTGATTTTCTTGCAAAAGATCTTGGTGAGGAATTCGTTGAGTGTAAAGAGCAAGTTTCTAAGAATATTAACTGTAGAAACTTCCGTAAGTTAATGTGCATTTATAAACCAGATGTTACTGAATTGCTTAGAAATATTTTATTTATCTTTTAAAACTGTAATCTCCTTGGAGATCAGTACCCAACTATACTGATAAAGCAACTGAATCATGAAAGATTTTGTCGTAGACTCTACGAGGGGCGTCATAAAGTCATTACAATCAGCCGGAAAACTGAGAGATGGGGTTGAGGTGGTAGCGCCAGTCCTTCTCCATATATGCACCTCCCAGGGCCACACACTTTTCCCAACGATGGACGACTTGCTGGATGCCACTTTTATAGAAGTCCTCCTTTTGGCTGTTGAGGAACTGCTCCACCTCGAAAATGACCTCGTCGTCGTCTTGGAAATGCCGTCCACGATACCGGTTCTTCAGGGAGGAAGAAGTCACTTGGAGCCAGGTCGGGCGAATACGACGAATAGGGCAGTATTTCAACCCCGCTTCGCCACAACGCGCATTGTCTAAACCCTCTCGGAATGTGCTGGCGCATTGTCGTGCAAAAGTCTAGCCCCAAAGTCTACACCTTGCCTCGCCGCTTTGATTTAATGGCCTCCCGTAACTTCCGCAGGAGTTCCGGGTAGTACGCTCCCGTGAATGTCTGGCCTTTCCTTCGCAATTTATGGCTCGTCGCAGATGGAGGGACGTACTGGAAGGTCGACGCTACTTGACGACTGTCTCGACGATGGGGCATTGTCACCATAAACGGCCACTACTCAGATTTGTTTGGCGTTGTTCCCCTTTCGACGCTCCGGTGGCGTTTTGCGGTACTGCACTAAACGCCGCTTTGTATCCTCCAGCATTCCCAGTGGCACCACGCATTTTCAAAAGCGAACGTTCTTTCATGTTGATTGTAATGACCGCCCCTCGTAAAGTAGTTAGATCATTGCTTCAAAGATGTGTAATGGTCTAATTAGTTGTACTATTAATAATTGTAAGAATAAGAAGAAAGTAAACATTTTACAAACTATCTTCGCCTTTTAAAAAAATTTTTTATTGGATAATTTTTTTTACCGTAAATACTGTATTAAGCGCCTGGGCGCTTATTTGCAAAAACTAAGCGGACCCCAGGCGCTTAATTCAGGCAGGCCGGTATTGCAGGTCCGGCGCTTATAAAATTCTGCACAACTTTGATGTAAATTATTATTTCAAAATATTCAATTTTCCAAGCAGGAGAAGTGGTATTTAATAAAATGGATCACACAATAAAACTTATATAGATTTAAAATAAGAGAAGTTTTCATTTTTCATCAGGCATGTTGCTTGACTGAATCCAAAATTAAAAAGCAAGAAATTAGAAGATAATCATGCTGGTATCTAATTTCCGGATTAGCAGTGGCAGTTGGGAGAGCAAAAATACCCCTGAGAAAGCAGCAAGGTAAAATATCTACGAAATGAACTGAAATAAGCGCCCGGGCGATTATTGAAGGTCCGGTGCTTATTTGTAAAAATTTGGTAGACCCCAGGCACTTAATGCAGGCGGGCCGGTATTTCAGGTCCGGCGCTAAATACAGTATTTACGGTAATTAGAATTTTTCTTAAGTTGTTTATGTTTTCTTTTCTTTTTTGATGATCGTTAGACAAGAGACTCCTTCACCGTGTTTATCTTTTAACATTTCATTAATGGTGGCTATTGCATTTTCTATTGCAACATCAACAATTCGGGTTAATGACTCGGCCGAGAAATCCTTTCGTCTTAGTAGCAGCAGAAGCAGCAGCCGCCGCCGCATCCTCTCATTAACAGCGGGCTAATGGATAAAAGTAAAGACGCCTCCACACAAAACAAAAATGTTTGCAAGACGAAGGATATAAAAAGAAGAGTTTTAAGGGTTAAAAGTCGATGCCCCAGAACAAACAAGTCCTTTATATTCGTTTAGTCTTTTTTTTTGTGCCATCAGCTGCTTTTAAAGCTTTTATGTGGTCATGGAGATGGAAATGTTTCTTCTTCCTCTTCTCCTTTTTCAAAGCTATTACCATTAGAACAGGCAAAGTCCATTTTGTTTTCGTAACATTCGTCAATATGCCAAATTTGTATTGGTATATTTTTATTACAAAATTATATCTTGGATTTATTTGAAAATAGTTTGACGTTTTAGATGTTTTAGATCCTACGTGCTGACGTTTTGGATGTTTGAATGCCTACGTGCTGACGTCATCGGCTGATGCAATCGCAATACAAAGTAGAGTCAGAAAATCTGCTCTGTGGCGGATATTAATTTAATCTAGCTCCGTCTTCCTTTTATGCTAGCATTACGTTTTAGGTGTCATTTGTTTTATCTTCTTGCGCTTTATAAAATAACTTAAAAATTAAACCTCAATATTTAATCGTGCTTAAGAGATCGGCCTTCGAAGAGTGGAAATTTCGCAAAAATTACAGAATTTCCAAATTGATGCTTAATATACCAGAAAAAATTATAGAAACCGTCACAGGAAAACAGAACGAGAGATGGGAAGCTATGAAGACCCAGATGTCCGATGTTGAACGCGTCAATAGGTTCTGTAACTTCCACCGCTCAATTCGACGCTAATAACATAGATGTATCTGATGACATAAACGTTTCAACTCCGAGTGATAGAATTCAACTCATGGAAGTCCATAATGACCCATAACCGTCAACATTAACAGCATCTTCATTAAAATGTGATTTATGTACGGACGATATAATTGGAGGGAAGGTAGAGAACATCGTTAGGAACATAATTATATAGGAAAACATGGGTGAAATCGATAGATGGCGCTGTACGCGAGCTCTCAAAATCGGCACGTAGATGCCGACTGTATGCGATCAACATGAATCATGCGTAGATGTTATGCGTGCATTCATGCCAATGGCGCAATTTCGAGCACCTCCTGTGATGCTTGTAAGCCATACAATGTACACTTTTGGTGTGTAATAAAGCGTTTTACATTGCTTTCTGTATTGCGGCCTTACTGTGTCTTTGTCTCTCTTTATCACGTGAGGGTGACGTTTCCGCCCATGCTTTCCTATGTAATTATAGTTCTTAACGATGTTTGTACACGAAGTTCCGGGACACCCTGAATATGCGATAATTTGGAGCACTGGATTCATATTTCGTTTTATATTCATAAAAAATGAACTTGGATATTCGTGTAATGTTTGTGATGGATTTTGGTTTGAAAAGGACTTGAAGCACCCACGCAACAGTAGCGTGTTAGCTTTGCTCCATCAGTTTTATCAATCCAATGTGAATGATTTCATGCTGTGTGGTCACTATAGAACAAATTTAAAGCTATTCAAAACATGGTGTTATAAGTTATAGGATAGCAGGCGGTTTGCGATATTCAGAAATATAACTCTTTAACCTAACCTAACCTATACTGAATCAGTATTACTGATAGACTGGTCAAACTATAGACGACTGAGTGATGCTGGTGTCGGTGATATTTGTATAGTTAAAGTGGTGTACAATAATGTAGTGTTATTTATACCAGGCAGTGTTTATATTCATCCTAATGTATCAATATCTGATCAATGTTCAGTGCGATGATGAAATATTCACCAACAACTAGACAAATCAGTGACAACATGGAGGCGGATACTGATGTGCCAATTATAATAATTGTCGACTTCAATGTAGATACTACACTGATTTACACGCTCTTAGATTTTTGAAGCATTTCAATTTAGACTACATACCCATCGAATCGGCTACTATATTGGATAGCAGTACTATAGATTTGATGTTGGCGCGAAATGTTGATTCTAGTCTGTTTGTATCATACTTCTCTTATCATAGACCAGTGCCTTATAAAGGAAGTTGAGAATGCCTTATAATTAAGGTTTGGTTAAAAATTTATGATATATTACAAGTATATTCATTGTTTGATCATTTTATGTAAAAAATATTAAATTTTTAAATTGTGTTGTACAAAATTATTTCTTATTCGTCACGTGGCCACAAGACTTATTCTACGACTTAACTAGCGGCCGTGTCCCAAAATATCCCCGTACAATTTGTTAGGAAAACTTTACATTTTGAAAGTAGATAAATTATTTGTCCGTCTTCTCATGGAGCACTTGAATGCTGCACCTGATGGTTCCACTTTATTTTTATATTTGCCTGTTTTTAAACTAATACTCGCAAACGCTTGCCCATTAAAACAAACGTGCTTTTCAACTTCCGGTTTGTAACAGCAAGTTTGGTTTGTCCCAGTGACCTGCAGCACCTCGGCATAAGCTTTACATTTCAGGGTGTCCATAGGGAGTTATCCATCCTGTTTCTTTCATCCATGGCCCGACGTCTAGCTATGCAGCTGGAGTTTTGTCATTTGAACTTAAGATAACCATTAGTGAATAGGAGTCCAAAAACAGACTCATGATAACTTCATGCACAAAATTAATATTTTCTTAATTTACTTAGCTATAGAACTTTAAATTACGAACAATCAGGCAGTTCTCATAGAGTAATGAATATTGCCTTAAACTAGTTGAGTCATAAAGTAATAAACGTTCACTTATAAAGTTCGGGGCTTTTTTTTTTTTTTTTTAATTCTTTAGCGAGTTATCTTTCTTTCAGATTTTATGCTCCCAAATTCTCAGGTTGTTTATCCCATTTTCAATAGCAACATAGAAGGTACACGGAATACGAGTGAAATATTAAAATTTATGTGTTTAGAACGTAGAAAATATTGAATCCTTGTAGGAAAGATTTTTTTAAAGTTTTTTTTTAAGTTTAATAAAACGAATTTACTCATTTATTAATTCAGTTTACGATAATTCTTTTTATTTATGGCCTTGTTCTTCTTTGGTTTTTCTAACCATTTTTAAAGCTTTCCTAAAAAAATTATTAAAATTTTCGCATCGTTGATTCCATTATTAAAATCCGAATCCAACGGGACGAAAGTTGCTTCAAAATAAGCCTAAAGACAAAAAAATGGTGGAGAAAGAAGAAATCAGGCGACGTAAAAAAAAAAAAAAAAAAAAATCATGATATTCAAATAAAAAAAAATTGTGTGAGAGGCAGGCGAAATCTCATTTCCTCTCCAATCCTATCGGTCGTCGTATCGGATGCGGCGTCGAGTTCCATTAGCCTCGTCACGGTATCCCACGAAAATGATTAAAGTGTCATCAGTGGAGAAGAGACGATAAAAACCATAGACACTTATACAGAATCACTCGAGGAGGGAAATAAAAATGATGTGACCTTGGATTTTGATATAAAATTTTATTTTGGAAAACAGTTTTAAACCATTGGAGGAGGTTTGTTTTGCTCGTGTACTAAGGAAATCCATTTGCTCCAAAGGCGCAAAACACTCGTGTTGGGTTTCTTGTTTTCATTCCCTCCATAGCTATCTTCCCAAATCTTAAGAGGCCTGCGAAGTTGTCTTAATTTGATTGTTATGTGAATTTCTTAAAGCCATTATTCTATTGTGTTGAAGTTTGATTATAAAAGACAAGCAGCAGATCTTTAAGTTTTGTTTAAACTGCCCGCCATCTAAAATTTACGGTCTGCCGTTTTTCTTTGTGAAAGGAACTATCTGAACACGCCAAAATTCAAACTATACTTAAGCCACAGCTGCACACTTCCTTTTTAAATAGGATGGTGCTCCTTAACATTTTCACCACCAAGGCTCTGACGAATTGAACATCATTCTGCCAAACTTATACGATTTTGTCAAATCGCTGCTATTCTGTATACATGTTGTGTAGAAAAGTTTGTGCTATCTTCTTTATAAGTTAGTTGAATGATTTGATTTATTGTTTAACGTAAGTAAGCCCAACTCAACTGATAAACTAAAGCATCCGAGTGTTAAATCATTTGCAGCAGAGTCTCTCTTTTCTAAATTCTCAGTGTCTCTCTACTCGTGGACCATCCATTATCTTTGCGTTATCTTAGGATTTGCTTGATGGGCTTCTGAGCGTTGAAGAGCCAACTTTAGCTCGTCAGTTGAACTCGGGCTGTTATCGCAGAATAGCAGCTTTTCCTTGCTTGGCTTTATGTCTTGCAGGAAAACTGAAGTACAGAGGGCAGTAAATACCGCTAGAGTTTAATAAAACTTAACAGTATAATTACACTGGTGAATTACATGCTGCCAGCTTTAGGCTTCTGTGTAGAATGAGGAGAGAAACACAAAATTATCTAATCTCAATGTGATCATTGTTATGCATGCGCATTACCTTAGGCATTGTTACAATAAAAGTAATGTTAAATGAATATTACTTACAAAAACTTATATTCCGCGACTGAATTGCCTATTAAACGAATTTCTGTAATAATTTAGCCGCTTCTCTACACAAACATTATTTTAGTAGCTATTTTTATGTCAAATTAATTCATATTATTATTATTATTTATATATATTTACTGCATTTCATTTGAAACAATAACTTTAGAATTGCTAGTTAAAAGAAATGAAAAATTTAAAATAAACATAAGAATTTCGAGTAAGGGCACGTTATCAAATCTGTCTTCAAGAGTGGTTAAATTAAAGGGTTCCATATTATCAGAAATAAAATATTTTAAAGTTTAAGCGCATCTTTCTAAAGGACTTAGGAGTTGGTATCGAACTCCAGATTATAAGAAATTGATGTCTGAAGTGAGAGTTGGAGATATTTCTACGGATTTAGTTCATTCAATTTCATATATTGCATATCATACGATGGTAACATATCGCGTTGAGGGAACGGTTACTGAATTAATATCCGGAAGGACCGATCAGCGAATCAATTCTTGAATTGGTGCATAAAGTCAAGTAGATTTTGTACAAAAATGATAACCTTTTATAAATTTTATACTGTTAACACGGAAAAGATTTTCCAAGGATTTTTGAACAAGTTTTTACGAACTAATACGTCCACTTTTTTTTTTTTTAATATAAATGAGCATAAAATCAAATTTTAGAATTTCAATTCAGGTTCTTCAGATATTTTTTATAATCTAAATTGTTTTTTAGGATATCCTGTAGAGAAACAGTTGATGATAATTTTCTTTTAAGCCTAAGTTTCTCATTTATGTGATATAGTTCTATGGAGGCCGGCTCGGGTCTTTCCGCTCTCGACACCAGCGAGTCGCGGTTTCGAATCCCGTCGAGGGTATGGATGTTTGTGTTTGTGCCGTTCATAATCGTTCTTTCATCATTATTGGGGATAGTACAATAGACCTGAGGTATCGGTAAGGAATATCGGTATCGGCCAGGGTGATTCTAAAAGGTCGTGCCCAAATAAAAAGGCAGGTAGAGGGTGAAATTCTGAGCAAAAAAGTCTGGTCGCGTTTTTCGATCTGAGGCTCTGTTAAAAAGTTATAGCGCTTTAAAGTTTCGTGGCGTCACTTCCGGAAATCTATCTTGGTACAGACGCTGAGCAATTTTTAACTTAGCGCTATAACTTTTTAACGGAGCCTCAGATCGAAAAACGCGACTAGACTTTTTTGCTCAGAATTTCACCCTATACCGACCTTTTAGAATCATCCTGACCGATACCGATATTCCTTACCGATACCGAACTTTAAAGCGCTATAACCTTTTACGGAGCCACAGATCGAAAAACGCGACTAGATTTTTTTGCTCAGAGTTTCATCCTCTACATATCCTTAAATTTGTGAAACGTCGTCCATTTACACCCTGTATACATAACAATAAAATTAATCCTCCCGAGGAAGATATAGGAAATTAGCGGAAGCCCTGAGTTCATCGCTTTTTACCCCTTCATCTGCAATTTTTAACCCATTAATTTTTTTTTTTAATCAAAAATTGGTTTTCTTGAACGTAGTATTTAGAAAATATAAAAGAATCCTATCTTCTTTCCTTTCTCTTCATTTTCATCGAATGTTGCCATAGTTCTAAAGACCAAGTGACTCCCACCCCCACAACTCCGATCCCACTGAAACAATTTGGCCCAAATTTCATAGTAAGATTTTGCCTAGAGTAATATGCATATCGAAATATCACATAGATCACTTACTCCCCTCTGGAATTCCGACCCCAGTGGGCCAATCAAAACTAAAGTAAATAGTGAAGGTACACATGCCCATAAGAAGCTATATTCCGTATTTCAACCTTCTACCTCAAAAGGGACGGACAGACAGACTGACATTGTAAAACCAATAATTGTTCCGCTACTTAATAATTCGTAATGAATGCGTATTAGAAGAGAGGAAAGTTGAATTATATGTCTTGTCTCTCGCACAGATATGAAGTTTAGATTTCACCGAGACGAAATCCCATGAAAATAATCCACCGCAGAAAAGTTGGCTGCTTTAGCGGAAGTGGAGTGTTGCCTATCGTAACAATGTGTGAACGATGAGGTTATTTAAACCTTTAAATATAAACTTCTCCGGATGAAGTATGCGATAAGAACTGCTACAATTCAGTCTCCCATTGCGCTTTAGCTACTAATCTCCGTCCGGCGTATCAAATGGGTTTCCTCTATGACATCGACCTTTGCAGTGATAATTTATACAACACCCTTGGCACTATGGTTTAACTTGAGTTAATAACAGAGTTTCAAGGGCTAAATATTATATTAAATATAGTAAACAAATATTTTCTTTAATTTTTCGAGGGCTATCCATTGTCATAAAGTTTAGTAAATTAAGTTCAGATAAGCCAATGTCATTTTTTAATGGTTACTCGAAGTTTTGGATACACTAACTATTCTAAACGTGATATGCGCTTGACAAAATGCTGCATATAATCAGACTTCATTTTCTAGTTTGATTAATTAAGATATGCGTTAAGTGCTTATATAGAAATTGCACATCTTAAGATTAAAATGTTAAAAAATAACATTCCAGGCTTCATAAATAAAAGGAGGTCAAATGATTTTTAGAAAATAAAGATTGCATTTCTATGTATTTCGTATATCTGTGAATTTCTTTATCTGAAGGTTGACGTTTGAAATAAAAACTTGCATGGAATTGCTATGTTAGTCGCACAGCAAAAGCGTCTGTATTTAGAACGTCATTTTCAGAAGTAGAAACGCGTAAGAAAGCGGAGGATTACAATATTTAGGAAAATGGATACGCTATTAACATTTTTGCTTTTAGTAGTGTTTCTAAAGTGAATGTTTACTGTAAATCAGCCCTAGGCAAGAGGTAACCAGACGAGTAGGAGCAGCGAGCGAGCGTTTTCGAAGAGGGGTCGGAGTCTAATATAATGTACGGTCGGCTACAAAAGTATCTAGCCACCTTGCAGCTCAACAGTTTGTCTTTATTCAGATTCCCTTCACCCCACTCCACTTCTACTTAATCGACTTTGCGGCCACTACTCCGTGAGCCGGCTGTCAGAACGCCTCTGCTCGTGAGGGCGAGTTGGCCCGCACGGGCATTTCCGTGCCCAGGTAGAGACCACATAAAAGAAACGAAAAAATTGAAGACATTACAAGGTAGCACATACACGATATCAAGAGTATTATATTAAAAACTTAAGGCTTCCTTTTCTTAAATACAGATGAAATGAATAATTTATTAATAATATTGCTTATAATTTTTTGCATTTACAAAGATCAATTTTAAAACATAGTTAATTGGCCTACCACTCTCTAAGAGTGAAGGCCTTTGTTTTCGTTTCAGAAATTCAAATTTTTTTGTTTGCTGAAATCGACTTAAAAACTCATGATTCGTAAAGATATGTTGAAATTTTGAATAAAAAAATTTCCGTCTGTACGTATGTATGTATGTATGTATGTATGTATGTATGTATGTACGTACGTATGTGACCAATTTTGTGCAGCTAACTCCTCCGAAACTGCAAACAGCCGAACCAAATAAAAATTACACTGGGGAACAAAAAAATTTTTTTTTCGTGGTGCCTGGAATGTTAGAACTGATTTTGATTATATTTGATGTTGATTCAAAATATGAAAACAATTTCTCTCTATCAGCTACAGTTTTTGAGATACAGCACCACTAACTTAATGCGCTTTTGTTATTTGTTATGGTACAGAGGTGCGACGTTGATATAATAAGTCTGGGAAAAAGTTCGTGGCATTTTTCCTGATAGATGGCCACGAATTTTACTTAAAAAAACGTCATGATTATCAGCGCCATAATTATCAAAAAAGAGCGTACCTTGGATTCTTTGGCGTTAAGCTTGGTGACCAAGACAAAACGTGGGCACTACTTGTTGTGTGTAAAATTTTTATGAAACACTTATGGCAATGGACTAATGGACAAAAGAGAAGTCTGAAATTTGGTGTGCCGATGGTTTGGAGGGAACCCAGAAACCACAATGATGACTGCTATTTCTGTATTGTGCAACGTTGCGACGTTAATATCTCGAAAACTAGACCTGATGGAACAAATATAAAGTTATTTTTGAATTCTGCACCCTAAAATTACCTAAGAACACTTGAAAAATCGCCGGCATCAAAATGTGTGTTGACCTGTGTTATACATACTTAGAGGGTTCCTTAAATTGTGTCTTAGCGTATATTTTATGTCAATTGGGTAAGCCTTTTTAGAGATATTATTTTCTAAAAATTAAAAAATGGCTGTAGCGTTCAAACCAGCGAACCAAACTCAATAAACGCGACATGTACATACTCCTCTCATTAAGGCGAATTTTTTTTTGTAAATGACTTGTTTGGCTGTGATAAGCCGTTTTGGATCCTTTAATTTTTGTAGAAAAACTTCTGAATAGCAGAACATACCTAAATATCTTTATTGATCAAGTTCATGCAATCATGTTGATGGTGTATCGCAGTGGAGATGGCTTCTTCCAACGTGACAATGCAGCATGAAAATGCCACACTACTCGTATTTTGCAGGAATAGTTTCAAGAACAAACAATTCCTGTGCGTTGTTTGCTGCAAAAAATTTTTTTTGCTGTTGAATGTATGCTTTAAACCCTAAGTTGATTCGACAATTGAAAATGATACTATGGCGAGATTGTTGCGATCGCCACGAACGACGACGAACCTGGCTTAGGTGGCCCCCATAATGACCAAATCTCAATCCAATTGAGAATTTGTGGTAGAAAGTTGAAAGAGCCATCAGACAGGTTCCAAAACAACAAATTTCACATAATAGGACAATGTTATTTATCAGGCAAAGACTGTTATGACAGTCTATAAGAAGCAGTCAATAAGCTCTTATTCATCTGCCAAGCACAACATTGCCCGAAAGTAGAAGCTCACTGATAGAGATTGAAGGGGTTTGAAGCGGATTGTGGCCAGAAAGCACAAGACAGCAGCATTCATGGTGTCAGATTCCTCGCATCGCCTTTCAACATCTCGTGGAGTAAATGCGAATCGCCGCAGTATTGAAGGCAGAAGGTGGCCCAACGAAGTACTGATGGGGTGGTCATAATAATCTGGTCACTCATTGATATTCATCCTAAAGAGTCGATATCTGATATGGAAATGTTGTTGTTCAGTGCGATAATGAAATATTCACCAACTAGGCCAGTCAGTGACAATATGGAGGTGGATACTAATATTGCAATTATGACAGTTAGCATTATCAATGTAGATACTACATTAAATTTATACGCTCTTAGATTTATGAAGAAACATTTTAATATAGATTTCAAACCCATCGAAATACTACAAATTTGATGTTTGCGCGAAATATTGGTTCTTGTCTGTTGCCATTTCTAACATACTCCTCTTATCATTGACCAGTGGTTAGTAATTTGGGAATGCCAAAAGGTTTGGTTAACAATTTATGATGAATGCAAGTACATTTTTTGTGTGCACATTTTATATCAGAAATTAATTTTTTAAAATTGTGTTGCACAAAGTTTTTTTCTTATTCGCCATGTGGCCTCAAGACGTATTTTACGATTTAACTAGCGGCCGTGTCCCAACACATCCCCGTAATTTTTTTGATTCCGTATCATTATCTCGTGATAGGCCTGTGCGAATGTATCATTCCGCCATACCAATTTATTTTTTGTTTGCAAAGGCCCGTAATCAGAATGAGCGCTCTTGTTCAAACCGTCATTGAATACAAATTCAACAAGAAATTAATCCTCCCGAGGAAGGTATAGGAAAGTTGCGGAAGCCCTGAGATCATCTATTTTTACCTTTTTTATCTCACTTTTTAACCTCCCTCCCCAATTTTTTTAAATCGAAAAATTGATTTTCTCGAACGTAATATTTAGAAAGTGTAAAAGAGCTGTATGTTTAATCCGATTGAATGATATATGCCATAGTTCTAAAGATCAAGTAACTGCCACTCTCACAACTCCGACCCCATTGGGACACTTTGGCCCAAATTTCATAGTAATTTAGATCTTGCTTAGAGGAATCTGCATAGCGAATTTCACTCCTTTATATGCATAAATATATGTAGAACTCTTGGTCCCCTCTAATTTCCACCCCCTGAAACTCCGACTCCAGTGGGCTAATCAAAACCAAACTAAATAGTGAAGGTTCAATTGGGGACGGACGGACGGACATTGTGAAACCAAGAAGTAGCTCCATTCTTCCTCTACTTAATAATAATATGGAATTTGTATTCAACTAGGTCTTGAGCAAAAGCGCTCATTCTGAATACGGACGAAAATGTGACGAAAACTCGAGAATTGTTCAATAGAAACACGTTTAGAGGCTGCGAAGTAATTTTAACATGATCATGTTTTAAGGCTGGACATCATTCTACAAAAAACGAGATGCAAAAAACGACACCAAAAAGCATTACGGAAACAGTTTTGCGTTGTTATTGCGCGTTTAAGCATGGTTGACGCCGGCTTGTAGCACACGCCGGAACTGAAAAGTTACCTGACCATTGTTGTCTGAAGAACAATTTTTTTAAGCACATTTTCGTAGAAAAGTGCTTTATGTGGTCGGTTTGTCCAGCTGTCCGTCCGTCCGTCTGTAGACACAATTCCAACAATGCATTGCGTTGCAATAAACAGAGTGGTGAAAGACACGAATTATCCTTGCACTGGGGAAAACGCGTGCTGAGCACATCGGTTCGACTCTGCGCGTGCTCTAAACGTTAATGAGATGGTGCGCGTGCAGGATGCACGTGATTGACGATTATTGAAAGGGCAGTCTCTAAATCAAAAGAATGTTTTTATTCGTAGGGAGCTTATTATTTATTACGATAACTTGACAACGAATTAACTTTTTCACACTGTTTCACCAATCCATTAGTATGGGACAGAGCACGAATAAGTTCGAACGTGAGACAACCGAAACAGGTACGTGCTTTAATGGTACAATTATGATACCCCCTTAAAAAATTCCTATACGAGTTACCTATAAACATATATGGCATGTAATATATCAAACGAATCATCACGACGTCTCATGAACGAATATACAGGGTAATTCAAATCGTGCCTAAAACAATTTAAGGGGGTATTTTAGAGGTCAAGGTAAACACAAAAAGTCCTATGAACATAGGTCCGAGTTTGAACGATAACTGAGATATGAACATAAATAAAAATGCTGCCACCAAGATCTACAAGTTAATAACTCAGGTTCTGTAAAGGGTTACAAGATTAATGAAATTTGGAGGAATAACAGGGTACATAAAACTGTGTATACCGTTAAAATTTGATCGAAATTCAACAGGAAGTTTCCGAGACTTTAAGGCTTTATTCAGTATTACCGATGTTCATGACTCTGACTCGTCCATTGATAAATCAATAAAAGCTTTTATGTATTGCATAAAATATTTATGTTGCATCTAAAAACATTTTCATGATTCAGTGCTTCGGATTGCAGATTCGAAACTAAGTCACCTCTTTTTTGTTCAAAGAATTTAAAAGACATCTCCATGAACATTAAGACATGAGTCCCGTTGGTGTATTAAGCTATAGATCCCCATCTAGTTCCTGCGATTGTTGGCGGAACCAAAGACGATACAGTGTCATCAGAGTCTGTTCAATGTGCAACATTTTAGAAAGTTCCCTAACGTTAATGCATATATTGGCGCGTAAAGCAATTTCCAACTGTCTCGCAATTTCATCTGATGCTGCAACACGAGCATGTCCTGGGCGGTTAAATTTTTCGTCGCTTCCATGTCGAAATTTCTTGCACCATTCAACCACTGCTGTATACAGCTTTCATTATCGTAGAAATTTCCATTGGCTAACACTCTTCAGCCGCAGATTATTTTTGGACGAATGGTCTACCACGAACGCCATCTTCCAACTTTATCAAAACTCTTAGAAAGAAGGAAACGGCTAATAAGTGGGACAGACGTCTCACCAGTACTTAAATAATGCATGAAAACAACTGCTTTTCGTTGTCTAGGCGATACCTTCGCGGCTATGCAGTCCAAACATGTAAATGCCAAGCAATAATAGATAAAGAAAATACTGACCTTGAGGAGCTGTAGATGCATAATGAATAGTAGGCAGGAGGCAATACTTGTCCACAACATTTATTCCGCAATTTTAACATGTTATTAAATTTTAATCCCCTCTTCTGGGTTACCACCAAAACCACTCGGTTTTAGGTCGACTTAACCGATTCTCTTCAAAATTATCCCCGTCCACAATTTATTATTTATATCTTATATTAATGATTTCCTTCATTGTTTACAATTCGGAGATTCAGTTTCCTGGTTCACTTTCTCAAATCCCTGCTATGCAATGTAAACACACAAATTTTTTAACGATCACTCCCTAAATATCGATCTTTAACGAATATCTTACTCTTTATATTTTTAATTTTCGTAAGTTTCCTGTATCATTTAAAAATAGAATATTTATTAAAGTTTAAAGTTATTGAATATATCATTGGCTTAAGATTATCTTCTCCAAGAGGCTTATCCCCAAAACGTAAAAAAAGTTTTCGATAAAAGTAATTTTTAATCGAACCTGTTTCTGTTTTAACAATTTCTCAGCCGTGTTCAATATTTTTGTGTCTGATATTAAATTTTAACCTTTCATTTTTTTTTTTTTTTGGAATTAATTTTATTTTCTATCCTGATATTTGCCAGATCGGGGACAATTCGAGTTTGTTTTATGTATGGTCTTTTCGATACGCTTTATTTCGAATATTATTATTATTTAAATTTAGAAAAGTAACAAATTTAAAAACTAAACATATAACTTTAGTTCATAAAAGCAATTGAGGCGTATAAAAAATTATTTGAACTTTTACTTTGAAAATATTTGAGAATTGAGTGGTAAGCTATTTAAACTGTTGAAAACAAATTTGATTTTCTTATCCTTAACTAAATGAAAAATAAAAATAATTTAATAATTTTATCTTTTAAATAGAGGTGCAAAGCTTTATTAACTTTAAGATAAAATAAATTTTATACGAAATTTGATTATTTCCTGATTAAAAACAAAACGAATGTAATGTATAAAAAGTTGAAAAGGGTCAATCGCTATTGGAAAACACATCAAGCCACATCAGAATGGGATTCCCGTAGGATTTGGAATTAATCAACGCAGCCTACCGATTGACAGTAGGGAACAATTGCGAGGTGTCGCCAGGGTCCTTTGTTCATCTCTTGCGGTCGCCGAAAGCCATCGCGGGGGAGATGGACGACGACGTGCATTTCCATCAAAAGCCCCAACGAGCAAACTACATTGAAAGTGCTGTGATATATAACGCATTAAACTGAACTTTTCTATGACGAACCAGTCTACGTCATTCTTGTCAGATTTGAGTTTTTTCCCCCCGAGAGGCCAATATCGATGGAGTCACTAAATGAATTGGTCGCCGTTGCCCATTTAATAGAAGTTCTTGTAAAACTCGCTTAAATTACATTAAGAAATGATTATAATTTTCGATGGAATTAAAATAAATTAAAATATTTTATATCTCCAAGCAGCAAATGTCTACGCGTTGAAAATTAACAAGATAAGAGGAAAAGGGTTTTATCAAACCAAGCTTTTATAATGCTTTATTTAGTGGCAACAATAAAGCTTAATTTTGCAACAATAAACAATAGATACATTTAACTCTCGCCATAACGAATTGTCCAATTGTCACAACAGTCAATTCGTAGTAATGAATTTGTACCATTAGAACACTAACCAATGAACCGATTTGAAAAATTTTTTCTTTAACATAAATTGTCATCGATCCTGTGTATGTGTGTCAAGTTTCAGCTCCCTAGCTTGTCGGGAAGTTGGTTTAATATTGATTACAAGATTTGACCTAAACGAACTAACATTGCAAGGTTAATAAAAACTTTTAAAAATGCTAATGAAGAGATGAAAGTTGCTTTTTGAAGATTTAGATTTTTCTAATTAGGCTTGATGGTGCTATTATCTTATTTCCGTTTATCCACTGTTCTAATCTTCTTGCCGCTTTTCTTTTTTTCACCTTTAAAGCATAACATTCTACAATAAAAGCACGAACACCAGAAAAGCAAGGAAAAAAGACACTCTCGGTGGCCGCTCGTTTCCAAACCAAGCTGCCGTTGCTTCAGCGATTTACCAGTGGGCAAAACATACCCCTAAAGAAGAGTTCTCAGCAGCCATGAATCGTGGCGCCGCCGTTATGAAAAATGTGTTCGACCTCACGGTGATTACGTCGAGAAGTAACAGTAGTTACAATTTTCTGGGTTAAGTATTTTGTCAGAAAAAAATTTGGATACCTTTGAACTTGAACGCACCTCGTATTCGCCAAATGTTGTGGCTATTTATTCGTCAGCTTAGTTGAACTATCGCCACTAGCGATTTGGCAAGCGAACTGCGCGGATAATGCATTTATTTAATTAAAGAAAATTTTGTGGCTCTGTGTATGGCAACAATGAAGTGAGTCAAGAATATTTCGCTAATTATTTACTTTGAATGGACGACAATACTAAGACAATTGAATCACGTGGTTTCTTATCGTTATATAATTAAAGAAATTTTTGTGGCTCTGTCTTTGTCTCAGTGCGTCGCAACAATGAACTGTGTCAACGATATTGGGGGGGGGAGGGCGTGTTCGACGATTGTAGAGAAATGTTCCTAAATTTGTAAATTTGTAGATGCCTAAAGTTCTATTGAGAATATGTAAATGAAAATTCCTGTCATGCGCACGACTCATTTCATTTGTTATAAAAACGCCGGGTACACGGCTTTTCCTCATTTCGTGTCCGAGAAGTTCGTCATGGGTGTCTCATTGAAGGACCGCGCTCTGCTTGTAAAGCTTTTTTACAAGAACAATGATTCCGCACCATTAGCTCTGCAGAAGTTCAGAACACTCAAGGGTATGAAAAAAAGATTTGATGGATGCTTTGCACACTGAACAGTACAGTTGGTTTAACGTGTAACTTACACCTTAGCCGATTTTGTCATTGCTTTTACGATTCATTTGTCATTTGTAGTCGAAATTCTGACGCTTACAGCGCCATCTGTTGCTAAAATTTGGACCTACTTTTTTTTTTCTTATGCTATAAGCTCTCCCACTTCAATAACATTCCGTTCCAATTGCACGTCATTCTAATAAGTGGTTCTTTTTTTTATAGCGTTTTGAAACTTAAACTTTAATTATAATCACCCTCTATATAAAGCACAATGTAAGTATGTTTGTCCGGTTTTAAAATGCAACTTGGAAGTAAGTTATAAAGTTGAAATTTAACACATAGCTGTGTAATACTACCACAATGATGGAAAAAATCTAAAACTGGATATAAACCTCTTAAAAGCGTAGATATTAATAATCTTTATGCAGGGTATATCTGAAACCCTGTCACAAACTTTTAGAGGAAGTAGTATGGATGATTCTAAGTAAAAAAGTTCATATGAACATGGGTTCGAATTTGAACGAAAAATGTTGACTGCGTAACTCGGAAAATACTCGTTGGAATTCAATCAAATTTTAACAGTATACACAATTTTATGTTCCCTGGTATTCCCCCAAACTTCATTATCCTAGGTGTTATAGAAACCGAGTTATTAACTTATTGATCTCAGTGGCGGCATTTTTATTTCTGTTCATAAGTCGGTTATCGTTCAAATTCGAACGCATATGAACTTTTTTGCTTAGAATCATCCATACTACCTATTCTAAAAGTTTGTGATAGGGTTTCAGATACACTCCGTTGGTTTACTTGCATGTGTGAACTATCAGCCCGTGGTGTTTGCGTCATCAATCGGCTGGTCGTGTTTATAAGTTGCGTCAGCAATGGTTGATGAAATTAATGCATGCCGCAGCCGACGAAAGAGACAAGCCAACGCCTCCTATAAAGGTGTTGGACAGGCCCGTCACTGAAAAGTCACCTGACCGTCTTAGTCCAAGCAACAATGTAATCTTCATTGTTTTCATCTTGGATTTAGCAATCAGTATTTTTTCGTTTGTTAGAAACAATGAAGGTTACATTGTTGCTTCGACTAAGAAGATCAGGTGACTTTTCATTGCCAGTACCGGTCTTTTTCGTCAGCTACGATGCTTGCCTTAATGATTCACATTTTAAGGGGGATAATGTTATAAAAATAAATAAATAAATAAAAATTCTTTCTTTTTTTTTTATTAAAATCTTTGGAGAGATATAAGAAATTATTCTAAAACAAATAAGAGAATACAACTTCTAGGGCGTGCAGCTGCTCAAGCTTTTGTTGAAAAGGTGAAGGTACTTTCCCTAATGAGCTAATAACTGGAGAAAATTTAATTTTCATATAGTTTTTGTAATATAGTATCTTCCTTTAGAGAAGTTATAGATAATGTTTATCTAAACATATTAGAAAATTATAAAGATCTCAACTGGTTGTGTGAGAGGGCAGTCTTTGCTGCTAAAACTGATACTTTTGGTATAAACAACCACATTCAAGACATGATTCCACGCTCTCTGACTAAATACAACTCTATTGAAACGGTTACATATTGATGAGGGATGCTGATGACGCTGTAAACAGAGTTCCTTAACTCTCTCAGTCCCTCTATGAAATATATTTTAATATAGACAGAAATAATTCAATACTCATAGCCTTTCTTTGATATTCTAAAATGTTAAGGATGCAATGTCGAATTTTCCTGGGCAAACCAAATTGCAGACAAAATTCCAGTGCGAGCACTTTAAAGAATTCTTTTCGTTTTTCCAAAGTGAATATATACTTCATTAAGGGTTTTTCATTTATATTCAAATTCAGATATTGCAAAATTTCATCAAACAAACAGCCCAAGCTAGTCAGTAATAAACGATATATTGGGCTAGTCAGTAATAAACAATTATATGAAATAAAACATCAAATTTTCAAAATCCACTGATTCAAAAATTTTATTCAAATGTTAAAAGTAACTAGAGATATTCGGATTTAGTTTGATATGTTCGATATGCTTGAAAATATGGCTATGATGTGGCGCAGACGAAGAGCAATATTTTGCAAAACTCGTTGAAGTGTCGATGCTTTCGATGACCTCAGATGGCTGTTTTGAGCTCAGCGATGGTTTCGAGGTTATTTGCGAAAACTTTGTCTGTAATATTGTCCCACAAAAATGAGTCACAAGAGTAGAGATCGGGAGAATATGGCGGCCAAGCGATTCCCATTCCCAAAGCCAGAATGCGCTCTCCAAAGTGCTCTTCCAGGACTTCAAACACTGTATTGGTCCCTTGGGGTCGTGCTTCGTCCTGCATGAACTACATCTTTTCGAAATCTGGGTCACTTTGGATAATAGGGATGAGATCATTTTCAACGAAAAATGAACAACAACAAAATGCGCATGCTCAAAATAATCCCAACATGCTCTGGATTCAACTGCCAAATTTTAACTGTGTCTTATTTTTATTATACGTAAACAAAATCACAAAAAAAATAAACTTATAAAAGAATTATTGAAAACATTGTGCTATAGTTAAAACAGGTTCACTTACAACTCAAACCGCATTGTGCCTGAAAGTTCATGTCGATAAAATTCAAGAACTGACTGTTTTATTCTCAAGTTCAAGTATTTATCACGAACGTTTTTTTACGTTGTGGTTAAATAGCTTTTTGTGTATTTGCTACTGTATACTCTTTTCCACATATTTAACCTAGTCTTGACTAGTTTTATTTGTATTTGCAAATTCAGAAAGCTACTGGAGTGATGGGAATGCAACAGCATTTAGATTAAAAATTACTAGCTATTGATTAGTAGCTGCTGTTCCTGTGAGATCAAAAGGTTAAGGCATAGCGTCTGGTCATTCCATCCGATGCGAATCTAATTAAGAGCTGTTCACCTTTAAGGAGACAAAGTTTATCAAAAAGAATTTCAAAATATTATTGCTTTCGATGCGCAGAATCTATTTGGCCAAATGTTACAGGGTCATGGCTTTCCCTGAACTTAGTGGGGTTCTTAAAATCGTAATCTCCAGCAAAGAAGGCCTTATTCATAATCAGTGGAATTCAGATCGCACCTCCAGGCTCAATTCACTTTGTGCTTATCGTTTAACTTACTCAAACGAAAATTTTAGGAAAAAGAATCCTTTTACATACAAGAA
Source organism: Rhysida immarginata (assembly GCA_023313115.1). NCBI lineage: Eukaryota > Metazoa > Arthropoda > Chilopoda > Scolopendromorpha > Scolopendridae > Rhysida > Rhysida immarginata. Next base: position 2,341,378 of record JAHWFO010004564.1, read on the forward strand.
GTATTCCCCATCACAATTCGAGAAAAATTCCAACGAGTCATCACAAGCATTAACATTTTTCATTTTAAAATTTTAAAAGCGTTGTATTTTATTTTTTTCATTGAAATGGACGAATCTACTTTTCTAAACGTGAAACTAAACTTTATTAAAAATTTTCTTAAAAGTAAAAACGTACAAAAAGTTAAAAAACACACCTGGAGAAATAAATTTTAACTAAAATAAAATGATTACATGTTATAGTGTTAGAGATATTTCCGTAGTGCCCACTGGTGTCCTGTCCCATCTGAATGTTGTAGAGTCGGATGGTTCATTCGCTTAAAAGTGTGACCAACGTCTTTGCGCGTGACAGTTGTAGAGTCGGTTGACCTTTTTGATGTCAAGTGCTGTGTAGGCTTCGCGCTGTCCCATCCGATTGTCGTCTTGAGCCTTGCGGACGCGGATCGAAGGACCGTCGGCAGAACGCGAGAAGGAATAGGGTCCATAGTGCATGATGGAGTTGATATCGTAATCGAGGCCCAGCGTTGACACCCCTCCTTTGTCATACTTTCGGAAGTTGTGTTCTAGACCTGCAAGAGTGAGTTAGGAAGTGTTAATATCTGAGTATCCGGCAGGGAAACAAAATAGAAAAGAATGTTTTGATCACATATAAAAATATTCCACTGATAGAACAAGTGCCTCATTGTACAGGGGGATTATGTGGAGAAATAAAAGTAGTTTTCAGATCGTACTCTTGTTTCATTTCTATATCCATTTTTAACTTACGTACTGAATTTCCCTCGTATTAAGCGATAAGATAAACTTTTCAAATCAAAAAATAGAAATAGTATAAAACATTTGTGCAATAGTACAGGGTGATTCAGTCAATTTCTGACCATTTCAGTACTATGATTTATTGACCCAATAATGTTTACAAACTTAGCATTTCAGTATGATATTTTAGGCAGTTCAAAGTTTTTATTCCCGTGGAAAAGTCTTGATGATGTGCTCAATTTGGCCACCACGAATGTTTTGAACTGCTCGCAGCCGAATGGTGAAGTTGTTCATAACTCTATCCAGGATTTCTGCATCCACAAGGGTGCAGTAGTCGACGATGCTTTGTCGCAGCTGGTCTAGGGTTCTTGGTGCTGTAGTGAACACACTGTCTTTAAGGAATGTCTAGAGATAAAAATCACATGGGTTTAGGTCAGGACTCGTAGGGGGCCAAAGAAAGCCACCTCCGAATCGATCTGGAAACCTGTTTGAAATGACACGATTTCCGAATTTCTGATTGAGAAAGTCTAGCACTTCATTAGTGGTGTGAGGCCTAGCCCCATCCTGTTGAAATCATTGATGTCGAAGCGGTATATGCCTCCTTCGCAGCTCGGGGATGAAGAAGGTTTTCAAGATGTTAAGGTAAGCCTGTGACATTACGGTGCCCTCAAAAAAGAACGGACTAATGATGCCTCTTTTGGAAATCGCGCACCAAGTCATAACCTTTCGTGGATGAAGAGGTGACTTATGGATCTCATGAGGGTGCTGGGAACCCCAAAAACGAACATCGTGTTTATTAACGTCACCTGACACATGGAAGAAGGCCTCATCTGACACCCACAGGTTGTCCACAGGTTGTCCTGATTAGCTTCCATTTCTGCTCCAAACTCCATCGCAAATTGGTGTCGCTTCTGTCTTCCAGTGTCTGTTAACTCCTGATATACACGGATCTTATACGGGAACAGGTGTAAATCCTTTCTCAAAATTCGCAACGTCGTGGTATACGACAGCCCTGCCTTCTTCAATGGATAGGCGGCGAACAGATTTTTTGGTAGGGGAATCGACCAACCTTGTGCGAACATTTTCGACAACATCGACCGTTCGAACACGAGCTTCGCTCCCGCCTTTTTCTTGCCTTTAACACATCCAGTGGCACGAAATTGCTTGACAAAATCCATGATTGCTTGCCTGCCTGGTGCGTCTCGACACTTATACTCCTTCCAAAACTTTCTTTGCACGGTTACAGGTGATTTTGTCTCGAAATATCATTCGACAACCTTGCATTTCTGCTCTGTTGATAAAGCGGGCGCCATTTTTCAACAATCCGATTTTCATGCAGCGCCGTTGCAACAATACAAACTCCAACTATTTAGAAATTCGATATGGCGCTCATATTCTTTCAATTGTTTATCCCTAATGTACGTCATTCGAGTGAAATGGTCAGAAATTGACTGAATCACCCGGTATAAAGCATTTGTCAAAAAAATTCACCATAGAAATATCGCAGTTATGTATTTCCGTTGCACCCTTTTTAAATCCATCATTTTCAACTCTGTTAATTTTCACTAGTTTCATTCAACTTAGGTTTGGCTAAGCTACGACAGATAGATATTCAAATAAATTGGATAAAGTCAATTAAAGTAAAGTGCGGTAAGATCTTATGAATCTCTCTAAATCATAGAAAAATTGGTACTAAATTTTTATCCCATCGCCACCATGGTGTTATTTTCATTGTTTATAGTGGCGCCAGGATAAAACCGAGGAGTACCGAAAAAATTTACTTATCTGTTAAGCAATTAGTTTACTATGAATTTCTAGAAATGACCCAAAAGCCACAAAAAAATTAAAAAAAATAGTAAATCGAAAAGTATGTGTAGCGATTTGATGCGGCTCGCATAGAATGTATTGGGATTTTATTCTACTAAAACGTTGTATTCTCGGAAATAATCATGGGAGTATTTTCATGAACTGTTATTAATTGAAGAACGACGTAATGGAGTTCGAGAGAATGGTTGTTCCAAATCATCGGCAATTTTCGTATCTCAGCCTGGACTATATTTTGAATTATTTTTCATTTTTGAAAATTTTAGTGTTATGAGAAAAATATACTCCATGATTAACTGGGATTTTTGTTCATAATGATGAAAATTTAATATCAGAACAGCGCCAGTGCCTTACCTCGTCTAACGGCTTTGCTCTTGAATGAAGGTTTCAACATTGAACATTAAGTAAAGATTTCTTCTGTGTGAACTGTATCATTACTTACAAAAACCCTTACGGGCTATCTGAATGATCTGAAATTTAATTGTTTTGGTATTAAATTTCTTTATTATGAACCAACAATCCAAATTTATGTATTAGTATTTTAATTCTTATGCGAAATCGTTCTTATGGGTCCAGAAAAATGATTGATGTAAATGACAACTGTTTAAGAAAGTTTTCCTCAATTTCTATCAGTTAAGGAACTTTAGAAACTTTTGAATGAAAGTTCGACGTGGATTTGGAGGATTAAAGAAAAAGTAGCAGACATAGATCATTAAAGTGTTTTTTGTATCCAAGAACTATGCAATTGCTTCTTAATCTGATTTTGATTACTTAATATTCATTTTCTAGAAAAGTTAATGGGAAAATCAATTCCCATCTGCGTTGCAGAGAAGAGTCAAGAAGAAATTGCTGCTTCCTTTCGTAAGCAAGGCTCTTATTTTCTCTGACAGCTAGCGGTTGTAAATAAGTTATGAAGTAGCAATTTAAATAATTGAGCCTCAGTATGCACTTTATTTCGTTTTTATGAGAAAGGGGACCATTACAAACAATTTAAACTCTTTTATAATAGCTAGAATAATTTACAATCTCCTGAGCTAAGAAAGATGTGAGACCCGTATTTTTTATTTTAATCTTCTTTTTAAATACGATAAAAACATCTTTGGGAACTTCTTAAAAAGCTAAAAGCCGACGATCGTTACTTGCGTAGCCATTGCCAAGAAAACGGCTTGAATATACGTATAGGGTGATTCAGTCAATTTCTGACCATTTCAGTACTATGATTTATTGACCCAATAATGTTTAAAAAATTAGCATTTCAGTATGATGTTTTAGGCAGTTCGGAGTTTTTATTCCCAAAGAAAAGTCTTGATATGCTCAATGTGGCCACCACGAACGTTTTGAACTGCTCGCAGCCGAAGGGTGAAGTTGTTCATAACTCTATCCAGGATTTCTGCATCCACAAGGGTGCAGCAGTCGATGATGCTTTGTCGCAGCTGGTTTAGGGTTCTTGGTGCTGTAGTGAACCCCCAGAGATAAAAATCACATGGGTTTAGGTCAGGACTCGTAGGGGGCCAAAGAAAGCCACCCTCGAATCGATCTGGAAACCTGTTTGAAATGACACGATTTCCGAATTTCTGATTGAGAAAGTCTAGCACTTCATCAGTGGTGTGAGGCCTAGCCCCGTCCTGTTGAAACCATTGATGTCGAAACGGTATACGCCTCCTTCGCAGCTCGGGGATGAAGAAGGTTTCCAACATGTTAAGGTAAGCCTGTGACGTTACGGTGCCCTCAAAAATGAACGAACCAATGATGCCTCTTTTTGAAAATCGCGCACCAAGCCATAACCTTTCGTGGATGAAGAGGTGACTTATGGATTTCATGAGGTTGCTGGGAACCCCAAAAACGAACGTTGTGTTTATTAACGTCACCTGACAGATGGAAGAAGGCCTCATCTGACACCCACAAGTGGTCCACAATGTCATGATTGGCTTCCATTTCTGCTCCAAACTCCATCGCAAATTGTTGTCACTTCTGTCTTCCAATATCTGTTAACATGGATCTTATACGGGAACAGGTGTAAATCCTTTCTCAAAATTCGCCACGTCGTGGTATACGACAGCCCTTCTTCAATGGATAGGCGGCGAACAGATTTTTTGGTAGGACAAACTCCAGTTATTTAGAAATTCGATATGGAGCTCATATTCTTTCAATTGTTTATCCTTAATGCACGTCATTCGAGTGAAATGGTCAGAAATTAACTGAAACACCCTGTACATGTAGTATCGAGGGATTTGCAATTGGAAATTGTGGTAGAATTAATTAAAGGAATATCTAAGATTTTTTTTGTTTTGAAAGTGTGAATAAAAGGCGAACTTCTCTGAAAAAAAAAAGAATGACTACGGTGGAGGAAACAAGAGCTGTATGTAGAGAAAGCGGGGTGTGGCGTCTTTTCATAAATGTTTAGTGATTTAAGTCTTAAGTTTCTTTCTTTCTTTGCTTCTACCCTCCCAGGAGGATTAGGACGTGATGTTGTTACAACTGGAAACGATAGAATACCAAAGTTGATGATTTCAAATAATGCGAAAGCAGTTCCATGTTTGGGCTTGTATTGAAGAGACAAGGATAAGTTCTTGTTAGAGCAATGCCTAATAACTTTCAAAGTTAATTTTTGCCTCGCATTTCGAAATTAACTTTCATCATCATGGATATTATCTTATAAATGAAGGAAATTTCAAATTTTTGAAGATGCCAGCAATCGGAAGAGGTATGTTAAACTTCATCAGCTAAACCACTAATGGCTGATGAAATTTGTTCATTTCTCTAAGTACATGTATTTCTTTCCATGAACATTTGATCTCGTTTAATGTGAAAATGGGCTTAAAAATCGCTGTAACTCACTCTTTTGTAAATTAACAATAGGAAATTGGCCTTTTCTTGTAAAAAAAAAATCAACAGCATTACTCAAATATAATTTTATCATAAACCAGTGCAAATAACAAATATCACTTCAAATATCAATTTACATAAAGGAGCGGGAGGAGACGACAAGCCTGTGGACAACACGAGAATAGCATTGTGAAGGCCGCAAATTTCTGTGTATTTGTGGTTTCTGTCGCCTTTTACACTATCAATTCAATCTTTTGTACCTCTTGAAGTAACCACGACTGTATACTTCCAAATCGAGTAAAGTTGGCTAATTTAATTTCAGTAATTAAGAAGGAGAGTTTCATATTTTCGACTAGTATGTTCTCTAATTTTCTTTTAGTGCAATATTTGTAACTCGCCTAACCTATTCTCTGCCCGATGGAAGAAAAACTGAGCATATCCAATTAACGATTTCGATTATTAGATATTTGAAATTGGAAATTTAATTGAATACGCCCAGTTTTCCATATTTTAAAGCCTTTTTCGTGTTTAAAAATGCATAAACATTACACTTAGGAAATTTTAAACTCTCCCTAAATAATGGATCCTTTCACATTCCTGTTTGGACATAAACGAAAAATAAATTTCGTATTTGAATTTAGCAGTGTCAGATACGAAAAGAAATTTCCAGGAAGAAAAATTTTTTTTAAATGGATAATAACGTCACCAGGAGGAGAAAATCCAAATGAAAATCTCCCTAATTCATCTAATTTATCCCTAATCCTTTAACCCTTTTTTTTACACGCACTTTTTCTATACTTTCTTGTTCCACTATTAAGGAGGCCAATTTCTTTAAATTCGGGCTTCCGCTGCTTCCCTGTACCTTCCTCGGGGAGGATTATTTTTTTGTTAAATGGTGCAAGAAGCATACAGCTGGTTGTTGCTTTAGCCATGTCCGTCTGTACCCTTTCTATCTCCGTCGCCATATTAAAGGGGATCTCCACCCAAAATGAAAGTATGGTTGGATATCTTTAAGTTGCTAATTCTCGATATGGCGAAATTTTCTTCAAAATATTCGATGTTTGAGTAATTAACAAAAACACAAAAGCACTCTGTTGTTCGCAAAGGTCGATGATGCTTCAGACGGGTTCGGCAGGATACATGGGGAGAAGCAGTACTATATTCAGACGTAATTCATAGGAATGGATGCAGCGCACTAACACGATTACCGATAATAATAAATGAGAACTGGAGTTAATTCTCCAAGCATCAGGTAATGCTATTGTTTGAAAAAATGGAAGGAAAAATTCCGACCTGGATTCAAACCAGGAATCGCGAGGATCACGCTCAACGCATCTACCAATTGGGCTATCGCAGACACTGTACAGTCATCAAACTTTCTGATGGTTGGATAAGAGAAATTTCCGATCTGTGAAAGGGTGCCCCCCCCCCTACTATTGGGCCTTTCATCTTGACTACCTGGTGTCTTTAAGACAGCTGGTGACAACATGACTGTACATCGCTTAAATTTTGTATAGCTTTTTAAAAGGACAGCTGCAATAGGGAAAACCCGTGCTGGTTATCAGATCTCTCCATGCGAGCATCAAAGAGTGCCTAATAATTTCCAGTTTTTAGAGATTGTTATCTATATATTATCGAAACAAATTATACCTTTCCGATACCTTTAAGATTGCTAAATTTCAGACAAATCATATTCGGCTGGATTTCCTCTTTAATATTACGTTTGAGCCAGATTGGTTCAACAGGTTCGGAATTATTATGGTTAATTTCCTTCAACTCATGAAATTGCGCTATTTTCCTGCGTCATCTTTGCAGTAGGCCTAATTTATTTTGTTTATTTAAACTTTGTTATTTAAATTTTCAATCCTGAACAATGGCAACATTAACATGCTTTAATTTTACGCAGTACTTCTAAATATTATTCTAAAATTGCAGCAGTAAAAATTCAACAACACCACTAATTTGTTTTAAGCAAATGTTGATTTTTTATGGCTCTTAAACAATGGTTGGTCCTCATGTGATAAAGGCTTGAAAAAATTGGGCGAGCTTAGTTGCCGTTATTTAATATTGAAAGGAGAATTGCCCGAAAAGGTAAAAGAATATGTGCTTAAGGAATTAAATATTTCTATTCACAACACTCGCCTTAAACTCATTTGTTTAATTAAGATAAATAAATAAGACATCGTTTTCCTCGTGGCTTTATCTGATATCATTTTTATTTAATTTTTTATGCACTGCTTTTAAGATGAAATAAGAAAACACTTCCTCGTTAATTCTTAATAATGATGAAATGTGAAATAGGAACGGAAAACAAACATGAAATTAAATTGGAATTTTAAATTTTGAAACCGAATACAATAAAGCCTAAAAAGAGAGATTGGCTCTCTGCATTTCTCAAAATGAAAATGAATAAAACATTGAACACTAATCAAATGAATTCACTAATAAGAGTTTTAAGCTTCTATTACCATCTCCTAACAATTTCATTAATACAATCATATGCATTCATGTAAATTGCCTTATAAATTTCTTGTTCACGTTTTATGTGCTTTGAAGGAGGAGTAAAAGGCAAAATCTTTCCATTCTCTAAAGAAGGATAAAGGATGGTTATTGTTTTTATAATTAACATGAAGCCAGCGAACATTTAATTACGAGATCTGCAAGTGGATAAATTATGAATTAGAGCGTAGAAGTGTGTTTTACGATCTACATTGAGATATAAAAAAACGCGTTTCCCTTGGCTTTGAATTACGAACTTCATGCAAATCGAAACCTCAAACGCAACCATAATAGGCAAATGGAATGATAATCTGTAGATAATTATCTATCGGAATTTCTTTTGAAATATTTTGGGTAAAATGGAGCGCCACTTAAACTCAATCGGTTACTATGGAGAAATGTGGTGACTACTTTTATCCATTTTCTCGTGGACCCATTGTTAGCATGAGATAGAAGGATGTTCTCTCTCTTAAGTGATAAAAAGTCCTACGGTTCACGAATCCATGTGAACGGCAAACTGCGAGTGTATAAATCATCCGTGGATCAGCAGTCGCTCACGCTCACATTGATGACATTGTATTTGCGTATACAGACCGAATGGAGGTAACAGCAGTAACAGCAGCGTAAATCACATCCACCTTCAATGTCAGAGTATCAAGAAGTAACACATCCATCTGCACATCAAGAAGTAACAGCGAGCGAACACTGCGGCGCATACGGCGTTGTATATTTGGCAGTGTAAGCAAATCTTGACTGCACATCATCCGACAGTGCACTTTGAGTGATTCCGAATGCATCAAAACTAAACCTCTGCACGCTGAGCTCAGTTTTACTGAGCTGATGGTAGAATGAGATTATAGCTTCATCTACCAGGTCGCCTATTCCATAATGTTTCGAGGCCCTTTACAAATAATATAAGACCTTTTGGTCTGTCTGGAGAGATCCTTACTTAAACTTTTACAGGTGATCGTCTGTTTCAACAAAAAACAAGGATTGTTACCAACCGGACCTGGCTTGAAGAATACTCATCTGAGTTGATGATTTTCCACCAGACTGTAAGGTAGCGGATTTAGAGTGGAGTTGTTGGCTCGTTTACAAGCTTAACTGCGACTATTTAGTGGAGTCGATGTTGCGGCGTATATGACCTGTTATTCGTGGAAGAGGAGGACCGACAAGCATTTGACAATAATAGTCTATTGATAACTTAAGAAATATTTTTGTCAAGGGGGATGAATGGAATGACAATAGTCGCGTTCACAACCTCTTTTCTCACTTGTTTAAGTCACTTTCAGTTTTGAGGAAAGCGAAGTCTCAAAAGTGACTTTTCTGAAAGCGAGTCAGTACCCACGCCCCCCCCCCCCTGCTTTTCTTACTTTTCTGGCTTTATAGCTACTATAGTAGTGTGGGTATTGCCCTATATTCGCCATACACTTGAGCGTAACGTTAAAATATGCTCATTATAGAGGGCGTAGTGTTCGCCTCTGATATCAACAGAACAGCGAAAGCGCGTTGAATTGTATGAAAAATTCTTTAAATATAGGTACTTTTATGCTTTAATGTCCGCTAATAATTAAAAAAAATAGAATAAATATTAAGGATCGAACCATAGACTGTTAAAAATATTGTATATATTCTAGATTTCCTTTATAATTATTTTGGTCATTTTATTTTACATGGATAAAAACGAATACGATAGATTTTCTTTATTTATTTTTTTCGATAGAATTATTTTTCATAAAATAATAAATAGTTAAACAAAAGCAAATATCGTATAAATTCTTGATAATATGAAAGTTATTAATTAAAAGATAAAATAAATAAATCAAAATAAAAAACTAAGCTAATAAATAAATATTACATTATGAATTTTGATGACTTTTTTAACATAAACTGTATTATACAATTTTTGGTTCACGATTTCTTTTATTTATTTTTTTATTTTTTTACTTTTTTTCCCCCTGAAACGTAAAATATGTAAATACTTTTCCCTGAAACGTAAAATTTCAGATCTATACCAGGCCTGATTGGAAACCAACATTTGATTTGTCCAAAATTACAGTAAAGTAATGACAATGTAAATTATATTACTGTATTTGCGAGCGAGAGATGGTTGCGAAGAGAAGGCGGCGTTTCATAACATTATGTGAATTTTCTGATGTTAGCGGGATATTGTTCCATTTTTTGAAAGTATTGAACGGGAATGTACTTTCTAAATAAGTTGAAACAACCATAGGGGATCATTTCGTGTTATTCTTGCCTGAGCTCATATTTAACCAACTCTTTAAACATGAGCTGCTCACAATGAGGTAAACAAGCCTAGTAAATCAAAAGCGTAAAGATGCAAGAGGATCAGGCAGGAATGCCCCAACAAGTATGAGGACCTAGAAATGTGATTTATATGACTCTTGTCCAGAGAATAACGATTTCGAACTCCCAATAAAAAATGATGGCGCAGAATGCATAAAAAACGTAAGGCAGTACCGAAAGAACAAAAAGCTTGCCGAAAGGTAGCGGAATGAATATATGCATGAGATTCTCTGCTGACACAGACCTCACAAAGAGTTCCTATCTGGCAGGCGGTAAATGATATTAATGAAATTCCTAAAAGTTCTGAACAACTCTTGAAGATTTATGGTATCTATAATGGCTTGTATTGCTAAGTAAATAACAAAGGGTTTGTTTTAAGCAGTATTATATTTTAAGGAGATAACCACGCGTTTCATTATAAGCATCATCACGGGCATAAATTATTTTCAAGATTCTGGCTTAAAGATGGCTTAAAGTCATTCCTCGCTTGGTATGCTAATTCACTAAAGTCGTAATATCGTTGATAGTTTTAATTTCTGTGAGATATTGTTTTGCAGGAATAGACTTTAAATAGAAAATTGGCATCCATATACAATAATACATTAATATTAAAAGGGAAAGTGATGTTTGTCGCCACTGAATAGGTGCTTGTCCCTGTATTATCCGTTTTCTTGTCTCTTTTGAGGTCGGTTCATAAAGTCATATCTCTATGATTAGAAATCGCTGCTAAGTTACTGAACTCATGTTTTTAAATAGCTAACAATGAAGAAATAAAGAAACATTTTTTATATAGAAAATAATTCGACAACCACTCAAGATGTTCATTAATACTTCGAAAGAGCTTAATTCTTTCGTTATAGCGCATTATTAGTGTATAGGATGATTCGATTTCTGTAAATAATGTTTACTGCAAGCAAGTAAGGAAGAATGGAAGAGGAGACCGCAAATACACAATAACATTTATTAATCCATAATAGCATCTTGGCTCTCAAAATGTACTGCCTGAACTGATTAATTTCAGTGGTTTTATGTATTGCAAGGACGCCGAACATCATTCACCTAAATGAAAACGCTTTTGGAATGAAAACGCTTTTGGAACATCATTCACCTAAATGAAAACGCTTTAATTCACCTAAATGAATTAATAAATGCTATTGTGGACATGCGGTTTCCTTCTCTTCAACTCTTCACTTTGGTAAGTGTTCTAAAGTTTTTATTTGCTTTAAATACAAGCATTATTCATTCGTATTATATTAAAAACGCTCGTAACCGACTTTCTCTCTGCCATTGAAAAGGATGTGGTGGCGTCTTACCTTCCGGAAATTGCATAAACAATTTTTAATATCAGAATTAGTACCACAAACACAGACGTTATCAACAGTTGCGTCAATTCATTCAGCTGCAGCGTACTTGATTTTTAAGGTTAACAAAGGTGATTAATATTATCCCGAATCTAATGAGATTTAAATTTGATCCAGAAATGTACCTATAAAGTAGCCTATATGTAACTTTATTTAGAATGCATTTGAAGACAATGAATTCAGTCTTGTGTACGGTGAGAACGAACGCAACAAGTGCTCACAGCTGAGTGAAACGCGCTTAAAAATGGATTCTGAGTGAATCGTGTTAGACGTGAGAGGAGGAAGGATATCTTTCCTAAAGCTCTTTTATTACCTGGCTTGATGTTTTTCCACTCGACGATGACGTATTCGTCTCGGTCGGGGCGACTCTGTTCGTGCCAGAATCCGATGCTGTGGGTAAGCTCGTGCACCACGATGCCCTTGTAGACGCAGCCGGTGCCCAACGTGACCTCTTGCTCTCCTCCCCTGCGACCCACGGCAGAGCTACAGCTGCAAATGGAAAAGAATAAAACAAACAGGTTTAGGCTTCCATTTTCTCAAGAAATAGCATTCCTCCGCCATCCCCCATTGTTTACCCGTCTCCCTTTTTCAGGTGGAGGTAGTCCTTCTCGTCGTTTCGCGGTAGGAATTTAATACACGTGTGCTTGTGAATGTGTTCCATGGCTTCGGCGATGACGGCTCGCTCCTTCTCGTCTGTGGGATTTATTCAAGAGATCGAAATGAGATTCGAGTTGTCTCTCAGATTTCAGTTAGGAAAAGAAGAGAATTGTTTACTCTTTCAATGCATGTTAAATTGCTTTCATAAAAAACTTAGGATATGGACAGGGCATAGTGCTACTAGATCACTTTAACCGTTTAATAAAATAATTTCAGTTTCATCCAAATAATTTCAGTTTCGTCTCAATTTTCATGAAACGATCACATAGAATTTTGCTAATGTGAGAGGCAACAGAACTCGGGTCAAACAAGTTGACCTTCGACGACTAACAATTTTAAACGCTTATAAATTTAGGAAATTTGCAGTACTGGAAAAATATTTTTAGATAATCTCTATATGTTTTTTTGTGTAGAATCCGAATATACAATGAAAATGGGAGTTTCCATTAAAAAATTAAGCTAACCCGATTTCCCCGATTACAGCACCAACAAGAGTGAAACTGATAGCACCAAATCGGTTATATCAACTTTAATGGTTCTCACCCTGTAAATTGGATCTTAAAAATATTTATCTTTTAATAATCTCTTCTCTTTCTATCTTAACGATAGATATTGCTTATTCAGTTTATTAAAAAGGAAACTATCAATTTTCATATCGCATGTTCTTTTTAATCTACAATCTCTAATATTCCAAAACATGTACAGGGTGGATACAAAAATGAGCCCCCCCCCCTTTTATTTTCGTAACCGAACGCAGATATGTCAATTTTGATGAATCCGATGAATAGGAAGTTGTGGCTGACCTATCCCATGGTGCACTTTTCATCCATCCCATGGATGCAAATTACGACATCCAAATCCCATTTTAAAAACCGTAACAAATACACGAAAAATTCCAATTGAAGATTTGTTCAGAATAGAATTCCGAACAAAACAAAAAAATTTCCAAAATCCGATGAACGGATCACCAACAATCACAATCATGTTGGCCATTTCAGGAACAATGTAGCTTGACATCCTGTAATTGTTCTGTCGTCTTACGAAAATAAAAGGGGGGGGGGCTCTTTTTATATCCATCCTGTATATTCTGAGACAAGACATATTCGCCTTAAATGAGGATTGAAACTGAAATAAAAAAAATATAAAAAAACGAACCATTAAACGGCTTAAAATTCAGTTTTCGGTTATATCAATTTTAATGGGCTTTTTTTAATTATTTTATTTTTGGTCGTGTGCTTAAAGATTTTTCAATAATTTTTAAACCCTACATAAGTACTAGGTTAAAACCCAGATAGTATCTGATCAGTAAGCATTGAAGTGAGAGTTTAAAAATAATCACATACCAAATTTGCTGGATATTTTGTACGGGATTTTTCCATCAGGCCAACGTAAGCTTTTGCTAACAATTGCATTCCTCTGTAGCAAAAAATAGAAGAAACATGGTTATTAAGCAACACTTAAAAAGGAAATAATAATAGTAATATTGATAAAGGAGGAAGAAAGCGCCGCCCGAAGTTAGACTTAACTGCATTACTCCTCAACGCTGCAGTCCAAGCTAATTCGTTTTAGTTGATTACTTAGGGAAGATGGTCGTTTAAAATATTAATTATTAGAAATTATCTTTTAAAATGAGAAGAGAAAACTGAAAGAGCTTTCGTAAAGTGGTGTAGCCAAAAAGTTTTAACAGGAAGGAGAACTCTTCGAAGATAAAGATGAACAGCTCTGTTTTTGCTAATTAAAGAGTATACATAAGCTATCTTCGTTCATAAGTAAAAGCAATCTATTTAAAACGATACATGAAAGTTTTGGGAATTTTCATAATTCGAATTTTCATTAACCACCGGTAAGCTTTTTTTCACTTTAAGCCCTTTATAACGCGGCAACCTTTGTTTTCTCTTCTCTATTTTTTTGGTTTAGTAAATGCTTCAACGCACTTTAAAAACATAAGAAATTTCCGCAAATGCATCTCTAGACCTTTTTAAATTCATAAGCATTAAAGTGTTATTTATTTATTTAAAAAAATTATTACAGCATTTATTAAATTATTTCAGATGAACTCACTCCGTCGAAGTCGGACGCTTTCACTCCGGCAATATCTCCTTCGAATAGCCCTGAAATCGTTCAAAATGTAAGTTGTTAATTATGTCATGCTTAAAATTTAAATTTTTTCCCTTAAGCTAAAATAAACCTCAATATCAAGCGTCCCTCGATTTATTATGCGAGGATTATGTCTTGAAACCTCGCATAATTTCACATCGATTTTCTCAATGAAATTTCAACTTTAATAGAATCTCACTCTTAGTTTGCACTCCACTCCAAAACGAAGACCAGAGTTAATTGGGTCTACTATATCAGCGAAATCACATATTGAACTTGCATAAATCGACGGACGCCTACAGAATGATTCTGCAAATGAGTAATCTTGTTTTAATTATTAATTATCAGTTTCGTCTTCAAAGTTTTACAACTTCATGAAACAGGATGATTATGAAACTAAATTCTGTTTTTTCTAACTTATTTTCCCTTTGTGAGTTGTCGATGTAATTTATGAAAATCTATTAGCACAGGATTATTCAAAATGATTCATCTAATTTCAAATGAGGATAAGTGCGTAACTATCCACCGCATAAACCAAATGAAAACAGGAGCTCTCAGAGTTTTAGAAAATCCAACGTGAATGAGTTCAACTATAGTTCAACTACATATTACTACTAGTGGAGTCGGTGACGGCTGATAAATTCGACTATAGTTTCAACGTTGCACATAAGTTATAAGATAAAATGGGCAAGTTTGTTTTGATTGGTGTATCCTAATCATTTGAAATTGGATAAAACATTTTGAGTACTCTGTAATTGGAGCTTCTTAGGGACGATAAACAAATAAGCCCAGAACGTTATTCCCTAAGAAACAAGTTTCCTTGTGGTTAATTTCTCAGGTAAAATTTTTCAGATTCTAAATAAGTAAGCAACCATAAATAAATAATAGCAAATAAATTATTAAGTGTACACGTTAAAATCCGCTTCGACCTAGTTAATTGAATTATTTGTTAAGTAGAGGCTAAGGATGCTCCTTCATTTTTCATTAGTGAAATCTAAGGAGCATATCCACTTTTAATGAATAGTTTTAGGTCTTGGATCCTCAACCGTAATTTCTTTTCTACCCATTTGGCTCCAGTTCCTACGCTCATAAATCTTCATTTCCGTCTGCTCCACTTACCTGCTCTCAAAATAGGATCGTCGCGTGTGAAATTGGGAGAGTCCGTTTCATCGTTCCCTGAAAGCAAAAACAAATCGAAATGTCTTTGTTCGATATTCTTATGTTCCTTTATCGGTATTAGAAGCTTAAAACGAAATAATTTTGGAAAAAAACTGTCTCACGTACCATATAAGAGACCGTAGGCTAAATCCTTGGAGTTTAAAGGAGCTCCTGCACATGGAGAAAGCAAATTAAATAAGAAAGAAATAGTTAAGAAAAAAAAATTTTGAAACAATAACCCTGAAAGTTTTTAAAAATGCACTTTATGTACAATGTGAATGACGATAAAAGGCTTTAATTTGGCATTTGGGGAAATGAATAAAGGACAACTGTTAAAGTACTAGGAATTAGGAATTAAAACGATTGAGAATAAGATCTTCATTTTATTTAGTACATACGCTTCAGTAACAAAGAAAAATATACATTCCCGATTTGGAGCCGGGTTCTTATAGAGGCCGGGATTTGAGGTCTCATCTTAAGTAATAGAGGCTGGGTCATGTGATCCTGCCCATAAAGAGAAAGTGAAATTGCTCTGAATTTATGGAAGAGAGACTGAAAGGAATGAGGTTATAATTTCAGATAAGAAAAATGAATCAGAATAGAAAACCATAATTATAATTTTAAGAACAAATTTTAGTATATGAAAAAGCAATATTGACTACATAGCCAAATAAAAGATCTATGGAAAGAAGAGAGACCTGGTCTCAAATGTAAGCCTAGCTGTTACTGGCCCGACATGCCGCATGCAATTTTCAAAACGCCCATGGCCTCTAACCGAGAAAATACGGTATGTTAATTTTATTTTCTTAATAAAGAAAACGAATTTAACCAAGACTGCCGGGATACACGCAAAAGCGCACAATAAAGAATGTGATTTTCTAGAGTTTATAAATAGTAAAATTTTAAATGTAATATGAATATAATTAAATTTAAAGTAATACCTTGTTACAAAAAATATTAACTATTCTTTCTAAGACATGTCCAGAAATCGTTATTGCCTAAATGAATAAGGCTGTTTCGAGGCCAACGAGAAAGACAGGCCTCGAAGCGGAAAAGTCACATAACCTTCGGGGTCAAAGCAACAATCCAACCTTCATTGTTTCCAACAAACGAAAAAATACTGATTATAAAAATCTAAGATGGAGACAATGAAGGATGGATTGTTGCTCGGACCCCGATTGTCATTTGACTTTTGAGTGCCTTGGCCTTCTCTCATTGGCCTCGGGCTTTTTCATGTGACGTCATTTCAACCTGGTAAGTCGTTTGTCAGCCATTTTGATTAGCAGCTAGTATCAGCTATTCGAATCTAATGCGAGTGGTAGCGTCATTTGCATTGTGAAAAACCCAGGTAAGAGCCGTTTTTACTGCGTAATTAAATGTGTTAACCGAAATAAATGTGAAAGGGATAAAGGGTTCTACAACATTCCCAAATTTATTACTGATCACAACGATGCAAAAACAAAGTTCTTAGCGAAAAGGGTCGTGATGCTGCATCGCGAGCATCAAATAGACACCAACCAAGTATTCGTATGTAACCAGTGATCACTTATTTCTGTTACGTTATTCTACAGTTGGGAGAGTTTCTGTATTCTCATATTAAAAGACATAGACAAGTTGAAGTAGGCCCTGTTTAAGTTCAAAAGACAGATTTTATACAAACTTGCTTATTTTTTTTTACAGTTTCTCTTACTTAGTTACAGTGATTGGAGTTTTTATCATATAAATAATCAAATCGGCGCATTTCATCTTGGGAATTCGTACCGGTACACGAGTAAAAATATCCGCACTGATTTCGTATGGATCATCATGTAATTCTACTGAAGCGAATTTCACCAAATATCGTTTTTTGTCACCAGTGGTAAGTTTTGAGCGTATTCGGACAAATTCATTGTAAAAAGTGCCTGCGAACGAACGCGTAATGGACACCAAGAATGAGCACGATACACTCCATATATCAGATTGCTCCCCAGTTTGAAGCAGAATTTCAACTATTCACGCAAGTCACTCATAATGGAAATTAAACAATTGCAGAATATTAATGTTTGGTGTGTAAAAATACTCACAAGACCACTCTTCATTTACTCTTTAACGAATTGAGAATGTTCGGAAGGTGTGTTCTTTAAACAAACAACGTGCGTAGTGTACCGTCACGTTGTTAAACACGTACCTCGGAAACTATTCGCTGAGATTCGATCAAATTTTAACAATATACACAAGTATTCGTACATTATTATTCCTCCTAATTTCAACTTCCTAGCTTTTATATAACCTGAGTTATTAATTTGTTCGAGCAGTCTATCAGCAGGGCAGCATGGCACTCAACAAGCCTCATGACCATAGGTGAGAATGGGGACAAAGATAGATTTGAAGACTGAGAGCTTGACTTTGTTACTCAGCTCGCGTTTCGTTGCCACGGATCGCCACAGTTCACGTCTGACACAGCTTGCTGCACCGATCCGAGCATCCAACTCTTTTTCCTGCCGTCCATCATTCGTGAATGCAATCCCGAGATACTTGAACTTCTCCACTTGTCTCAATGGGGCTCCCCTAACATGAAGAGCGCACTGAGCAGGATGTCTTGAAAGGACCAGAACCTCCGTCTTAGCCACACTGATCTTCATCCCAGCTTCTTCGCATTTGGCTGCAAACAAGTCTAGTGCATGCTGAAGGTTAGTGCGAGAAGACCCAAGGAGGGCAAGGTCGTCAGCAAAG
Organism: Rhysida immarginata; assembly: GCA_023313115.1. NCBI lineage: Eukaryota > Metazoa > Arthropoda > Chilopoda > Scolopendromorpha > Scolopendridae > Rhysida > Rhysida immarginata. The sequence continues at coordinate 2,359,569 of JAHWFO010004564.1, forward strand.
AGCAACCTCTCCACCAAGCAGTCGCTCACACCAACACGCTCATCGCCTCGGCTGCCCTTGTCTGTCCAGTCCATAAAGATAATGAACAAGAGGAGCGAGAGTACGAAATCTTGGCGGAGTCCAACACCCACGGTGAACGGTCTTGACTTAATGCCATTTATCCGGACACACATCTCAGAGCTTTCGTAGAGAAACAGGATAGCAACCAGTAATAGCATCCCCTCCATACGATTGCAACACTTGCCAGAGCTTCTCCCGAGAACTCTATCATATGCTTTTTCGAAGTCCACAAAGCAAGCGTAGACATCTTTTGCATACTTCCAGGATTTCTCAAAGATTTGCCTTAGAGCAAAGATGTGATCCGTCGTGCTTCGGCCAGGTCGGAAACAACACTGCTCTCCCGTCAGTTTGGAGTCCACTATTTCCCGACTTCTCTTCTCCAGACACTTAGCGTGCGCTTTCCCAGGAATGCTGATCAAAGAGATGCCTCGATAGTTGTTGCAATCTCTCTGATCTCCCTTCATTTGTTAAATTAGTTGGTTCTATGCAGCCGCAGTAGCGACAATTCTAATGAAAATTCAGGTATCAACCGATTTTGAACCTGTCGAATAAAAACGAATAAAGAACTTCCTTCTTAGAATATAATTTACAGTATATCACTTGTGTTTGGTGCTGCGTTTCCGTTGAAGAGAAATCAACTTCTTGCGCTAAAGTTCTCGCCATAGACGACAATGTTGCAAAGCTACAAAGTGCACGAAAATATTCAAGCTCCACTCATAAATTCGAATTCGATTCGTGAATATATATAGAGGGTGATTCAGAAAGGTAAGTCAAGAATGAAATACCATGTACAGTTTGTAGCGGGGAACAAAATTTTTCCTATAGAGAACAAAATTTTTCCTACCTCGTACAAGTTGCATTATCTCTCTAAGGATGCATTTCCGGACACATGTTTATAGGAAAAATATTGTTCCCCGCTACAAACTGTACATGGTATTTCATTCTGGACCTACCTTTCCGAATCACCCTGTATACAGTTAAACAGTTGGGAAGAGGAAAATTTAAAATTGCTACATTAGCATTCAGTTTTCTGATACTGTCGAAATAAAGGGTGATTCAGTCAATTTCTGACCATTTCAGTACAATTATTTATTGACCCATTAATGTTTACAAACTTAGCATTTCACTATGATATTTTAGGCAGTTCGGAGTTTTTATTCCCGTGGAAAATTCTTGATGATATGCTCAATGTGGCCACCACGAACGTTTTGAACTGCTCGCAGCCGAATGGTGAAGTTGTTCATAACTCTATCCAGTATTTCTGTATCCACAAGGGTGCAGCAGTCGACGATGCTTTGTCGCAGCTGGTTTAGGGTTCTTGGTGCTGTAGTGAACACACTGTCTTTAAGGAACCCCCAGAGATAAAAATCACATGGGTTTAGGTCAGGACTCGTAGGAGGCCAAAGAAAGCCACCCCCGAATCGATCTGGAAACCTGTTTGAAATAACACGATTTCCGAATTTCTGATTGAGAAAGTCTAGCACTTCATCAGTGGTGTGAGGCCTAGCCCCGTCCTGTTGAAACCATTGATGTCGAAGCGGTATACGCCTCCTTCGCAGCTCGGGGATGAAGAAGGTTTCCAACATGTTCAGGTAAGCCTGTGACGTTACGGTGCCCTCAAAAATGAACGAACCAATGATGCCTCTTTTTGAAAATCGCGCACCAAGCCATAACCTTTCGTGGATGAAGAGGTGACTTATGGATCTCATGAGGTTGCTGGGAACCCCAAAAACGAATGATGTGTTTATTAACGTCACCTGACAGATAGAAGAAGGCCTCATCTGACACCCACCGGTTGTCCATAATGTCCTGATTGGCTTCCATTTCTGCTCCAAACTCCATCGCAAATTGTTGTCGCTTCTGTCTTTCAGTGTCGCAAACTCCTGATAAACATGGACCTTATACGGGAACAGGGGTAAATCCTTTCTCAAAATTCGCCACGTCATGGTATACGATAGCCCTTCTTCAATGGATAGGCGGCGAACAGATTTTTTCGTAGGGGAATCGAACAACCTTGTGCGAACGTTTTCGACAACTTCGGCCGTTCGAACACGAGCTTCGCTCCCGCTTTTTTTCTTGCCTTTAACACATCCAGTGGCACGAAATTGCTTGACAAAATCCATGATTGCTTGCCTGCCTGGTGCGTCTCGACACTTATACTCCTTCTGGAACTTTCTTTGAACGGTTATAGGTGATTTTGTCTCTAAATACCATTCGACAACCTTGCGTTTCTGCTCTGTTGCTAAAGCGGGCGCCATTTTTCAACAATACGATTTTCATGCAGCGCCGTTGCAACAATACAAACTCCAACTATTTGGAAATTCGGTATGGCGCTCATATTCTTTCAATTGTTTATCCTTAATGCACGTCATTTGAGTGAAATGGTCAGAAATTGACTGAATCACCCTGTTTGTTTGCGTAAACGCTTCAAAATCTTTTTCCCGTGTTAAAGAATAGGAGAGTGGCGCTCAGCGGCCGCGGAGGCGCATTAAAACGTCTGCTTATGTGGTCACGCTGGTCATTGAAATTGGAAACGGACGTTTGATGTCTTTGTCAAGATATGGGAAGAAAATTTGAATGTTTCGGATATGTCTCCTAATGCTCTTAATAAGTTCAAACTTTTTTCTAATATCGTAAAAAACACTATCATAAATTCTAAACGTTCTTACTATAATTCCCTGTTCTCACGTCTTCAATCTAGTAAAGATAAATGGAATCTCTTGAAGATTTTGTCTCATGGCCCTAACCTATCTTCTTCTCCTTTTCCCCATCCTGATCTAGATTCTTCTTCTTCTCTGATGGATTTTCTTCATGTTTTACTACCCCCCTCGACAGGTCCCCCTTTTTCTTCTGATATCAGTTATCCTTTCCATATCCCCGCCCCTCCTTCCAATTTCTACGCTATCCCTACGGTTGAAGACGAAGTTCTTACTGTTATTACCCAACTTAAATCTTCTCCCGTGTCTGATTGGTCTCGGTGGCTCAGTGGTTGCGTGATCGCCTCTGATGCCCAAGTACGCGTGTTCGACCCTGGCTGAGGACGACAAGGATTTTTCAGGAGGAAGGGAAGTAAAGCCGTTGGTCCCGTGTAGTCGTTTGCCGGCTGCACGTTAAAGAACCCTTGCGAGGCAAAATTTGCGGCCCCTATAACGCCGTTCTGAAATGACCATAGCAGTTGAAAAGGACGTTAATACCAAACAAACCAAGCCAATCTCCCGTGCCAGACCCCCTCGGGTTCCGTTCTGATGTTATTATTGCAATAAAACATGTTTTTGCTTTTCCTCTTGCTGTTATTTTTAACCGTTCCATTAGCACTGGTACTTATCCGACAATTCTAAAATCAGCCCGTGTAGTGCCGATATTCAAGAAAGGTGATCCCGGTTCTTATTCAAACTATCTCCCCATTACTGTATTGCCTATGTTTTCCAAAATTATTGAAAAACTATTTCCTATTCGTTTTCTCAATTTATTTAAGATCATAACTTCCTTTCTCCCTGTCAACATGGTTTTGTTCCTAGCAGGAATGTGGAAACGGCGTGTCATGAATTACTCGAATTTCTTTCGTCCCAAATGGCTCGGAACAAATTCGTTGCATCTACATTCATTGATTTTACAAAAGCATTTGATTCTACAGGGTGGCCCAGATTAATATATACAATTTTTAATATATGCCAGCCGTATGCCTTAAGTATTTTAATACCTGCATGTAACTATGGTGGAATACATTGTCAAAGGATCGAAGAAGAGAGTCACATTCTGATTTTCATGGAATGGTCCACCATGCGGCCCTCCATGGCGATGCAAGCTTCCAGTCGTAACTTCACGTTGTTACAGGCCTTCTTGCATATGTCTAGGGGAATTTTGCGAAATTCCTCCGTTATTGCTTCCCGAAGCTCTGGAATGTTATGGATCCTATGGCGGTAGACCTTGCCCTTGAGATATCCCCATAACCAAAAATCGAGTGGGGTCAAATCGGGTGATCTGGGGGCCACTCAACTGGACTGCGTCTGCCGATCCACCGACCTGGAAATGTTTGATCCAACCAACTCCGCACAGTGAGAGCATAATGCGGTGGTGCCCCATCCTGCTGCCAACACCTGGTGTCAAAATCATCGCGTTGCGCCAATAGGAGATAAAGTGTTCACCAGAAGGTCACGGTAGCTGTCTCCTGTGATTGTGTCCTCAAAGAAAAACGGGCCGAGCAGTCCATCGTAACTTACGCTGGCCAACACCATGACACTAGGGCTCTAGTTGTCTACCTCCAATTCAATGTGTGGATTGGTTGCACGCCAATACACGCATTGTGGCGGTTCACATATCCTGAGACGTGAAATTTTGCCTCATCGCTCCATTCCACATGGCGAGCTAACTCAGGGTCGTCCTCCAACATTGCAAGCTAAGTTTCGGCAAACTCCAATCGCCTGTCGGGATCATCTTCGAGCAAGTGATTTGTTAAGCGAGGATGATATGGCCTCAGTTTCAGATCCTTCAGGATTCTTTGAATACTCGTACGAGAAATGTCTAACCGAGCAGATAGCCGCCTTTGCGACTTGTCCTTTTCTTGAGAACTGGCCAACTCATTTTGCAGGCGCACTTTGTTGGCGTTACTAACAACGGTCTTGGGTCTACTGCGTTTACGCTCTTCAACGCTGCCAGTTTCATCAAACTTCTTGTTTACGTTCTTGATCGTTATCAACGAAGGTCCGGGTGTCCCAAACTTAGCTGCCATACGACGTTTTTCTTCTGAGTAATTGTTGGTCGCTGAGTACAACCTCACACAATCTACCTTCTCTTCCAGACTCAATCGCTGCGCCGCCATCTTGATATGGACGATCCTCATGATTCGCGCCTTTTTCGCGTCCCCTTGCTCACATAATGCGCGCAATTTGAATTGCGTCAGTCGGGCGTGACGCGCACACGGCGCTTTCAAAGATTGTATATATTAATCTGGGCCACCCTGTATATCTATTCACTTCTTTTCAAATTGCATTCCTTTTATGGTATTCGTGGTTTGCCTTTCTTATGGCTTACCAGTTTCCTATCTAATAGAAAATATCATTTAGCTCTTAGGGAAATCTTCATTTACTATTATTAAGAATCCCGGGGTTCCGCAGGGATCGATCCTCTCTCCGCTTCTTTTTAACCTATTTATTAATGATCTACCTTCAATCTATACTACTATTAAAATCATTTTGTATGCCGATGATATTTCATGTTTATTAATTTCCATTAACGAATCACTCGGCAATCTCAGGCATTGGAGCTCTGTGAACTCCCTCAGCGTTAATATCGTCAAGACCAAGCTGTTGTTTTTTCATCAGCGTAACAAACGCAATATACCTGTATCTCCCTTGATCTGTTATGATAATTGTATTAATTGCTACTACCACGACTTTTACCTATCTTGCCTTATCCCCTGACTTATCATGAGACTCTCATGTTGATACTCTGGTAGTCAAACTTAACAAAAAGCAAGGTATCATCTCCAGACTCTTCTGCCTTCCTTCCAACATTCTGCTGTTGTTATATTATTCTTGGATCCACTCGTCATTATGTTACGGTGTAATATTCTGGGGTTCTACCACTACTATTAATCTTTCTCGATTATTCAAATTACAAAAGTGGTTCCTCCGTACTCTTCTCAATCTTTCGAAATTCTCTTGTGTTTCTCATTACTTTTCTTCGCTACGTGTACTTACAATATATCAATTATATTTTCTATCCGTGTGCTCGTTTATTTACAAAAGCTCTTATTATTATCTTCTCCCTTACCGATATGTTGTAATCGAGATACCCATAACTACCATACCCGTATTGCTAATGAGATCCGCCCGCCGTCTTCCACCCTTAATTATAGGAACAGCTGTGTTTCGTTCCTTGGAATTAGATGCTGGGCTTTCTTACCATCCGAAATCCGATCTTTATTTCTCTATTCGTCCTTTCGTAATTCTTTAAGGATTACTGTTTGTCTCATATTCCCTCGGGCATAATTTTCCCCCGCTAACTATTTAATTTTTTCGGTTATTTTTATACATTTTGCTATAATTAGGTTTGATCCGATTGTTATCTGAAATTGTATGTAATTGTTATTTTATAATGCAACTGTAGGTGACACAAAATGGTTATAGTTTACTTTACTATCATTACATAGTAGCTGTAATTTTTTATCTTAATTCTGTACAATTTATAATTTTTGCGTTGGCCTATATTCTAAGATATTTTGTCGTCCCATCTTTAATATTATAATATTTGTTTTGTTTTTTTGAACTTACTAACCAATTTGTTTTATTTTGGTGTTTTGTGCGGGTGCCCTTGAGGCCTAACTCGTTGGTTTTTAACCATACTGGCCTCATTGGGCACTACTATTCTGCTTTGTCTAACCTTTTAAATAAATAAATAAATAAATATTAACTGAACTGAGACCGACAACGAAAAGTATGTTAAAAATCGATAAATAAAATGGAAAATAATAATTTTCTTTTTAATCAAACCCTCAACGGAAAAAGAAAACAAAATAAACTTAACCAATAAGATTTTATTCGGTTACCTAGGACAACCCCTTTTGAATCAAAGGTAAGAAGAGGGCAAAAATATTCTTCGAATAAGCCTTCTTCTAATTTTCAAAAAAACTGGAATATATTTTGAAGATCTGAAGAATAATTCTCACACGTTAAGTTATGAAATTCATCACACATTAAAATTCTCAAAATTTTGAAAAGCTACAATTTTAATAATTCAAAATTACAGTCCAGCTATCTGTAAAATGGTTGAAATAAACAAAATAAAAACGGGCTTTTAAAAATGTTAAAAAAAATCTAGGTGAACCGAAAAAATCTTATTTGTACTTTTTAAATGAAAATGTTATTGGTGATAGAAAATGGTTAGTTTTAAATTTATTTATTTGCTTTCCTTTTCCTTTGAGGTTTTGATTAAAAAGGTTTCATTATTATTAATTTATGTTAAAATGTTTCCTATGTTTTATAAATAGGATATTTTAAGGATCCTAGAATTTTTAAACTCAAGAACGAGCACCATGAAAATTTGAATCTGAATCATAAATAAATATGCCAAATTAAATTTAATGAAAGTATGCTTAAAAAAAAAGTGTATTCAGTTTACAAATAAATTCGTAAGAATAAAATACGCGATAATGAACAAACAAATGAACAATCATTCGTATCTTTAAAGGGAATTAATATTCAATGTTTTCGATAATTTAATTTCGAATTTTGCCACTTTTTCTCTCTTCACTTGATTTTCTATTTATTGCATTCATTATTTTCGATTCACAAATTCTCAAACAAACTGAGATCTTAATTCGTTTATCAGGTGAAGAATTTGAAGCCTGTGCCTGAACAGAGTTTGCATTTTTCATCATCAGCCAATGGAAATTTAAATAAGTGAATCGCTCATTCGAATTTCCGATGGACGATGATGAATGCAAAATTGGCAAAAAGAAGACATTCGCATCAATAACTTTGCAATTTTGAAACGTGCCTCTTTATTTAATTAGAGAAACACAAATGTGAATTTTGAATGCATTTAACGATTTCCTATACCTAAGAAAACCTTTGCTCACCTGTTGCTTGCTCGTCCTCCACGACTTCTTCTTTTTCAATTTCTTCTTCGTCCAAGGAGAAAAGATCCATCTAAACAATAACAGTTTGTTAGCAGTGCTTTTATATTGTTGTAAACTACTTCCATTTCACATTCCGTCAATGGTTAGGAATCATTTTAATTTCACCGTTTATTCAAAATATCAAAATGAACAATATTAACAAAAGTCCTTTCGGCCAAGGCGTGCATTCCAAGAATTTCTATCATAATATAGACAAAGAGGATAGTATCGTCTTTTTATTACCTCCAGTCCAGTTTTGTCCTCTCTATTTAACTTCTAAACCCCTTAGTCAGCAAAAGTTTTGGACAAAAATTCGGACGTACAAATTCTTTGCATGTAAATCAGCCAATTTTTCAACCGGGCGAAGCCAATTCTTGGAGAGCGTAAAAAATAGTTTCCAGCAGTTTTCCCCTTCTTAAAGGTGAACTTTCACCTTTGGTGTGCACTTTCTCCGAGGAATCTTGGCAACCGGGGAACGGGAGAATAAAAATCAATTGCCTTCTGTAATGGAAATTCTTTGCGTTGCAATTTGCGGTCTTGGCCATCGGTGACTCCGACTGTGTTCAGGGTCTGTGAAAATGTTGTCTTAACCCCCACCTACAACCCATCCTCCTTGTTACCTTCAAAAATTTTTAATATACTATATATCGGTTGTTTCTTTTCACATATTTTGCAGCTGCATTTTTTTTTCTGCGTCATCTTGGGAGATGTTAATTAAATTCGTATAATAGTCTTGAAAAGACTTTGCTTTGTGAAGAGGTTCGCGGAAAATTTTACACAGAACAACCATGTAAAATGTTTACAATGTTAAAAAATGTTTTTAATTTTTAACCATAAGTAGCAATTTACGGTATGCTGATTCTCTTTATATAGATTTTCATTAAGCAAGTATAATTTCGTCGATTTCTCCGTCTGTCATTATCTGAACAGCTCAATGGCAATTCTAAATTAAAACTCCAAATCTCATATTTTTACTTTAACTGGTAGCTGATGGTGATAGTGTAGCCGATCGCCAGTCAACTTTAACAAAACACCATTCTGCACATTGTGGTCGTAAATTCGATCCAGCTTCAAAAAAGTCCATGATGGCATCTGTTAAAATGTGTATACACTTTTTGGTGGATTCTATAAACAACTTAGTAAAAATTGCTTCCAATAAAATATCTCCGTCACAATTTTTTTCCGCTCAACTAATCACTTAAGAAAATGAGACTAAGAAACTCGCCGAATTTAATACCAGAGATTGTCTTTATCTCGATATATGTGCGGCCTCGGTTTTACGCTTATAGAAAGAAACCATAGAAAAAATAGATCACAATATTGATGCAAACTTCAGCCTTACCAACCGTTCATCTGTAACATATTGAAATAGAGACCACCAAATGAAGCCAGGCCATTTAAGCAAACACACAATGCAGCCTTTTCATTTTGCTCGTCGGGGTATCACTGATTATTTTCAACACACCAGATGAAATCCATAAGGCTAGTTGTCTTCGATAAAACATTCGATTAAATTTTACCTTGTACCCACAGCCACTGTGCGATGTAGCTCTGTGATTAACAGAAAAGGGGGAATGTCTGGGAAGCACAGCCCCCGCAGTTTTGATAAAATTGTTTCCACCAATTTTTCCACAAATCACTCATGATTTCGTGGAACATGCGACAAGCTATCGCAGCTGTGGGTACAAACTAAAATTTAACTGAAACGCTAACGATATATCCGTAATCTGCATGAAATTCTAGATTTCAAATTTCTTTGCTGATAATGCTTGTATTTTTTAAGATGGCCATTACTGATAATGCGCACTGTAATTAATTCCCCCTAGCTATGAGGGAAGATATAAGAAACAGATAAAAAATTACAACAACAATATATAGAAAAAGAAGAATATATTAAGCAAACACGTAAGTCAATCTTAAGTTTTTAACATAAAAAGACGCAAATTCTTTGATATGATTTGCATTTACACATTTCGAATCATCAGTTTCAAAAATTAAAATAATTTTAAGGAAATACATTGAGTCTATTTTTGGAAATGTTTGTTTTCGCAATAAGTTTATAACGTATAGTCTTTTAAGGCATGTCCCATAAGTAGAGGCACAAAGTTTAAATGAAGATAGTTTCGAAGTGTGCTCTGATGGAGCGTCGTTACTTTTCTTCATTCTTAACAAGGGCCTAAAGCGTAGTTCCCACATGCGTAAAAACAACGGCAGAAACCACAAAGCAGAAAAATTTTATGACGTCAGTTCCTGCTTTCGTCTCTTCATGCCGGACTGAAAATTTCTGCTTTTTGGAGTTTGCTTGAGTTCAACTTTTATGGCAGAAGCAGGGCAGAAACTGTTGCTCAGCCAATAGAAAACGGTCTCTGAAATGACGTCACAGTTACATCCTCTCTCTCTCTCTCACAAAATAAAAATGCGGACGCTCAGCTCACAAAAGCGAAGAGGCCGAGAAAGAAAATTGATGAAACGCTAATAGATGAGGTGTGAAATATAAATATATTAATACAATTGAATTAATCAAATTAAATTAAATAAACAACAATTGAATACAAAAATTCGATATGATGATTGATAAGGAATGCAGCTATGTGCAGTCGAAGCCGGCCCTTTAGGTCGATCGAGTGCGTTTGTGTTGGGCAAGAATTACAACAATGGTTGGCACTTGGGTAGCAGACTTCTGCTATCTCATCCTTTTGAGTTTCTGCCATGTGGGACACTTCCAGGAGCAGAAAGTAAAAAGGCAGAAAAAAATACGCCCTGGTTTCTGCTCTCTTGTTTTCTGCTAGTGAGAACCACGCTTTAGATGCATGTGCGCATACGCACTAAGATTGAGAAAGCAGACGCTAAGAATGGCGAGAAAAGAAGCAGAGCATTTTGCAAAAAAAAAAAAGGGTTGTGCATTTCTATGAAAACGTTGCTCAAAAACAGTGGCGGCTCGTAGCTAAAATTTCTGGGGGTGCTGCGTCAGAAAATTGTAATTTTTTTCATGAACTAGGGAATAGTTAGCGACATTAAGCTTAAGAATCATGTAATGTACATGTATAAGAACAGTATTACAGAAAAAAAAGACACTTTATATTGAATTTTATCGATATCTAAAGTGAAACTCTGAGTGCTGCAGTGCCGCAGTGCCTATGGATGAGCCGCCACTGCTCAAAAAGAAAAGAAGGTAACTGTTAAACATTTTATAGAAGAGGGCAGATCAAAACTAACAATTTACAATATTCTACAGAGGTATGAAGATTCAGGGAATGTGAAATTTAAATTGCTTCCTGGTCGTCCTGCGTTCTAAGCAACGGTCTTTTAAACAGCAGTAATTAGCATAAACAGGATGTGCTAAATCCTGAGAATTGTTACTAAGGATGCAATTTTGAGAAAACTTGTAATTGGAATGAGCGACTTTGAACAAATTAAGAATTCTAAATAGGGACATAAAGATTTTAGCGATGAGGGTAAACTAATTGGAGGGGAGTTATTCTAATAGGATGAAGCTACTTCTTGAATTCTTGTTGAATTATGTACGATTTCTTCTATGAATTGTTTGGCAGTTAGTAGTATTTGATTGAAAGAAAGGTAGTTTCTAAGATGAGTTTTGTTTAGGTATAAGAATGGTGGAGATAATATAATAAACACATTTTGGGTAAGTGTAAAAGGTGAAATAAGAGGGAGGCCGGAAGTGAGACGAGTATTTAATGGGAGAGCAAATCGATGAAGTCATGAGACTGCCAAGGAGCCGGTGGGAAGGGGATGCTACACCCCCCCGGCCCCCCGGAGGGGGGGGGGGGGCCGGTTGGCATGATTCGGGAGGCGGCTGTGGAATCTCCAGTCATCTGAACCCATCCAGTGGCTTCTTGTAACGTAGATTGTGCGGTCTCATCAGAGAAATATTAATGAGTAGTCCCATCAGATCATTTGTATAAAGACTGGAGGACTACTGGGGGGGGGGGGGGGTCAGGTGTCGGTATTGACCTGGTCAACCTAGGCCAGGTAGATCCCGTCACTCTGAGCATCTCACTCCCTCACATCACTCCATATATAGATGTCATTGCAAGGAGTGATTTTCATCACCTGGAGATTTTTAGAAGTATAGATTACTGTTGTTGTTGCGATGCCCATCTTCATCTGTAGTCTTGAAGATAGCGTAATCAACCATATCGGAAGCGTATCATCTATTAGAAGAGATTGTGAAGACAGCTGTACACATGGAGTCATCTGTCGAACTTGATGAGGACATTTTAAGCCAGCCACTGGACTTACTCATCAATTGATCCGGTTTCTCTGAAGGTGTATATTTTATGCTTCGAAAGTGCGTGGTGATTAATACAAATAGTGAAAAGTGAAAAGTAAGTGTTATGGCTTGTTTGATGTTTGTGTGTTTTAATCTACAAGTGGTGCTAAGTGAAATTATGATGTGTGGATATACTGGTGCAACATGAAGTTGTAAGTAAAACGTTGCTTTTTTGAAGTTGCACATTCAGAATATTTATTGACAGAAATTTTAGGTGAGCAGTAGAAAGAAGTGCTATAATTAGTTAAATAATTCTGAGGGTGGTGGTCTAAGATACTTAGTGATTTGTAAGTTTTTCTGTTGACAATTTTTGAATTCATAGATATAAGTAATGACCTCATATAGGTTTAACATTCTTCTTCTGTAGGTTAAGGTTTATTTTTATTGTGTATCTCTTTGGTCCAGTTATAATTTTGAATAAAATTTTATTTCTTGTTTTAATTCTTGTGTCTTGCCTAACTTATTGAATAAATAAGACACATGCTGTCATCTTTTATTAGAAAAACCAAACCTTTTGCCTTTGATTGGTGATTTAAGTAATGAATTTTGAGCTAGCCATAAATGAATCTGTTGTCAATTTAATTTTATGAAATCTTGCTGGACGAGATGTAAAGGAAGGAGGAGAGGTGACAAGTCCATAAGGATATAGGTCACATTGGCTCCCAACGTGTAAAGCAGGTTGTGCTGAGATGAAATAAAACAATCAGAGGTGAAAGGTTACATTGGTCTGATATGGCAACAACACATTATGCCAATTCTGTCACATCGTTTGTGGAGGAGCAGAATGTTGATTTCGTCAGAAAAAAAGACAATTCCCCCAATGTCTCTCAAACCAGAGGCATTGAGAGATTTTGGGCCCTATGCAAAAGGATATACGGCAAACGAAAAGTTGCACCTAAAAACATCAAAGGATTTAGCAGAATATGGAGTGAAATCAGTAGGAAAGTAGCAAAAGAGTCAGGAAAAGCAGTGATGAAAAGGGCTGGTAGAACCTCAGAGCAATCGGGTACAAAGGCATTCAGGAAGCTCGTCTGTTGTGGATATTATCAATTATTTATATTTCTAATGATATTTAAAAAATAAAGTTTGATATAATTTCGTTTACAGTATTAAACAATAATTTTAAATGTGTGCCTCGATTTATGGGTCATGCCTTATTACCATTGACAAGGTACTGACTGATTAATGAACTTATTAAGATGAAAAATGAAAGGACGTTTCCAAACTGGCCTTTTACATTCTGATATGCCACTAGCACATCGACTTTAAAAAGAACTCTAATAGTCCCCTTTCGCAAAGCCGGATCAAAGACCAACATCATAAACTATAGACCAATTAGTTTCTCCTAACGGTCACCAAAATTAGTGAAAAACTCGTTTTCATAACTTAATCAAATTCTTGAGGAAGTCCATCTCAGGTAACCAATTTGGGGGAATATCTTAAACCCGTTATATCATACCTGCTAACAAGGATTTTGCTTTTCACCATTAATGCTCTAGAATGCCGTGAAACTTCCAGACAACACTTGATTTGAGGTCTGTCACTCTCCAGACTTTTGAAGTTAACCATCTCCTGTTGAATCTATTAAAGAATTTTCATACCGTACGGCCCAAATAAATGATAGTTAATGGCAGAATAATGTCACCTGCCCCAAATCGAAGGATTATGCACGGCTCGTTACCAGTTCAATACTTTACGCTACTGTTATGGTTCCACCTATCAGTTACCTCTTTAATGGTGCCATCTTTAGTTAACTATAATTTCCTCTTTCATTCGCTCCCAAAATGATTATTAAGGGCTATTTTCTGTTTTCATTTCTTTCCCCGGCGTTTTTCAGCTGTCTTGTAGATTTTTTAATATGAAAATTTTTAAAGAGGTTTCATCATTCTTAAGAAAAAAGTTGTTTTTATATTTAACATTATTTTTAACATGTCCAATAGATTACACGACTTATCCAGAAATTATTTAAAGGCAATATTAATTTACTAAAACAATGACACAACGAAAGAAGAATGAGACACCCTTAAAACTGTTAAATTAATGTTAATAGTGCTGCGACTGGCTTTTGAAAATTTGGGCTTCCGTGAGTTACAGTACTTGCCAAGCACAACATGTTATCGCTGCCGCATCTGCCCTACTCGCCAGATTTAGCTCCTGCTGACTTCTTCATTTTGCTTAACTTTGTCTCCTAGCCAACAACTATTTTTATATAAAGATTGTATTAATGTGTTCTTAGGCGATCGTGCTGTGTTCCAATTCTAGAGAAGTGTTATGGTGAAAGAAGCCATATAACAGTTCATTTGTATTATTCAGTTAGATTATTTTATTTGTTGTTTTATTGTTAGCTTTTCTCTGTTTCTCTTGTTTTCACTTCTTTGGATTGTAGAAAGTTTAAATGAACAGGTAAATCTTGCAACATCGACACACACAGACACACACACACTCACACGCAAAATAGAAACATCCTTCCAAAGATAAGATTTTTTGAGCTGAGTAATAGCTGAAAGTGGAAAACTTTCTTACCTGTTTATCGAGTTCATTGAGGCCGTCGCTAACCTGATCGTCATAGAAGTCCGTGGGACGGCAATGAGCAGCGCCAATAAGCCACAGGAGAATGGCCAAGAGTGGCACCGAAAGCGATGAGGAGGAGGCAAAGGAAGAGGTGTGGGCCATTTCTCTGTCGTCGGCGGCGAAGCAGCTTCCTTACCCGACGCTCGAGATTTATTTAGAATGGGAGCAGGTGTAACACTCGTTGCTATGGCGACCCCACAAATAACAATCAGCATCTGCCTTTAAGCATACAGACTCTGACTCACTTATGCAATCCTTTAAACTCTGAGTGTATTCGCCTTCTACGAATTTATAACATCTACTCGTATTCGCCGTGTTAATGATAAAAAAAATCTAGAAACATAAAATAGGAAATATAAGGAATATATAAACATGTTTCTACTTAAAAGTTCTGTATTTTTGCATATCTGAATAGACATAGCTTATTCTCAATGGAATAACATCAGAGCTCAGAGAAACATTGGTGCTTTCTAGTATTCACAGGCTACCAAGTATCCATTTAATGTAATGAAGCACTTTAAATTACATAATTGATTTAATCGTCCTGGAATTAGGCAGAAAAGCAAAATTGTTAATGAGCTAAGAGGAGGAACTGTGGTTAGAATAACCAATAACCACAAAAATATTCGAAATTCATATTTCGTTTATTTTATATCCTTAATATTATTGGAGTGATTTTTCTAGAAGCGCCTAACAAGTTCTTGTAAATGAACTTAAAGTCGGTATCCTTTGGGTGAACTTAAACTTTTAGGCTACTACTGGAATAATGCCCTTATAAGAAATGCCTTCAAGATAAAATCAACTTAGTTTTTACGGAAATTTATTTATTTAGAACTGATTAAGGATTAATTATTTAGAACTAAGTCATTTAAAAAACCCCATTTTTTTCCTTAAAATCGAAAATTACACTGCGGTTTCAAACAACTTTATTTCGCACTACTCAAGCGAAATCTACTCTTGGCTATCATCCACCAGTTTCAAAGGAGTCGGGGATTTGGGGGAATTTTACATTATTTTAATGTAGTTATTCATTTTTAAATATAAAAAAAACCGTTTTGAACAATGATGCTTCGGAAGCAAAAATTTTCGCCGCCTTGCATTCTGCAGTGTTAGCAAAAATGTTGAACGGAATGTATCAAACTTTAACTACCATTTATTAAAATTGACTCGTTCTTCTTACTCAATGTGGATATCTTTGTGGTTTGCTATTACTTCAGCAGATTGATTTGCAATTTTTATTATTTTAATCGACCAATAACTATTCAAAGCCTTTTTTAATCGACTTAAAAGATTTTCTAGAGTTACGTTATGTAAAATGCTGAAAGAGGCTATTTTGCCATGAATTTTAACGATATGGAATCTTGAGAATATGGAAAAACATCTGCATACATCCAGAATGTATTTCTGTTTTATTTGTACTCTTACAAGTCTACTATAATATAACATTATGACAACTAGTAAATGTATGTCGAAAAACAAACGAGTGGTTTTAAGCATTTTTAAATTTTCACTTGTTGTACTCCCTGTTCTGCCGAATGATGAAAGCCTTGCTTTCGATATGCGCACCCAGGTCGTATTTTTCTTTTATTTTTGTTGTGGTTAAAGAGTTTTTCTTTCTTAGTTATTAATTTTACATAAGTTGATGAGGTCCTCAGGGACATGTAGAATGAGGTACACAGTTTTTACAATTTCTTTATTTATGAATTTTGTTTGTAATTTTTGATTTGAGATAGAATGAAAATTTTTAATAAATATATACAAGAGCTATTTCTCTGCTCTTTTAAAATATGTTTAATAAAATGATTTAAACATCTCTAAACCGAAAAAAAAACTATTAAAGGAAAGTATTGCTCGAAATTAAATTCACAATCCCATTTACATGTTTGATTGAAAATTGTCTGAAAATGTACTTTTGGGTAAATTTCTGTGGTTTCTCGTTGTCATTAGATTATGACAATCTGAAATTCGAACATTTGATTTGTGCTCATTAGAACATGATTATACATGTTGTCGTTTAATAATTTTTTAATTTTGCAAGGAACGCAAGGATATGAAATGATTACGAATATATTGATTGCTATTATAGACTAGTCATGTTCTATTTTAAATTTAAGTGTTAAAAGGATTTATTAAATTGAATGTTTTTTCAGAAGTCGTGGCACGCGATTGGCTTTTTCAGACTGAATTCTTTGCAATCTCTTTATATAAATGCAAATCTGCTACAACGCTTAATAATAACAATTAAAAAATGAAATTACTGTCATTAATAAATGTAAGATTCAATTAATGAATGGGAAATGAAGAATGATTGATTCATCTCTTGTTTTCATGCGGGCTTCCTTTCCATGAATCGCTTGTCACACGCTTTTTTTTTTTTTTTTTTTTTTTTGCCTGTTCGATCAATAATTCTCATTCACCTCCTTCGCCGCCTTTTAGATTGAAGGCAGATTTTTTTCCGATCGATATACTCTGAAATTCAATAAAAAAATTTTTAGCAATATATATTGAAGCCGTTTTATCTTTTCTCCTTCAAAGTCGCGTCTTCTTTTGATTGCGGGAATTGAGGATTCCAATATTAGAAATACGTAACCAAATAGTGCTCCATTCTATAAGAATGGATTAAAAATAAACTCGACGCTTTTTTTTTTTTGCCACACATCAAGTAAAGGCGGCTCATTTTTTTCCTCCCCTCTCCTCAATTTTAGCCAATCATTGGCAAAACCTTTCCATCTTGTCACCAGGTGTCCCAAAAATGGATGATGGGGGCCAATAAAGAAAGGGAGGGAATATAGGCAAATGCACACATGAGGGCCTACTATGCGGGCTTCGTAAACCTATCGGAATAATTTATTTCTATAACATTAGCTTCTAAAGAGGAAGAAATGTATATATTTGCGGTATTTCTATAGCATCAACAACGACAGCATGCATTAAAATTAAGGTGTTGATTCTCTCATTGAAATTAACATTGACAATAGTAAGATGAATTAGTCTTTATTGAATTATCTTTTTTTAATAAAGCTTAATATCAGATGTTTGTTCAGATTATCAGATATATATGTTTAGGAAATATATATAAACGCATAGCCTATTAAAAATGTAAACTATTCTGCATGTTAAATGTAAAATATATTTCGAAACTCGATGCAATGCCTAATTATAATAACATGGTCTTTTATGGATTATTGGTTGTTTTTTAAGGATACATTTCGTTTTCTCTTAACAAAATCAATCTGCTCAATGAAGATAATTTAATTACAGATTTTGACTAGATAATGAAAGAATCCAATTCACTCAAATATACACTATATTAGCTTTAAGAAGTTTTTTTTATAATACAAAATTTTTAAACGTATGCTCTTCAAATTTCTTTTAAATCTATGAGAAAGCCTTCAATGTATGTAGTATATTTTATTGTTAACGCAAATATTTGGCACAACATTAAGTTGATACACACAAAAGAATATCTATTAAAAATAAAGTGAAAACAAGAATTTTCTCTAAATCTTTGGTTTTGTGAAATAAATAGGTTTTCTTCTTAGATATAATAATTTATTTCCATAAGATAGAGGAAGTCATTATCTTATTTTATATTTCTCGAACCGGAGGCCAGTCCCTTTAAAAATATTTTTCTATTTTGTAATAACCATGTACAATCCAGCTGCAACAAGATTAAACAGAGTATAAAAAACCGACTTTAATGAAACTTTCACTATCGCCTAGCTATATCAGTCCATATTTTGGAGACTACTGAACCGATTTTGATGAAACTTGGATTTATCCCTAAGTTGAAAGATACTTAATAAAAAAAGAATTATTGCAATTCGATTTCTAGTTTCTGAGAAATATGTGGACATACATTTGAGATTTGGCACACTTGTTTAGAAGCCCACATAGACTAACATATATGAATATTGTGCAATTCCAACAACATTACATACATACGCATCGAATTGATAACCTCCTTTCTTTGAAGTCTGTTAAAAATATACAATCACTAGACAATTTCAATACGTCTTTATTTTTAACCGACTTCAAAACAAGATTAAACAGAGTATAAAAAACCGACTTTAATGAAACTTTCACTATAGCCTAGCTTGAAAACTACTGAACCGATTTTGATGAAACTTGGATTTATCCCTAAGTTGAAAGATACTTAATCCTATAAAAAAAGAATTATTGCAATTAGATTTCTAGCTTCTGAGAAAAACAAACATACATACATACATACATACATACATACATACACTTATGAAATTTGGCATACTTGTTTAGAAGCCCACATAAACTAACATATATGAAAATTGTGCAATTCGATGCGTATGTAGGTAATATTGTTGGAATTGCAGAGTATTCATATATGTTAGTCTATGTGGGCTTCTAAACAAGTATGCCAAATTTCATAATTGTGTGTATGTATGTCTGTCCACGTATTTCTCGGAAACTAGAAATCGAATTGCAATAATTCTTATTTTATTGGATTAAGTATCTTTCAACTTAGGGATAAATCCAAGGTTCATCAAAATCAGTTCAGTAGTTTTCAAGATATGGACTGATATAGCTAGACGATAGTGAAAGTTTCATTAAAGTCGATTTTTTTTATACTCTGTTTAATCTTGTGCTCAAAAGTACACAGAAAATATGAACTGAAAAGAATGCAATAGACTTTAGATATGTCGAAATCGTTTTATAAAAAATATCAACAAAATTCATCCATTCATATTGTTACAACAAAAAACATTAAACATACTTTTAGTCCTTCAAAAATATCCAATCACCCAGACTGCTGTTTCAAAAATTTCCAATCACCCCTCAAAAAATGGGAAACTTTTAGCTGACTGCAACTTAATTTGCATTTTTATGTTGTAGTAAGCTTAATCAGCCAACTTGCATACAAAAAAAAAATTTTCAGCTTTCCTGTGATTTTTTTTTTGGGACTCAAATCACTTGCTACAACAAAATGGGGCGAGGTAAAACAACCATAATGAAATACGCAATTTTAATGTTGACAAGCACTTACAGAAATATTCTACTCGCAAAATAGCTACTGAATTAAATATGTGTCAAAGTGTAGTTGTTGAAATCATTATACCCGATTAAACAGAGTATAAAAAAACCGACTTTAACGAAACTTTCACTATCGCCTAGCTGTATCCGTCCATATCTTGAAAACTACTGAACCGATTTTGATGAAACTTGGATTTATCCATAAGTTGAAAGCTACTTAATCCAATAAAAAAGAATTATTACAATTCGATTTCTAGTTTCTGAGAAATACGTGGAAAAACATACATACCTACACACGCTTATGAAATTTGGCATACTTGTTTAGAAGCCCACATAGACTAACATTTATGAATATTGTGCAATTCTAACATTATTACATACATATGCATTGAATTGATAACCTCCTTTTTTTGAAGTCTGTTAAAAATTGAGAGAAACAAACTGATCGACCAAGGAAAACTTCAAAAAGGCAAGACAAACTTCTCCCAAGAATATTACTGGGGCCAACAACATGTCACCACATCTGAATTCACAATTGACTGCTGTGAAACAACAGGAGTAGATGTCTCAAATGCTATTACAAGGCGACGTCTGAAGGAACAAAGTTACGGATTTTATACTGCAAAAGTCAAACCTCTACTGTCATGTCTCCATATGGTAAAAAGGCTGAATTGAGCTAAGGACATCTTCAGTGATCTTCAGAAACTTGGAAAAGTGTCATCTTCAGTGATGAATCTAAATTTACAGTTTATTATGGTGAAGAAGGTAACCGTGTTATTCATAAGAAAGATGACACGTATAAGCCAGAATGATTAAGTACAAGTGTCAAATTCTCTGACCCACTGATGGTGTGGGATTGTATGAGTGCAAGAGTAATTGGCCAATTGAAATTCATTGAAGGGACGGTTAATGCTTAAAAGTATCAGGATATATTGGAGGAATGTTTTTGTTGCCTTCATTGCCAGAATTAATCATAACGGTCAAGCAATATTTCAACATGATGGAGCAGCACCACATCGAGCTTGAACAACTATGGCGTGCTTTCAAGCTCATGAAGTTGAACTGCTTAAAAATTGGCCACCAAACAGTCCCGATTTATCACCAATTGAAAATCTATGGCACATTCTGAAAAAAGGGGTTTGACGGAAGAAACCACGGACCTGAGAGGAATTAAAAGCTACCCTGACCAATCTCTGTACGAAAATATCTGCTGGCCAATGTGAGAAATTGATTTCCAGCATGCCAAAGCATCCTGATGAAGGATTTGTGAAATCCGAAATGCGCATCTGAGGAAATAAAAAAAAAAAAAAAAAAAAAAAAATTTATGTGGATTAGTGTTTTCGTATTTTACATTATTTATGCTATTTTTACATATCTGAAATCTATTGCATTCTCTTCAGTTCATATTTTTCCCGTTTATTTGGAGCAAAATGACATCAAAAAAAAATAGATGTATTGAAATTGTCTAGTGATTGTATATTTTTGCAACTGGGTTGAACTATGGTGCCCGGCACGAAAGAAAAAGGAAACTGGCGTTTGCGTAAATGAAAAAAACCTCGTTCAACCACTCAAAAGGGAAAAGAAACGTGGCTCTACTTATTACTGATGTCAAGAATAAGTAATACCCCATTTCTTGTTCGTTTCTGATTGGTTGAACGAGGTTTTTTTTCATTTACCCAGTTTCCTCTTTCTTTCGTGCCGGGCACTATAGATATTTCTTTTATGCTATCTGAATCAACAACCCCTAGGATGTTTTACGATGTACATTATTCCGATTTATGTCATTTAATTCTCACGTCTCCCACATTAAATAAAATATAACAGACCTAATGATTAGTTCATTAATTAATCTCGCTGGTCTAGATAATTAGTTCATTAATTAATCAGATTAAACATTAATTTTACTACCCTAATAGATTGCGGTAATCCGTATAATCCAATTTTAAATTTGTAAAATGAAACAAGTATGGTATGATTTTGAAGTGCTTTCCTGATTACTCTGAAACTTAACATTAGTTTAAGCTCTTCAAATACCTCTACGATGCAAAACTTTAATAAATAATGGTACCTAAAATTAAACTTACTTGTACATGGGTTCGAATATTGAGTTAACTGCACGTTAACTGCTCCTATACCGTTCCATTCAAGCATGATCTGGTGATAGCGGTAGCATTGAATCTTACTTTATTTTATCAAGTTGTAAGTGAGATAAGTAGTCCAACAACAAAAGATAGAATTGTCCAAATGTTTTTATCTCAAGTTCTCGTTAATGTAAAAAAACGAATCTTGTAATGAAATAAATAAATATTTGAATCTTTCAGCAATATTAATCCAGAAAATAATGACAAAAGAAACCACTATTCCACATGAGAAATTTTTACTCACTCGAATGTACATTTTACTGACTATGATGATTCGCTGAAGAAGTTGGCATAAGCAGCGAAATACACATACAAATCAGTAAAAATTTATTTTGTGAATACTAGTTTCTATTGTCATTATTTTCTGTATTAAATGGCATATAGTCCACAGTTTTTGGCATATTGTTACTTCAGTAAGACTTTTGTTATTTAGGTCTAAATATTTATTTTATTTATCTGTGTAATATAAGAACTATAGTCTAATGATGACTTAGGATGAACTTCATTTCATCTTAGCTATAACAATCTAATTCATTGCTAAGTACATGGTCTTTCGTTTGCTATATACCAAAAATGAAAGGCTATAACAATTTTCGTAATGTTCAGATTTATTTCAAATTTTCGAGATACTGGCATCAAATTTATATCGACTTTTGCATCCTACCATCCTATACCTCGATGTGCAATTCATATCAGTTATTCAGTGTTCCTTATGTGTTGCGGCAGGATTGCTGGTGTATCCTATGAAATGCTTGCCGAATCGCTGCCTTCAGATCTTCCAAAGAGGTTGGATGGTGAGAATACACGGTGTGTTTTTGATAATACCCCACAAAGAAATCAGGAGGTATCAGGGTCAGGAGAGTTGGGGGAGGGGGGGGATGGAATAGGCCTATCTCATCCAAATCTTTGATCATTTAGGAATGCCAGAATAAATGATGACATTTACTACAGCTCTCTAGTGATTGTTGTGCGTTTTTGATATTGGAAAATAGTTTACAGCCTTCTTATTTTGGTATATAGCAAACGAATGACCCTCTATTTAGAGGAAATTATTTAGTTTAATTTTTAAGTAATTGAATGGAAAATAGAATTATGTCTAATAATTAGGTTTTATGAATTTCCATATGAGAAAAAATACATTGTGACCGTACAAATTGGTTTCTGAAAGCATCAAGTGACAATATCGGACTATATTTCCAATCTTAATAATACTTAAACACAGCACATCCCAATTTGTACCTATTAACATTTATTTTCTAATTGTTTCCCACATGGAAATCTAAATCGTAATTCATTTAGATGTTATATAGTTGGGGCAATTTTTTTTACACTAATTAGTGATTTTTAATTTTAATTTCAAACCTAACACACAAAAATATAAATTATAATCCAAAATTTTCTTTATATACAATAAAAAAATTATATAAAACTATGTACAAAAAACAGATTTCCCAGAGATCACCTGAAGTTACTTAACTTGATTTTAAAAGACATATTTCAATGTCATAGTTGAAGAAGTTTACTTCTGAGATTCTTCCGTTAATTGAATGCCAAAAAATTTGTATGAAGTATCATTGGTTATCCCTGTATTGGCTGTTTTGGGAGTTTCAACGAGTTCCACGGCGATAACGGATTTTGAGCTACTGAGATCCGTTTTGTGCTATAATTTATCTCAGTGATGTCCATTAGAACTTTCGCGGTCGTGATTGTTCAAAACACGATGTTTTCATCGAGACAAGGTTTGCAGCCGGTGGATTCTCATTTGCTTTGTCGAGGTTCTTCAACTACGTACAAGGACTAGTGGACCATGTCTTTTAAAATCAAGTTAAGTAATTTTAAGCGGACTCGGGGGGATTTGTTTTTTGTTTACTATACAGTTTTTATATAAATTTTTATTGTATAAAGAAAATTTTGGTTTATAATGAAATTTATATTTTGGTATGTTGGATTTGAAATTAAAATTAAAAATCGCTAATGGATTGTAATAAAAATTAATTTATTTATTTAATTTATTTATTAATTTTATTAGTTTAATTTATTTAAAATCGTGACATGGGATAAGCTTTTCTCGATCTTAAATAAATTAAAAAATTAAGACAGCTATTTTTATACTCTCATTTTCTTTAATAATTTTATATATTAGCTGGTGTGTGAAATATTTTAAGAATATTTTTATTATATGAATCATGAATAAACTGAATAGACACCATTAATAATATAAATTATTTCTATTAAATCTAATTTTTAAAGAAGTTAAGCAAGTATATATGTTCGCTTTACGCCTTGATCATGATTAAGTACCGTAGATCTTCTAATAGACGCCTAGTCTCCAATTGTCGCCGGTCTCTAATAAACGCCGGGTTTCAAAATTAAGACTGCTAAATAAACGCCGGTCTCTAAATACACGCCGGGGATTCTCTTCCACGCGGCAGTTCACGTGAGCCGCTTTCGGGGTTGAGGGGATTCCTAGCACACTGCTTTAAGTTTCGATATCATATGCACTCTGTATTCAGCCCTTAGTTCTCAAGGCATCCTGTTCATAAGGATTGTTTAATGCGCACTACCATATTCTGTTTAAAAAAAGCGGTCATATAATGTGGTGTTTCTGATGTCGTGGAAGCTATAAGATTTGACACAGATTGCCAAATAAACGCCAGTCTCCAATAAACGCCGGTCTCTAATAAACGCCCGGTTAGTGATTAAATTTAAAAAATAAACGCCGGGGACTACTATTGGAAGATATACGGTAATCACGGTTACCCCCTGATCCCGATGGAAAATACGAGGGTAGCCCAGAAAGGAATGCACCACAATTTTTCTCCGTCTCCAACAGTGGTACGAAGGCGAAACTTGAAATATGCATTCTTTGAAGTTTTCGGAGTGCGCGCGCAAAGTTTCCGTTTCTTCCGACATATAGCGTACGTACAGCAATGGAACAACATGGCGTTTGTAAGTGTTACAAGCAGCGCGTCGTCTCACTGCGGAGAAAGATACTGTTGGAAACATTCGCAAAGGTTTATGTGCCGTTTATGGAGCATCACCAGTCGACAGAAGTACGGTTAGTCGCTGGGCACAGAGGGTGAAGCCATCCGAAAGCGGTTCGGCGGAGCTCCAAGATTTGCCGCGGTCGGGGCGGCCATCCTCGCCTGTCACACCTGACAAGATGCAGCGTGTTGATGCGCTCATTCGTCAGGACCGACGCAGAACGACTCAGCAGTTGGCGCTGGAGCTGTCAATAAGCAAATGAAGTGTGAGTGAAATCATTCGTGCTCTTGATCACACAAAAACATGTTCACGATGGGTTCCGCACTGTCTTCTGAAAAAAACATTTCTGAGTTGCTGCAACGGTTTGAAGCTGAGGGGGAAGCCCCCTTGTCCCGGATTGTGACGCTGATGAAACCTGAGTGCACCATTTTGAGCCCGAAACAAACGACAATCGATGGAGTGGCGTCATCCGCACTCTCCACAGAAGAAAAAATTCAAAGCAACTGCTTCTGCTTGGAAGATCATGATCACTGTGTTTTGGAACTGTGATGGTGTCATACTCATTGATGTGATGCCGAGAGGCAGCACCATTAGTTCTGAGGCATATGTGAACACATTAACCAAACTCAAGAAGCGCTTCTAGCAACTTGGACGCCATAACAACCCAGCTGATTGTTTGCTTCAACACGATTAAGCTCGCCCTCACACCAGTTTGAGGACGCCGGAACACATCACGAAACAGGGTTGTGTCACCCCATCCACCCTACAGCCCTGACCTAGCGCCCTCAGACTTTCACTTGTTTGGGCCATTGAAGAATGCCATTCGTGGAAGACATTTTGAGGATGACGAAGAGGTGATTCACACAGTGAAGACATGGCTGCGTGAACAGAACAAGGATTGGTACCGACAAGGCATACACGCCCTTGTGTCTGGCTGAGGGAAGGCCATAGAACGGGACGGAGATTATGTGGAAAAATAGGGAGTGTAGAAGAAACATCATTCTTTCGTATGTATAAGTTTCATTGTGTTCAATAAATAATTGTTGAAGAAAAAAATTGTGGTGCTACCCTCGTAAAACATGGCGGCTAAGCGAAACCGCAGCAGCGAGGATTCTGGTGAGGAACCAAAGCAGGAAAAAATTTTGGGGAGAAAAGTTTTCAGAATTGAGAAAGGGTAAACGTACGAGCACATATCGAACGTCCTGGTCCATGATCACGGCTTCCATGATAATTTCGCTAGCCGTCATTTCCCTTGGATGCAGTGCGAACGAAAAGTGCTTGATTAGCTAACGTGATCTGATAGCTAAGACCAAATCTTTTATTGGTCGTGATTAATTCACAGTTACTAGAGTCAGTAGAAACTACGGACTTAGGACTCTCTCTCTTTCGCGATACTAGCACCAGCTGTTGGGCGCTTCCTGAGTTGCACCTCGCAACCCGAGATTAGCTGTCTGCCGTTATTAACGCTCAACAGCTGGCGCTAGTAGGGCAAAAGACTATACATTGTTAACGATTGTTAACCATTGTTAAAGATTCGTATCATTGTGAAAAGTACGAGTTCTATTGACCATACCTTTTATTGACTCTGGTATTGCTGTATCATGACCTCCTTTATTATTACAGACCTGTTTTACTGAATAATTTCCATTGTTGCTTTTGGCATTTTTCAATTTTGCCATGGCGCTGTTTAACCTCCCTTTTGTTACCAACTGAGATAAATAAAATGTAGTGAAAACAAAATAAAAAAAAATACATAACGTATTAAATTTTTTTTTTGCATAGAATCTTTAATTTTAAAAGGGAGTTAAATAGCAAATAAAAAGAAATCTAAATTTGGTTACTGAAATGAATGCTTATTGAGTTTGTTTTTAACGTCACTGAAAAGTCACCTGACCATCTTAGTCCAAGCAACAATGTAACCTTCATTGTTGGACACAATCAGAGAGAGAGGTTAAACAGCGCCATTGCCAAATTGAAAAATACAAAAAGCAACACTGGAAATTATTCAGTAAAACAGGTCTGTAATAATAAAGGTCATGGCTGCATAGTATTTTTAATTGTTAAAATAAGGAATACTACGTGAGCTCAGATTAAAATTAAAGGGATGAATTACGGACTAATTAATCATTTTCTTCTATACGTTTAATGAATGTTTTAATCTTTTCTCAAAAATAATTTATGCTAAAACTGATAAAATAAGATGCTGTAAATGTAAAATAGTATTAAGAAATATAAGATTGAATGTACTTTCAAACACGTTTAATGTATGGACAAACATATACACTATGACAGACAAATGAACCATAATATCAGGGGAGGGGAAGGAAAAATTGATCCAAGTTTGAGAGAAAACACAAACATTTTATTACACAATAACACGTATATGACTTTGGATTCGACTGATTTGTCCTTTCGTTGTTGGTCGGTTCGTTGATGATGATAATCACTTTTCGTAAATTTTTATTTTCAGTGTTCATTTCACAGTTTCATTAATCATAAAATGACAACGATTAGTATTCTAGTGCACTTCATGTTCACCCATGTAAAGTCTGTGGTTCAAGATATCCGGTGGCACGATGCATGAACACTCGCCGGCCACACAACTACGACGACATAAGATTTCGCTCGGCTGCCGCTCGACGACAGCGCTGGTCTCGCCGCCCACACGACGCATCTGCAAACTACCGTGGCTCGTTCCTAACAGGAAGAAAAGATAAATGAGTAAAAAAAACAAAAACTCAAACAAAAAATATTTATTATGGCTGAATTTGAAATTATAAATGAAAATAGAACATCAGTCGCAATGTACATTATCCATCAAAAATTCAAGAAGTTATATTGCAGAGCGATCTTCATTTTTGTTAGTCTGACATTACATTAAAAACGTTTTATACACATCGTGCACGATTGTCATAAATAAGGCTAAGATTAAGGTGCCCCACCTTATTTTGTTTCACCTCAAAAGTCTCAAAAGTCACACATCAGACCTCTCGTAAGTAAGAGGGATCAAGAGATAAAAACAATTTTATCTTATAAGTAAGAGGGGTATCTTAAAAACATTCTTTCTTTTCCCACCTTAACGATGAAAATCCAATCTTTTTTTATAAGCTTTTTATAACTTTGCTGTGTTAGTTAAAAAATTTTCAAATCGGTTCATTGGTTCGTGTTCTAATGGTACTAACTCATTACTACGAATTGATTGTTGTAACAATTGGACATTTCGTTATGGGGAGAGGTAAATGTATCTATTGTTTATTGTTGCAAAATTAAGCTGTATTGTTGCCACTAAATAAAACATTATAAAAGCTTGGTTTGATAAAACGTTTTTCCTCTTATCTTGTTTCTCCTTTCTCCAATATTTTTCTTGAAAATAAGTTTAGTACAAGAAATAATTGACTCTTTAACCACAACAAGAAGTAAATAATAAAAAAAGACAAAGAAAAATAAATAAAAAGAAAAATACGACCTTATCCTAGTAGCGCTTTTCGAGGGCGAAGCTCTCATCATTCAGCAGGTAGAAGAAGGGAGTAACACACCAGCTGATACTGAGTGAAAATAAGTTGCTGTGCCCAGAAAGAGCTATTGAAATGATAACAGAATTTCAAGAATAACGCTGTTATGCTATGAAAAACGCGAGGGGGAATTCACAATGGAAATTGATAGAAAAGAGTATCAATATAAATATTTAAAGGGTTACTCCAGCAAAAATGAAAGCAGGGTTAGGTAGGCTTAAAATATGCTGCCAATTAAGGATATACTCAAAATTTTCCGATGTACACTATATGATCAAAAATATCCGGACACCTCTCACAGATCATCGATTGGCCCAATGTCACATGATAATGACTTGCACATCATTTAAATAG
>JAHWFO010004564.1:2408107-2433580 GCA_023313115.1 Rhysida immarginata
CGGATCGAGTTAGATGCATGTAAACGCGAGGCAATTTTGGATTAACTCAAGTCGATCCGGATCGAAACGTGCATGTAAACGTAGTGTTTTCGATAATTAAACAAAGAAACTGGAACTCTTATCTCATTTGCTAAGCGAGTGCCATAATTATGGCTATCAAGGTTACGCCGAATCGTAATACGAGGACGAGAACTGTAAGATCGAATTGGATGTTTTATAAATAAACGAACATAAAGATAAAAAATAAATTTGGTAGATTGTAGGAATACGAAGGAAAAAAAGTAATTAGACACTGAAGAGGATCGAGGAAGATGCAAAAGGGTCCGAAGAAACCATTTCTGTAATTTTAATATTCTTATAAGTTAAATGTAATTTTTCAAAATGATCTTCTTAAACGTGAATGTAAATGCTGAGGTTTTTTCAAAACAATTAATAATGGACTAAAAATGTTTCAAAGGGATTTACATCGGTTTACAACTAATATTCTGCATTAATTTTGACATGAAAATAGAACCACAAGTCTCTCTCTAGATTTTTTTTTTTTGGGGGGGGGGGGACAGGGGATAAATTGCTTTTAACAAAATAAAATTCAAGTGGTCGAGATTTCATATGCACTTACTCAAATTCCCTTTGCGATGTAAAAAGGAAAGGTAATAGTTATACAAAATGTAGGAGAGTTTAAACCCCTAAGAATACAGTAAGTTTTGATTCCTTTTAGCTTTTAAAGCGCTACATTTTCGCACGTTTTGAAGTGAGCCCAATCGAATTTCAGTTATATGTTGTGGTTCACAAGTTATTGACAAAAGTAGTGAAATTTTCAAACAAAAGCACACGAAAAACTGGGTTGCAGCAGCTAAAGGATGTGCTGGATACAGAGCTCGAGGCACTTTAGCCATTCAATCATGTATGCGCACAAGAATGCCAGGGGTAATGTTGTCACAGGCCCGTAGAATGCGTTTTTGAAGGTGACGTTTGTTTTGGATTTTCATATTATATACAAGTTGTCTCTAGCGGCTTGAGGTCTGCGGAACGTGGTGGTCACTTCACAGGACCCCGCCGGCTAATCCAATGACCAGATCATTGCCCATCCAGCCATTGATGATATCTTTAATTCGCCCCCACGAAAAGAAGTCATTAGGAACGGTGTGGGCAAGCAATAAGTCCTTCTCGTTCAATCCACCGTCCGGAAAATGAATGGTCCGCATTGTTTGGCATAAAATGGTGCACATTTTGAGCACATTAGAAAACGAATATCACAATAATTTACGAGACTGTCATTTTCTTTGCTTAATTCATTAATTTCATTTACTCATTTATTTTTCAATTTTTTTTAATTGTAAATAAACCATAAGAATTAGAAAAAAAACTTGTGTATTTTTAAAAGTACTATCTAAAGATACCTTGCATGTCCTATATTGCAGTTGGATTTTTCAAGTTCTCTCCAATTCCCCCTATTTCCTGATTGTTCTGGAAAATGAAACTACCAAACTAATTTTTTTTTCAGTCATCTAGACTAAATATCTTTCAAAAATATGGCTGATACGGGTGCTCTGAAACACCCTATATATTTGCGTGAAATCACTTAAAACTGTATTGGTGTAGTTTCAACGACTAATCTATTATTAGTATGGATGGGGGGGGGGCCAGACACTCGACAATACGTGACTCTTCTCTTGAAAATGAAACTGTCCCTTTTGATAAAATAATTTAAAAGATAAAACAATACAAAAATTATAATTAAATTTTGAATTAATTAACCAAATAACAACTTAAATTATTTATTTAATTTAATTAATTTAATTATTTATTTTTAATCTAATACGTCTATCCAGGGCCCGTATGGCCTGAGGCCGACGAGTTGGGTCCCTTGATAAACCTGGATTAATGATTGCTGTATGATGGCCACAGCTGCCTGGGGGGGGGGGGGGTGAAGATCGTAAGCCACTGATGGTCGCCCATCCAGTGACTACATGTATGCAATGGTCTCAGGGTAACATTCTGGAACGACTGGAGGATGGTCATACCATAGAGGAGGATGGTCCGAATCACTGTCTTGTACAGCAGTAATTTATTGTCGATGCTGAGGGCGATGCAGCTCACGGCCATACCATGTTGAAAAAACCACTAATAAAAAATGAAAGGAGTACTCAGTACTTAAGGACGACTTTATATATAGTTAGCATAAGGAATAGTAGACGGTATTGGCTGAAATACTAGAAGAGAACAAATGGGAGGTCAGGAGATGAATTTGAAGACGTGTTGGGAAAGGGCAGGAAGGAGGACAAATAGGAGGTAATAAGAGAGCGGCGAGAAAAGTGCAATAGGATAACAGAATTAAAATGACAGAAATTATAAAAGTTAGGAATGATAGGGCTCCGGATATAACAGGGTGTCTAGCAAAACGATTTTGTAAAATTCCCAGACTTTTCCTTGATTTATCCTAACCATCAGCAGCCAAAAAATGGGCTATCTTGATAGAATATTATTGACACTATTCGAAATTTTCGTATTTTTTGTAAGATTCCCCGATTTTTTTCCGGTTACAAAAAATGCCCTGACTAATCCCGGCCGCTAGTCACCGTTTAATAGTTCCGCATAAAAGAGCTCCGGGTCAATGGTCACTGAACAAAAAGAGTACAAGAAGCCTATGAGAAAAAGAGTGTGCAAGGACGGACACAAGATGAACATATAAGTAGAAAAATATGAAAGAACATTAAAAAGAGGAAATAACTGAGAAAAGATAAAGAAAAAGAAAAGGGCCCAGAGCGCCTACGACAAATTAGGGAATAGCTGAAGTTTGAGAGGAATATGGGAAAGGTAATGAAGGAAATGATGCCTTTGTTAAGGTTAATGCTATTAGGGGTGAGGGAATTAAATTTCCAAATAAGAAAAGACTCGAATTGTTTTTATTGTATTCCAGGGTTTTTGTTCTCGTCCTTCTCTCATATATATCAGTCTACTCTCATCTACTGTAGATTGGAATCTTGAATCTATGGAAATATCTGAGGCGCTTCAAGAACTTCCCGTAAAACGTACATATTCCAAAACAAGTTCTCTACATTACCATTCCTTTAAAGTTCTCTAACTTTGCTAATGTATTTGTATTTATTTTCTAACTTGAGCATTTCTCCCCCCCCCCCCCCAAATAAGTTAACCTCTCGAAATTAAAGATCAGTATATTTTTTAATTTTTTCTACATATTTATGGTTTTAATTTATATTAAACGATTTCGACAATATATAATTTCGAAAATATTTTAAAATTCGAAAATGAATTATTGAAATCGATTAAGCTTCCGAGATTTTGGTTTTTCGGAACTCTTGTTATTTCCTAGCCAAATGACGTAATTTTCAAAAAATATAAATATTATTAACGAATTAGTTAACTTCAAAAAAATTTTTTTAATCCTAAATATTTAATGAAATGGCCCTAAAATAAAAAATTTTAGTACTAATATGCCTTCCTGTTATTCAGCGTTTTTCGTTTATCTTATCTAGTGTTGTGATGTTGGCAAAGACGTTTATTTCTTGTACAGAAAATGAAAATTTTTGACAAGAAAAAAATGAAACAAATGAATAGAGAATTAACTTACTTGTCGCTAAAAGCGCCTCTCGGTTTCGGTGGAAGCGAAACGCCAACAGGTCTCACTACTTCAATCCATCTTCATTTCAGATTTTTTTTTTTTTTTCTCAATTTTTTGAATATTTTCTCCCCTTTTAGCGAGAGAAGCTATTAGTCTGACACATACTTAATCATCGACTATAGGAATCACTTCGAACCGAATGAGCGTGTTTCAATGGACTTCCGTTCTATTCTGCTTGCGAACATGAATCATCCGGTGGCCAACAATGGAGGGAGACCGAGAGAGGGCGGATCGTTGTACCGCTTGTTTTCTGCTACAGTCCACACACATTCTTGTTT
The DNA here is from genome assembly GCA_023313115.1 of Rhysida immarginata. Classification (NCBI taxonomy): domain Eukaryota; kingdom Metazoa; phylum Arthropoda; class Chilopoda; order Scolopendromorpha; family Scolopendridae; genus Rhysida; species Rhysida immarginata. Next base: position 2,412,029 of record JAHWFO010004564.1, read on the forward strand.
GGGTAAAAGCATTTCCCTCTGACATTTTTCGACCTTTGATATCTATCTGATGGCACAAATGGTATTTAAGAAAAAGCAATCATTTTCAGAAGTTAAATTGGAAATTATAGGGGCAATTAGTGAGATGGGAATTCAACACCTCAAGGAGCAAAGGCGACCTTTTAATGATGGCATTTTTCATCGATCCCTTTCACACTTTTAAGACAGGTTCACCTGTCTTTCTTCTCGGAAACTTTCCTTTCCTTCTTTTAATTTCATAATTAATCCGTTGCAAAATTATTAAAGCAAAGTTTTGAGTAAGGCATATAATGTAAATAATTAAATCAAATTTTAACTTTGAAAAATTGCATTTCTGATTTACTTGACATACAAAACTTGAATGTTTAAAATGTCATTCTTGAATCTAGTCGTTTGAAAGTCTGGTATTACTATGGTTTGTATATACTGACTTATCATTTAATAGGACAGCGAGGTCCGCAACAACGTTCCTTCCTACACAGCTATTTTTGCACACGTACATTGATAAATTCCCACTCCTTGCAAACTTTTTCATCCCACCCAAGTCTGGCAACTCGTATATTCTTGAAATCTCGCGATCGAGATCACATTCTCTCTCTAACACATACTGAATCTTGTACATCTGATCTGGTAGTTTGTCGCATTAAAAGATACTTCTAATAGGGACCAATTGTGGCCCAGCAAAAATTCCTCCATTATTCCAACTTCCTCCCTCATGCAAGGTTATCACATGGAAAGACGGATCCATGGATTCTTGCTATTAACTGGATTCAAGAACTCGGGCGGGACTATCAATTGAATGTTCCTATCTGTTATGCTTCGTCGTCCCATGTTGAGTTCCTGAGTCCGATACCCAACTTGCTAAAGTAGCTCTGACGTCATTTATGAAAATGGTACTTATATCATAACGAATATAATTCTACTTGTAATTCTAATCGTTAGGCTTGTATGCTGGCTCGGTGACCGGAAATAATTTTTGAATAATTCCAGGGTTTTTGTGTTCTCGCCCTTCTCTACATTCGTCAATAATTCCCATAATAGAATCAGAACGAGGACGAGACGAGAAGACCAATGGAAGACCAGAGGCGTGATTACGTCTTTTACTGGATACAGTAGCCATTCCGGTTTGGAGATTTGGCGCTGGCCTCCTATTTGGTACTTTTATACACGGTTGAGTATATATAAGCAGTAGAGGTGTGCGATGGTTTAAAAACCACCATCGATGGTATGAACCATCGTCGAAACACAATCGATGGGTACAGGAAACAATCGATGGTTCTTTTAATTTTTTTATCTCAATAAAATAGCATAAAATCACATAGATAAAGCTTAGACTACAACAGACATTTTATTACTGATAATTTGACAAATGTAAAAGTTGGGTTTAACAAAATTTATGCAAGACACCATTTTTTTTCCAATGGTGCAACCTGCTTTTGAAAAAAGTCTTTCTGCAGGCACAGATGTTGCTGGTGGCGTTAAAAATCTCTAGGCCATCATTCTAAATGCAATATTATTTCCGTGCATCATCTTCCATGCATGCAATCTGATACTCTGTCACTTCTCACCTTATTTATCTAGTATAAAGCACCAATGGGAGGCCAGCGCCAAATCTCGAAAGCGCATTGGTCGTCTCGTCTAGTGATTGACTGGTGATTTGACTTAACCAACCATTTACCATCGAAGTACAATCGAAATTTCCATCGATGGTTTGTAAACCACCATCGCTGGCAATCGGTGTTTTATAAAAATCGTTCGATGGTTGAAAACCATCGAAATTTCGATTGATCGACGAACAAAACCATCGATGGTTTTCGATGGATCGCACACCACTAATAAGCAGATAAATAAGGTGTGCAGAAGCCTACTAGTGACGTTTTGGACATCTCGCTCTTGAAAGGTATCTTCAAACCATACAATATCTTCACAGTTGTTGGCCTTTCTTCTGACCACAAGCCTGTGGCGTTGAACTTTGACAATGTTGACATAAATTTCCGAGAGGAACTCGTACATCATCAAGACTGGAAGCTCTACAAAGATATTCTTAAGGACGATGGCTGCCATCCCGACGTTGCGTATTGTACGGAGGACATCGATCAACGTGTTGAAAACATCACCAGATGTATTAACAGTGCCATAGAAGCTAGTAACTATCCATCAGAGAATAAACTTCCTCATCGAATCCAACTCACTCCTGGAATCCAACGCCTAATTGCTGAAAGAAACATTACCCGTAGACTATGGCAACGCTATCGTGAACCTTGGCTCAAAACCAAGTACAACAGGCTAGTGCGAAGAGTCCGAGAGGATATAAAAAAGCTTGAATGACAAACTGAAAAGCTTGTCGGCTCGCGACAATTCCATTTGGAGTATGGTCAGAGCTTTACAGAAGAAGAAGAATGATACGCTTCCTCCACTCCGTACCCCACAAGGTGACTATGTGCAAGGCCCAAGTCATTGCAGATTCACTGGAAATGCAATTTGTTACTCCTATCAACAACAATCCCGAGAGCCAAATCATGTCTCAGCGTGTGGAAGATGGTCTTGTCAACTTTGATGAAATCCCGCAGCATTTAACGAACGAAGAACATCATCGAGGCCGGAGAGATCGCCACCATCATAAGTAAACTGAAAAAGAAGAAGGCTCCAGGAAGAGACAAGGTGAGCAATAACGCCCTTATAAATCTCCCAAAGAACTTTATTGACTTTCTCAACAATATCATTAGCGACTGCTGGAAATTTTCTTACTTCCCTGCATCTTGGAAACAATCTATTGTTTTGAGTATCCCCAAGCAGGGACAAAATCCAGCAATTCCCTCGAGCTACCGACCTATTAATTTGCTCCCCTCAATGTCTAAAGTTTTAGAGAAAACGATCCTCGTAAGATTCCAAGAACACTGTCTCGCCAATGATCTACTTCGGAAAGATCAGTTTGGCTTTCTTGCCGCCCACTCTTGTCAGATGCAGATATGGAGGCTCGTAGAAGACCTGAGCACCCCCTTGAACCTTTCCAGGTACTGCGGAGTGGTGTTCCTCGATGTCAGTAAAGCTTTTGACCAAGTGTGGCATGGGGATCTTGTCTATAAGATGATTAGAGACGGGTTTCCTTCCGATTTGATTTTGATGGTGAAATCCTTTCTCACCGACAGGTCCTACTAAGCTAAAGTTGGTGAAAATCTATCCTTGCCCCGTGTTATAAAGGCCGGTGTCCCTCAAGGTTCTGTCCTCGGGCCCGTGCTATTTAATTATTTTGTGCATGATTTCCCGAACCCAAAAAATTGTAATCTATATTTCTATGCTGACGATACTGCCATTATGAAACGGGCACACAACCCGGCTCACGTTATCACTCGTCTACTGCGCGCCTTGAAGATGTTCGAAGACTGGTTTAACTGCTGGAAGCTGAACCTTAATGTCGGAAAGTGCAAGGCTATGTACTTCAACAGAAAGTTCAAGCGTCCCCCAGATTCTCTTTTTCTATTCGATAAGAAATTGGACTGGGTAGACAACTACAAATATCTTGGTGTTATCATCGACTCAGGACTCTCGTGGAATCGTCACGTGACCTACGCTCTGAACAAAGCGAAGAGGGTTAAGTACAGTCTCATAGCTCTCCTGGGCCGCAACAGCACCCTCAGCATCGACAACAAGCTACTTCTTTACAAGTCGATTATATTCCTCTATGGCATGCCTGCGTGGGCGACTATCTGTAGAAGCAGATGGAGCGAGCTACAATCATTCCAGAATGTTACCCTGAGGACCATTGCCCAGCTGGACAGAAGGACTGTGAAAAACCAATCCATCCACTCAGATCTAGATATGGTCCACATCAAGAAGTTTATACAGGACCTCCTTTTGATTATGGTGCAGAAGATGAAGATTCATGACAATGACCTAGTGACCGGAATACTGAAGAACTCAATAGATACGAAGCGGCATATGAAGTATCGAAAACCAAGGCACATTATTGACATCAACTTTGAAGACATCAGCAACGTCTCTTTCCCGGACTACTGGAAGATGTGAAAATCTTCTTTCACCTAGCAATTTCATTTCTATTTCATTTCAGTTTGTATTTTGTTCTGACAATCGTCAATCTTACTTTCTTTTTTGTATAATATGGAAGACCGCTTGGGTTGGTTAGGCTTCTTGACTACCTCAGTGTATTTCATTTGGAATTTATTCTGGTACGATGAGCTTGTGAACGCGCTGCTTTCGTCCCATCTGAAGAAATATACACTTCACTGGTCGATTGATTGTCGATTGTCGTGTGCAGCAGCACTGCTTACGTCTCACCTGAACAATGTACACTTCATTGTTTGATTGTCGGTGCAGCAGCATGCAGTCGACTGTCGATCGATAAGGATTTAAGTGGTATTGATTTTTTTTAAGCGTACACCTATAAAGAACAACCAAGAGCACCACCCCCCTCCTTCATCTGCTCTTGGAACAACGTTTGTCGAAAGTAGTAATTCTCTATAATTTTTTATTATTATTATTATTATTATTATTATTATTATTATTATTATTGTAAAGCATACCTTATAATGTAATAAAAGGTTTAGGTTTAGTCATAAAAACCACGGTGAAATATCATGAAGAGCTGGAGATTATACTCCGTTGTTTCCATCTGCATAATAGATTTCCAATTGTCTTTTAAAATGGCGACAGAAATTTTGACATGTTGAGGCTTCGCATTTTATAGCCAATGTACGTATTTCAAATGGAAGATCATTCCAATATTGTATTGCATTATAGGGATCGTGTTGATCTCTATATTTAGATGTTCTTAACGGTACTTGTATCAGTCCATATCTAGTCTTTCGGCAATTATTTCCCTTGCAAAGGCATTTATCCTCGAAAATGTTTTTATATTTTAGTTTTAGAGGAGCATTATCTATTAAATAGCTTTATTTTGAATCATGACATTTATCTCATGAATTTATAGTTTAAAAATCTAAAGTAATTTTTACGGTAATAGTAATTGAATTTGAAGGCAATTCTCTCATAGATTTGAATAAAATCTGAGGTAATTCAACTTGCCACTAGTGGGAGCGCTGCGTCAGAGGTACTGTTGTACAAGGTCATACTATACTATATCCAGGCCTGACAACTGAATTGATGACGTCGGTGAGGTATCAGATCGTCTGCTTGCCATTTTGACATAGGAGAAAATTTTTTCTTACTACTGGAGTATTCGTTTAACTTGTATAAACATAATTTGTCATCTTGATTCATTTGTAATCAGGAACCTTATTAAGCCTTTCCTAAGTATGACTTTTTTTATAAATAAGAATTATTTTCAATTATAGTAGCCTATCATTATAACCAATATGTTAGGTCTAATATCGTGGCTAACTTTCAAAATGAAATATTATATCATTCTACTTTAACATCATAGGTAGGTAATGGGTAGATATTGCTCTGTTCCAATTATTATAAACCAGTATGTACATTGTAAATTGCACAGTTTTTGGATTTCCAAAGGAACCGAATTTAAGAAAGAACTAGCTATTAAAAATTCGCCGTGGAGATTTCACGCCAACCGCAAATTGATCATGAGTTTGTATGAAGCATTTTCACGATAACTTTTTAATTAAAGAAGAAATATTTACAGACAAGCAAGGTAATAAAATCGTTATACATGGCGACAGAATAAAATTAAAACCAGGCACCTATCCAACATTTGTTTCTGAACATACACCTCATTTAAATGAAGGCTTCCCAAAGAAAGAAAGAAAGAAAGAAAGAAAGAAAGAAAGACATGGAATGAAAGAACAGTTCAAATGGAAGCAGCTATATCCGCCTGCTTAAATTTTTATGAAGAGAAAATTCAAAGTTAGATGAATCTATTGATCCATACTCTGTTGATAATTAACTAAGACACACAAGCAGAAATTAGATAAGAAAATTAACATAAATTTTATGAAAACTGTCACAATTGAAACATTGCGAATCGTGCACTGCAATTCATGGAGTTTAGGCAGCCCCAAGAAGAACAGAGCGTTAACGATAAACCCGCGATTTTAATGATAGAAAAGTTTCGATACCATGTCCATCTTAATACCATGTAAACGGTTGTTAATAAGCATATTGTAAATGCTGAAGACGAAAGTAGCAGTGACAATGATTTGCTTGAAAGTGTTATGGAGGAAATCGAATAACCTGAATAAACTTCTCTGCAGTTTCTCCATCTACATTCACTGTTTCAATTTTGATAATTGTGTTTCGATTTCCTCATTGCTCCTCCGCCATCTTCAATACACTGAGCAACCCTGGCCTCTGCCTAGTGTGCTTCGTGCGCGCACGAAACGCACGTAACTAAACACACTGGCAATGAAGAACAGGGTGCATGAAACTCCGAGCGATGCGGAACAGCCAGTGCGCCCACAGCGTGATTATTATGCAGATCGTGCGCGATGGAGAATGCGCCTCATATTTCAAAGTTTAAGGAATTAACAATCACAGTAAAACAAAAAAATTTTTAAATTTTATAAAAAATATTATAAGTAACCTGTTCAAAATGGCAAGTAGAACCTCTAACACGACGTCATCATTCAGGCTTGTCATCAATTCAGTTGTCAGGCCTGGAGAGATATAGTATGGCCGTGCTTTTGCAAGTTGGATATATAATGGGCTTTCCATGACATACAGTTCTCACTATACAAAGGAGGGCATTTCGTGATGTACTTCTCTCGTGGACATTTCTTGCTGTTCTTCTCGCGTAAACTCGTACCATATGAAGGCCTTGTTTTACAGGCTCCCGTTGAATATTTGCCTTTTACCATGGAAAAAAAAATCGAACGGCAACTTTAACTCTTCGATGCTAAAATACGCCATCTGACCAAAGGCATCGTAAACATTGCATATCCCATTCGCCCATTCGCATTAAAGTAAGTTTAGTTTCACTTCAGTTTCCCTGTTTTTTTTTTTTGTTTTTTTTTATTCTTTCCGCTTTACTTTTATTTGCACATCATGTTTACTTTGTGCTAAGTTTGTTTTAATTTTTGTTCAAAAACATGAAGAAAATCGACACACTAAAATGAAAAACGACACTCTGCTAAGCTTCCTTAATTGTGTGCCGTTTTTCTTCGTGGCTTTGAGCAAAAATTAAAATGAATAATTTTCCGGAAAAAAGACACAGAAGTAAACAGAATATGTACTAATATGACAAAAACCAGAAAAAGGAAAAAATATGTGGATAATAGTAAATAAAAGAAATAAAAAACTCTTTAACCACAACAAAATTAAGGAAAAATACGACCTGAACCTGGAAGCGCTTTTCGACAGCAAGACTATCATCATTCAGCAGGGACCAAGGAGTACACGAGGTGGAACAGAGTACACTAGATGTACTCCTTGGTCCCTGCTGAATGATGATAGCCTTTGTCGAAAAGCGCTTCCAGGATCAGGTCCTTAATTTTGTTGTGGTTAAACAGTTTTTTATTTCTTTTATATATAAAAATTAAAATAAACTTAGCACAAGAAATAATCCAGTGACAGTTCTTTTTCTTCAAGGTAAATCTCGCATAACCAGGAGTGTATGAAAATGCTAATAATGTACTCTGGTATGATGTCGATCTGGAAATTGAAATAGGATGAATGAAGTAATTATTAGTCGTTCTTCTACACCACCAGGGAAATAGTGACGGTTTGAAATAGTTTGAAAAGGACACTGACGTAAACATATCAAGCGCCTAACTGTATGAGATCATTTAATTTACGGTGCCTACAGCTAGCATGCGTTACTGTACGAAGGACCCGCTTTAGCGCTCGAGTTACCCTTCTCTTTCTTCTTCCGTGGCCTCTACTTTCTAGCCTACAAGTGCTGCTATCAACCGGCAAAAAATATGCGCCCCGAATTTAAAATGGTATTCGATATTTCACTTTTGCTACCTATTTATTGACTTAGCCTTGTAGACACCCTTTCAAAGTTGTAATGCTTTACCTTTCAAAAGAAGACAGAACATTTTATGATGAAGATCGTCCGTGACTGAAAGACATTCTTCAAAAATAATTTTTATTCATTGAGTGCGTGATTGATTGATTTGATTTACGATCTCCCAAACAGACCGTCAAAGGAAGAGGCACAGAAAAACAATGAGAAGAAACCTAATGATTGATCCAACCCATGGGATAGGTTTGGTGGGTGATAAACGGCTGTAAGCGCGGCTATTAGACGGAGCAGCGGACGCGATGACAAACGAAGAGTGATGGCGCAATTATTTCGCCGCCGACTTATCGGTGACTGGGACGCCGCCGCTCATGGTGTCTTAATGAACGCCTAATGGGCTGGAAAAACTGTGCACTGGGGGAAATGCAAACAACAATAGCGGATTAAAAAATTAATGATGTTGACAGATTTGGATTCAAAAGAAGAGAAGCGATGGCAGATAATGGGGGGTAAAAAAAAATTGAAAGAAGAACGTCGGTGGTAGGGAATTCTTATTTTGAATTAATATCGATTTCTTTTTTTTTTTAAGATAAAAATCTGTAGCAACGGCATCAAATCTTGAAAGCAAAAACTTATGTTTCAAAAACAACTGTGCCTCCAGTTATTTTTTTTTCTGCTTTTATCAAAAAGAAATCCTGAGATATCTACTTTGAAAATATGGGCTTTGCATTCAATCGGAACCATTTCCATCTCTCGAAAGGCCAGAGGTTTTTCTATTCATTCTTCCTTTATTTCCTTCTTTATCCTGAGTTATGGAAACGAGAATCTTTAAAGAGCTGTTTTCTTTTTAACATACTGGAGAAGGTTTCTCGGGAGATGCTAAGGAATAAAAGAGATCAAAGGGAGGTGTACTATTCATTTTTTTGCCCTCGTTTAATACGGACTTTCTGAAATCTTTTGGGGGGGATTTTTCAAGTCTGTCTTTTGTTAAAGATGTCGAAACGGATGGTGATAAATGAGCTTGTTGCCTCCCACGCTAATATCATTAAAAACCTGTCTTAAGGTAAAAATGGAAAAAAAAAATCAGAAAAGGGGAAAAAATTACCTTCACGTTACATTCGAAGAGCTACGGCTAATTAAAAGTGACGATGTTTAATTTTTCATCGCGGAATGAAGATTTCTTGGTCTAAAAAAAGATTTCTTCGTAACGATTTGCGTTGAAGAGAGATTGCGCCATTAGAGTCCGGTTTGGAGTGAGACGTGGGAAGGAAAATTAATTTTGGTCGAAACGGGGGGAAAAAACATGAAGAAATTACCAAAATAACGCTGTTGTCTACGCTTTCGAACGGTTGCCTAAATCACGTGAGCAATTTTGACTGTTATTTAATTTTGATTGAAAATCCTGGCAACAAATGTATCCGTTTACAAAAAACTGCGTCTAATTAAGATTGTTTCTCTTTCACCTTTTTTCAATGACAGCGTGGAAATAAGATATGAGCATATGGAATGGAGGGAGAGAACGACTTCAATTTTGATGAATTACCACCGAAAGGAAGTAAATCCACTCAACTTCGGCGGTGGTTCCATTAAAAAAAAAAAGATTAATTACTATTTACTGAAAGCATTGTTGCTATAGTAACGGATGGGAATAGTTTGTGGATCCGATAAGACGAATTTTGAACGATTAGAGCGAAAAGGAGCTTTTGAGCTATTCGATTGACTCGCTCGTAGCCACTTAAAAAGGCATCGAATTTTGAATTTATTTTAGAAAAGAATAGATGTTTTTTAAAATTGTTTTTGTATTGACTTGCTTTCATCTTTTTTTGCTTTCTCTCCTGAAAAGGAAAAGAAAAACGCACTAAAAAAAATCGAATGTTTTAAATTTTAAAATGTTGTTCGCTAAGGGTAATTTGCTTTTAAGATAATAGAGAGGGAAAAAAATGGAAATCATAAAAAATGTATATGCCTCCATTTTTAGGCCCCCATTTTCTCCCTCTAAAAAACGTCTGTTTTTCTCTCTTGATTAATAAAAGAAAATAAAAAAAAGAATTATCGCCTGTGTAAGAAGGAAAACCTCTAACCACCAAAAGCATCACATTTATAATAAATTCTAAATTATATACTTAGATGTTTTTATGTATTTTTAATACAAATTAAATATGCTGTTTTTCTTAACATTATTAAGTTAATTTTAAATAAAATAAAATAAAATCATAAAATAAATAAAAGTAGGAGTCTGAAAAGTTCCCTTTTTAAGATATTCTTTTCACTTCATTATTATCAGATGACATATTCTTCGCTTTATTCACATGATTCACATTCAGATGTAAGCATTTTGTTCTTTATTAGGAAATATTTTTTCTTTCTATTTTCTTGTTGTTTTCACCATTACTTTTAACTCTTGACGATGTTGTAATCATTCAAAAGTCTTTATTAGGAGCTTTAGCATAAAAGCTACTTATAAGAATGCGCCCTTGTTCTGTACGTTTATCCGGCCGTCCGCCGTTTGCACGATAACTTGAAAACGGATTAACTTTTTTAAATTCTGTTTTCAGAAATATGACCATCAAAGCCCTAGCTCGGCCGTATCAACTTTTCAGAATTTTTCGTGGACACCTTCAAGTCGAATTTACGTGCTAAAACAGTGAGTGTAAAGAATACCAAGATACTGGATTGCCATATAACAAACGATTTGTCAAGAAGGAACACATTGTTACTTTTAGGCATTACTGACATTTCTGTTCACCTTTTAGGCATTACTGACATCGGCGCGCGCACGTGAAATCGCTTTGTCGACGCACGATTGCTCAAGTGCTCATAATCTACAGGGTGATTCAGTCAATTTCTGACCATTTCACTCGAATGACGTGCATTAGGGTTAAACAATTGAAAGTATATGAGCACCATATCGAATTTCTAAATAGTTGGAGTTTGTATTGTTGCAACGGCGCTGCATGAAAATCGTATTGTTGAATAAAGGCGCCCGCTTTATCAACAGAGCAGAAATGCAAGGTTGTCGAATAGTATTTCGGGACAAAATCACCTGTAACCGTGCAAAGAAAGTTCCGGAAGGAGTTTAAGTGTCGAGACGCACCAGACAGGCAAGCAATCATGAATTTTGTCAAGCAATTTCGTGCCACTGGATGTGTTAAAGACAAGAAAAAAGGCGGGAGCGAAGCTCGTGTTCGAACGGCCGAAGTTGTCGAAAATGTTCGCACAAGGTTGGTCGATTCCCCTACCAAAAAATCTGTTTGCCGCCTATCCATTGAAGAAGGCAGGGCTGTCGTATACTACAGAGAAAGGATTTACACCTGTTCCCATATAAGATCCATGTTTATCAGGAGTTAACAGACACTGGAAGACAGAAGCGACAACAATTTGCGATGGAGTTTGGAGCAGAAATGGAAGCCAATCAGGACATTGTGGACAACCTGTGGGTGTCAGATGAGGCCTTTTTCCATCTGTCAGGTGACGTTAATAAACACAACATTCGTTTTTGGGGTTCCAGCACCCTCATGATATCCATAAGTCACCTCTTCATCCACGAAAGGTTATGGCTTGGTGCGCAATTTCCAAAAGAGGCATCATTGGTCCGTTCTTTTTTGAGGGCACCGTAACGTCACAGGCTTACCTCAACATGGTGGAAACCTTCTTCATCCCCGAGCTGCGAAGGTGGCATATACCGCTTCGACATCAATGGTTTCAACAGGTTGGGGCTAGGCCTCACACCACTATTGAAGTGCTAGACTTTCTCAATCAGAAATTCGGAAATCATGTCATTTCAAACAGGTTTCCAGATCGATTCGGGGGTGGCTTTCTTTGGCCCCCTACGAGTCCTGACCTAAACCCATGTGATTTTTATCTCTGGGGGTTCCTTAAAGACAGTGTGTTCACTACAGCACCAAGAACCCTAGACCAGCCGCGACAAAGCATCGTCGACTGCTGCACCCTTGTGGATGCAGAAATCCTGGATAGAGTTATGAACAACTTCACCACTACGAACAGTTCAAAACGTTCGTGGTGGCCACATTGAGCATATCATCAAGACTTTTTCACGGGAATAAAACTCCGAACTGCCTAAAATATGATACTGAAATGCTAAGTTTGTAAACATTAATGGGTCAATAAATCATAGTACTGAAATGGTTAGAAATTGACTGAATCACCCTGTATGAGCTTATTAAGTAGCGGAAAAATGGAGCTACTTATTGGTTTTATAATGTCAGTCCGTCCCCTTCATAATTTCTACATTTTTTTGAGGTAGAAGGTTGAAATTCGGAATGTAGATTACTATGGGCATGCCCATCTGCACTATTTAGTTTGGTTTCGTTTTGTATACGGGGGTCGGAATTACGGGGGTGGGATTCAGAGAGGGCAACATATCTAAGTGGTATTTAGGTACGTAAAGGCGTAAAATCCAGTATCTAGATTCCTCTAGGCAAGATCTACATTACTATGAAGTTTAGGCCCAATTCTTCCAGTGGGATCGGATTTGCGGTGGAGGCAGTTACTTGATCCTTAGAACTATGGCAACATATGGCATGTGATATATCATACGTTCGAAAATGATGAGAAAGGAAAGAAGCTATGAGGTTTTTTACATTTTTTACATATTACGTTCGAGAAAATCAATTTATTGATTAAAACAAAACTTGGGGAGAGGTAAAAAGTGCAGATAAAGGGGTAAAAATAGATGACTTTCCTTATCCTACTCAGGAGCGAGGCGGGGGGGGGGGGGGAGAAGGAGAATTAATTTCTTTTTAATAAACGTATAAATATATCTCTGCTTCACTGCTAAAGCTCCTACTTGGAATGTTTACAAGATTTTATTTTATTTAAAGTTTATTTAATAATAAGATAAATAGCACATTATTACTTTAGAGTTAATTTTAAGTTACGTCAATACAAGAAATCAATTAAATAGCTTTGAGGGCACTGAAATCCAATAAAGGGATTATAATAAGTTATTAAATATTCAAACTAGTCGGTATTGTTAGGAAATTTTTAGAAAACACTGGGTCTGAATAAACAATACGGTAACGTTAATGGAAATTATTAAAGGCTGAATCCCTAGTATATGGTTTATTGAATCTTAGGTTTTAGTTTCTTATAAAGTGGTGGCTGAAAACCGATACTGTGCTTCAATATTGGGTAATTAAGATAGATAAAAAAAAAGAAATAATTCGACCCAAGATCTACAACTATCTAACTCGTCCCTTCTATTAACTAGATCACGGCGGATGCCGGACTACAAGGGTCCAAGTGTCCTTTACCAAGGCTGGTTCGAACCTTCTTCGAATGCAGGTCGCGGAATTTTTTCCTTTCGTGTTTCATTTAAATTAAGTTTTCCTGTTTTGTTTTTCATATTATCTCTTGTTGTGTTCTTTTTAGTTTTCCTGTTCCATTTCTTCTCATTATCAGAAGTTAACCCGTTCCAGAGGTTTTTTATTCATGCTTTATTAACTATCATCAATTATGTGAGACCATTTTTAAATTTAAACAAATTTAAATTTAGAAAACTGACTGATAACATTTTGAAACTTCAATAAAATTATTTATTGTTGCTCCTTTGAATTTTTCCAATGATTATTAGGTTTAAAAAATGTTTGTCGCCATTATTTTGCCGCATCCTGTATTCGATTTATAATGTTTATAGATTTGTTATCTAAATCTCGTTTAATATCCTTTGTGTACGTATTGTTCTTTCATTCCTTCGCAGTGCAAAGGATAAATAAAAAAAAAAGTTTCGAGAACATGACTTCGTGATTAAGTCGTTATTGTGAATGGCTTTGATTCTTTCTAGGAATAGAGTGCCAAATTATAAGTGCAATAAATGAATGAACGGGGATGGGAATTACAAGGCTTCCTCTTCACCAGAAGCAGAGAGACAGACAGACAGAGATATGAAAAGAAGCGACACCATTGGCCAGTGCTAGAACAAAGCCCCTTGTTACGTCTCCCAGCGAACCGATGACAATCTGCGAATGACAATAACGATTTTCTGTCACCAAAAAAGCCCAAACAAAAGAAAAGAAATCGTCGACAAATTCGTAAGGAGACAAGATTAGATGAAAAGGGACATCTGCGACAACTCATCGCCGATTTTGTCCCATGTTGTTTGTGTCTGTGGTGGTCTTTTTTATCTCTTCTTCCGTTTTTATCGGATGTTGTAATTTTTTATTATCATCCGAGTTCCTGCGTATTGAATTCGCGAATAAAGGGAGTAGGATAAAAGCAAGAGTAACCAATAAAATTTTACCCTGAGGAAAACGAAATCCAACGGAACTAGTCATATCGCAATTAGAAGATAAATGATTGTGTTTATGCCCCGTATAATCAAAATAAATGGGTCCTTTCATGATACAATTACGTTCAGTCGCTTCTGTTTTCCTAAGCCAATTTGGCTATTAGACCCGAATAAACAAGGGGCATTGAAGTATTTGATGGCTAGCATTGATTTCTCGAGCTCAGAATGGAAAGAAGGGGCCCCTTATTCCCACTCGTTTTTCCCCCTCTTTCAAAGGGTCATCCGCTCTTGTCCCTCGTTGTTTCTTGATTAGATTTCGTTCGAGTTTCATGAGATCACGGAAATGGAAACTAAACTGAAGAGAACTTGAAAGCTCTTTTCCACTGACGCAGGAATTAGAGAAGTGCTCCATTCCCTACTTAAGATTAAAAATTAAATTTCATCCTCAATTTCATTCTGTAGAATCACCCATTGCGCTTACTAATTACTATGCATCACTCCTAAGACGTTTCTTATTACGATATAAATTCTGACCACATCCAAATCTTAAACATAGGTTAGTTATTAGCTTCATGCAGAATTTTTATACAGTGATGTTTTTCACTGAACTGCTAATGTCTCAATGTCATTTTTTATAACTGGGATACATATTTTAAATTCTTTATGCTGATTGGAAAACCCTAACTTTATTTAAAATTTTTTGTTTAAGATTTTCTTGGTACATATGCTGCCTATGAATTAGAAACATCTATGAAACATATGCAAATTTGTTTTTATGCATATTAGTTTGAGGTCATGTGATTCAAGCGTGTACTTATTAGGAGCTTTAGCATAAAAGCTACTTACAAGAATGCGCCCTTGGTCTGTACGTTTATTCGTCCGTCCGCCGTTTGCACGATAACTTGAAAACGGATTAACTTTTTCAAATTCTGTTTTCAGAAATATGACTAAGTCTTAGCTCGGCCGTATCAACTTTTCAGAATTTCTCGTGGACCTCTCAAGTCAAATTCACGTGCTAAAACAGTGAGTGTAAAGAATACCAAGATAATGGCATGTCATATAACAATCGATTTGTCAAGAAGGAATACATTGTTCTTTCTGTTCATCTTTTAAGCATTACTAACATCGGCGCGCGCACGTGAAATCGCTTTGTCGACGCACGATTGCTCAAGTGCTCATAATCTATATTATTCAATAGCGAAAGAATGGAGCTACTTATTGGTTTTATAATGTCTTAACTGTGTACCCCTTCATAATTTTTACATTTTTTGAGGTAGAAGGTTGAAATTCGGAATATAACTTCCTATGGGCATGTCCATCAGCCCTATTTAGTTTGGTTTTGATTGGTACAGTGGGGTCGGAATTACGGGGGTGGGATTCAGAGAGGGCAACATATGTATGTGCTATTTAGGAACGTAAAGCGTCAAATTCAGTATCCAGATTCTTCATTCAGTAGGCAGGATCTACATTACTATGAAGTTTAGACCTAGGTGTTCCATTGGGGTCGGATTTGCGGGGGTGGTAGTCACGTGGTCTTTAGAACTATGCCAACATATGGCTTGTGATATATCATACGTTCGGAAATGATGAGAAAGGAAAGAAAATACGAGCTTTTTTACATTTTCTACAGATTACGTTCGAGAAAATTAATTTTTGATTAAAAAACTTGGAAATAGGTAAAAAGTTTAGATAAAGGGGTAAAAATAGATGACTACAGGATCTGCGACTTGCCTTACCCTACTCGGGGGAAGGGAGGATTAATTTTTTTAACAAATGTATAAATGTATTTCTTCACTGCTAAAGCTCCTCCTTGGAATGTTTACAAAATTTTATTTAAGAACGAGTTGGGTGAGTCTAAACACAGAATTTGATCAGCATGGGGGAAAAGGACATAGTGAACTGATTTCATAAAGGGGCTCATTGTTGGTGCTCGTCTAGCTACAGCTATGATTGAAACAACGAAGCAGCAGACTGGATTCTCGATTATTCCGATTTCCAGAGTATTCATTGATCCACAGTCTTTGTCTAAAAGTAATAACTATGACTCAAAGACAATTATACTGTATGTATTAAGCGAAACCGCAGTGGTATATAATAGGACATTTACTGTGCAAGAATCAGCATGATTTAACCCATACGAAACCATGCGAGAATAGAAAAGAAAAGAGAATAGAAAAGTTCATCTACAGTGGTGTCTGAAACGTCTTGACGGGACACGTGAAGACTGAAAGAAGGTTATGTAGTCTATGAATGGATACTTTTTTAAAAGATCTAGACTTCGATTTTAATCTCTTATTAAAGAAAATATTGTAACAGTCAGGCTGTGTCTCAAAAATCCGACCGGAGCAACACCATCTAGGCTTGCGGACACAAACTGTATATATAGTTACGTCATTCTCAAACTGCCAAATTTAGGGCTTATTCTTATTAGAAACATGATTAACAATAGCCGCTTTAGTGTGATAACAATGTATGACGTTTCTGCGCGCAAGCCTTCTGTCTAGGTGGTGTTGAACGAAGCCCGTCCGCAATAGATTCAATCAGTTAATATAATGTCAATTTTACGTTACTCCCTTTTTTAAAATTTCAAGTTTATTGTTTAAAACTATGCTTTCATATAATATAGAAAATCCACAATTCCATTCATGCTCAATCGTAAACGTATCATGTGAAAAGTAACTGAACAATAGCCTGCTCCAAAATAATTCACTTATTTACATTTTTGAATTATAATAATTTACCTTGAATTGGTGAAAAGTGAAAAAAATTGGTGATTACTTCGAATAAAAAAACGGATAAATGATGAAAATAAATTTGACCATTCGGATGTAAAAACTCACGACGACTTCTTATAGGTAATATTTGTAGGATGTCCTTATGACTTATCAAACGTATCTAGAATTGAATTGATGACATGTTGATATGTTTGTAAAATATGTTTTTAATCAATACTATAGAGAGGTTTAATCTTTATAAATTTTCCGTTCATGAGATATTCTGAACGAACCATTTCATCCAATTGGCTTACGGAATTTTGTGGCACACTGTTACAAAGCAGTAGCGCGAGACGGGATGATTATCAGGTGGAAATCAATCGAAACGATCAATTGCAAACCAGAATTGAGCACATACGGAGCCTAGGTATAAGTAGCATTGGCTGGACCATACGTTGAAAGCGGGCGAACAAACCCAGCGGGATTATTGTGATCGCAATACGTAATCGCTTTTGCCAAATTGATAGATACAAATCGAAGCTGCTAAAAGGGAAAATAGCCAGTGGGACTTAGCATTCATGACTCGAGTCATGCCCAGGCAAAGTGAATTTGTTCATTATTAAATAAACGACAATCCATGCTTAATTTCTGTGGTTAATAAAAATCATATTTTCCTTTTAAATACATTTTATTTATTCAATTAGTCCATGCTGGTGATTGGAGTAGATTGCATTGCAATGAAGAGATTAACGACTGCATGCAGTCGACTGTGCGCAATCAATCGGCCGTCGATTTCAGTAAACGAGATGATCATTTCGGATTCATCTCGAATGAAAATGTCGTTTGAAAGCACAATCGCAATAAAGCGATACAAATTGGAAACCCAAAATGTGTTTACGATAAATAAACCAAAACCGTTATTTTAATTTGATTTCACTTGTCCTTAACCTATTATGAGTATTTTCTCTGTTGCACTTCGAGGTACATATTTTCCTTGTGATAAACTTATTCGGAATTGAATTATATCCAAGTTAAATAAAAAAACCAAGCTCCATGTTTCTGTCTTCAATAAATTGTTAGCTTATTCAAAGGTCATGGTTTTGAATTCTAGAGTAGGAATAATTGTCAAGGTTTAGCGAATCCAAAAAAAAATCTATATTTGGGAATAATCTATTAGAGAAATAACAGAATTGTGTTAGCAACTTGTTTTCTTTATTTACATTAAGATAAAAGTAAGATTTGGAAACTAGTGCAGGAAATAGCGTATAATAATAATAATAATAATAATAATAATAATAATAATAATAATACTGATCAACAAAATTTTACTTTTCATATAATTAATTAAAAAATAGGAACTCCATTTTAATTAAAAGAAATAGAAATAAAAATAAATAATAAAAACAATTGAATAAA
This sequence comes from Rhysida immarginata, assembly GCA_023313115.1. NCBI lineage: Eukaryota > Metazoa > Arthropoda > Chilopoda > Scolopendromorpha > Scolopendridae > Rhysida > Rhysida immarginata. The sequence continues at coordinate 2,430,318 of JAHWFO010004564.1, forward strand.
AAATCACCCGATGTGGAGAAATGCAAATGTTGAAGTGGACGAAACACAAATGAAAAGACGGTCTTGTGGAGAAGTGTTACATTGTTACTGCGTTTTCGTTTCATCTGGCTTTCGTCCACGTCAACATTTGTATTTCTCCACATCGGATGATTTTCATTCAATTGTTTTTATTATTTATTTTTATTTCTATTTCTTTTAATTAAAATGGAGCTCCCATTTTTTAATTAATTATACATTGTTGCAACTCCTACTCTTATATAATTTACTTTTCCTATATTAAATTGACCTGAAAGGTTATTCTTATAGAAGTGCGTTAGTTTTCAATCACTTTGCCCGTGGAGGACAATTTTTTTTGAACAGTATGCATTTGAAAGAATTTTTCTTTTACACAAGGTAGAGCGGGAGAATGACGCTTACCCCAATGAACGAAAGATAAAGAAAAAAATATAATATCAGGAAAGCGATCACGAGTCGCCAATTCACTGTTTTCTTCACAATTCTCAATTACGGTTAGCATAACTTTTGATGGTGGTTTTAGTAAGAAAATTTTGAATTACACGAGCATGTAATTGGAATTATCATATAAACGGATTTTATAAGGAGTACAGCGATCGTTGTGTGAACTGCCTTTGTTAGACTAAATTTTTTGCGAGAGGGCACGGTTCAGGTAATTCGGGATTGGCAGAAGGACATGGTTTCGCTGTACTTTGCGTGGGAAATGAGCGCACCAGTACCAAGACAGATAATAACATTTATGACTTTTATAAGCAGCATAAACGCTTTACTCGTTAAAAACGATTTTTGGATAATTATGCCTACGTTCTTAAGAAAAAAATAACTTATCATTTTTCGTGGGTTTTTTATTTTCATGGTCAAGTCATAATAAATAATACTGACTTTATGATAGGCCTAACAGCTGTTTCTGTAAGTAAATATGTACATTATTTTCTGTAAATTATAGCTTTTCATCACAATGGAAAAGTAAATTTTAATTTGGTTTTGAATTTATGCTTAATATTATTTGTTCTCACTCGTTTGGATAAACTGGAATATCCAAATTGATCCGGTTTGGATTAGCGGGACAGCACTATTAAAATTTGGTCAGCATTATCGGGACAATGGATGAATCACGCGATATTGAATGAAACATATAGAGTTCCGAACCATTTCCTGTGTGGTGTTGATTTATGTTGAATATTATAGAAGTACAGGCAATAGAAGTACTATAAGAGCTCAAAGAGAATCATCTTTGTGAACTTCTAATGTCTGAATTTCAAAAGTGTGTTTCCGGATCTGTAAAGATGACTTACTGTCTTCGACAAGTGTTTTTAATTAATATTCGTAAGTCTGTGAGATGAACTAATTAAACTTTTAAAGGTAATATAAAGTAATAATTGAAAAATGGTCATAGGAGGATTTTTTCACGCCATTACCTCCGATATTAATTAATAAATAGAGAAAATTAATTAATAGGTGCCCCTGTGAGTTTTGTTTTACAGATATTGTTCCAAATGACGTCCATCTTTTAACACTCCTGTGCGGTTCCTAATGGCATCAAATTCGGCGACAATACGGTCCCATAGCTTATTCGCATCCTGGACGGGTGTTGCATACATATTATCCTTAACATGCCCCCACAAATAGAAATCAAGACAATTGAGGTCGGGAGAACGAGGAGGCCATGCCACTGGCCCCGCACGTCCAATCCATCTTGCGGGAAAGCGGTCATTCAGAGCCAACCTCACAGGGCCACCCACTTTTGGACACCATTTTTCTCGTTAACGGACGCCATCTGGACACCATTTGAGTTTTAGACCCATGTTGATAGGACATTTGTTTCTTATTTGGGCATGGGGAGTACGCATGCGAAGTTTGTGACAGGGTTTCAAACTCGCCCTGTCTAAGCACAAATAACACACACACGCACAAAATACATATACACATATTTTTCAGAAATAATTTTTACAGGCATGAAATAGGAAAACCATAAAAAAATAAGCCGAGAAATTAATTTAGTTTATAAACATAATTTTTTACCTAAATATTGCCCAAAAGAAATTTGTGCCATTAATCCAACCAAATTTTAGTAAAATACATGAAAATTAGATATAAAATCGCCTTTTATGTAAATATCTCTATTTATGCACCATACACTGGTTGTATTGAAAAAGTTACAATAGAATTTTTTGAACGCATATGGTGCACCTGAAGCGTGAATAGATCGGCATCCCGCCATTCTCGGAATAGTGGTAAGTGCATTATGTCAGTTTTCATAGGATTGCTTATTTAACGTTTCCTTTGTGTATTTAAATCAAAATAAAATTGTTTGAGCAGTAAATCAACAAAGGCGGTTGAAGAAGGCTACCTGGAGTGGTTTTACGAGCCGCATTCGAGGAAGTTCCATCGCAAAGAGCGTTCTTACGGTTGCAGATTAAATAAATAGAGATACTAGGCGGAAATCTATGAAAGAGAGTAGTTTATCACGGTTGGTGGGGCAACTTACCTGAATTCTTTCGGAAAGAGAGAACGTACGAGGTCGAGTGGAAGGAGTTGGTGCAACGGCCGCGCGGAGAGCCGCTCAGCGCCGACACGCAACGTAATAGAAGTGTCCGTAGATCTCCCTGAAAAATAGAAAACCAACGCAGATTCATGTCAACATCATTATCAAGCTCAAACCCTCCAAACACATCAAAAGAAGAGTTCGTTAATTTCTAAAGTGTTTCATAATAATGAAATTAATTAAACTTGAGATCCAATATTAAACGTAAAGTAAAGTAATCTAAATCTCATTATTTTGAAATTATGAATGCAAGCCGCAATGAGAATATAAAACAAAAATAAACACTGTTGAATGGAACAACCAATAAAAAGGGGGGGGGGGGCTCTAATCCACAAAGAACAAAATTGAAATACGTATTTGACAGCTCTAAAAATAATACTCAAAGAAATAACTAACATATTTTGGAAACTGATCATGGTTAGTTAGGTCTGTCAATTCAAGAAATCAATTAGACCGCTTTGAGAGTATAGAAATTCATAAAAGGGATTCTAAAACGTTATTAAACATGGACAAAGAGCCGACATCAAACTCTGCTCTAGTTGATTTATTGAATTGATTCTGTCTCTTCTTGTTTTCTTTTCTTTTTTCATTTTTTTGTTTACCATTTGGCCAATTCTTATTTGGCTTTTTTCTATTCTCGGTTACTTTTATTTAATTTATTATTATTATTATTATTATTATTATTATTATTATTATTATTATT
>JAHWFO010004564.1:2433590-2446981 GCA_023313115.1 Rhysida immarginata
TTATTATTATTATTATTATTATTATTATTATTATTATTATTATTATTATTAGTTTATTAAGTTTATTAAGTTTAAAGTTTTTTTACATCATTCATACAAAACATTGCAAATACAGCAGAGTGTAAGCCTATTGATAAGTATAAACGATACAAAAAAATCTAAGATATACAAAACCAATAACAATAGAAATCCAAAAAAGCAAAAGCTTATACTAGGATATCTTAAAGAAATCAATCAATAGATAACAAATAGAGAAAAACATTTTCAATATAATTAGTATCTAACAATATAATTTACTTAGATAGGAAAAGGAAACATGATATCAATATCAGAATGTGTGCTTATCCAGTTTTTAATAGCCAATTTACAGTTTCCGTTTATAGAATTCTTTTTTATTTCCATCGGGATGTTATTGAAAATTTTTTTGGATAAAAATAAATATTGATGTGCTGCGAAAGTGTGAATTATCTTTGGTACTATAGTTGGACGTGTTAAAGAAAACCTAGTGGTATGAACAAATTGAGTATCCAACGCTAGTTTTTCTTCTTTTAAAGCCGATACGGCAACTTTGTAAATATATATTCTCCTTAACTCTAAATAAAGAAGGGATTCCTTCTGCCCAAATACAACCTTTAAGATGTAATTGTGGAAATTATTTAATTTATATAAATGAGTCTTATATGTGCCGCCCCATAGCTTTATTCCATATTGAAGAATGGAATAAAAGAAAGCATATTATGACTAATTTTGACGTAAATTTTGTCAAGTAAAACTATAAATCATGTCTATACTTGTCATATAGATACCGATCCCTTGCTTCACATGATACTATCAAAGACACTTTTTCTTTTGCTCACCATATTACTTCGATTACGAAGAAATAAATATTGAACACAGGGTGGTAAGACCCTGAAAAGAGCTGACGTTTCGGATGGAGGGTATCCTTTTTCAAAGCAAAGAGGATAATGAAAAATTATCCTGAAAGTTCTAATAGGAAGTATTAGAAGAAGACTTGTATATAGACAATGTCGAGAGGAATGGGGGGGGGGGGGAGGTAAGAAGTTATTGGCTAGGGAGTACAGAAGGGAATCAATGGGAAACCTGGAAATGAAATAGAAGACATGCTGGGATAGGACAAGGAGGACCAATGGGAGATGATAAAAGGGCAGTGAGACATATGCAATAGGATAACGCATAAGAATCAAAGTGACAGAAATTGTAGAAGAAAATAGGAATGATACAGTCAAACCCGCATATAAGAGCTCCGGATAAAAGAACGCTCCGCTTATAAAAGAAAATTTACAATTTTCCCAACGATGCTCTTACAACAGGTTCTACTGCAATTAAAAAATAAAAAAATAATAATAGAACCAAACAAAAAAATGAAGACAAAAGGAGAAATATACAGGGTGATTCAAAACTTAATGTACAAACTTTTAGAGGAGGTAGAAAACTCAAAACCAAAACAGAATCACCGGAAACCCTAAGCGGATCAGCTAGAGGATAAACGAAGATGCAGAAATGACAAGCCAATAATGGGTGGAAAATCTCTTTATTTAGCGATACTTTACACTCGGACATACGTGTACGCGTTCAGTTTTACAACAACTGCTCAAAGTTCTTACCATCCACAGTTATGCACGCTTCACAAAGGCGACGCATTGATTGTAGAACCCTTCAAAAATTCCTGGCATTTCGCGGACTTTTGTAGCTGCACGCAGATTCTTGCGACGAGTTCGGTTGCAGAGTCAACGGGCGTCTCGTAGACCATGGCTTTGAGGGTCCCCGACAAGAAGAAATCCAGGCTAGATAAATCGGATGATCGTGGTGGCCATGGGACGGGCCCGTCATGCCCAATCCATCGAGGCGTAGACGTATTGTTCAAGTAATCATGTACGACACGGAAAAAATGAGCCGGAGCCTCATCGTGCTGGAACCACATTGCACGCCGAACACACTCAGGAACAATGTCGAGTAATTTAGGCAGTACCTCCTTCAGAAAAATGCGATATTTCCGGCCATCCAGTCGGGGTGGTAAAGAAGTATGGCCCGATTAAGTAATTTTATGAAGAACTGATATTTGCAGCATGTGGTCGCATACTTCGTGGGCTGTCGTGGCTCCACACATGAACAACTTGTGTTGATTCAAGATCCCTTCACGAGTGAAAGAGGCTTTATCCGTGAACAGAATTTAGGTTGAACTTGCATTTGTCCAAGTACTAGCGCGCAAATTTCACAACATCGAAGATGATTCTCAGGCTGCAATGACTGGACCCGTTGTGAACGATATGGATGTAAATGGTCCCTGTGTAATGTGCGCCGCACAAGGGATTAAGATGCTGCAATATCACGGGCAATGGTTCGTGTGCTTGTACCAGGAGCTTCTTCCACTCATTGCAATGTCTCCTCTTCTAAGGCAGGTGTGCGTGTCTTTTGTGGCCGCCCTGTATCATGTCTGCTGCTGCAGAATGTCCCGTTTTCGCACAGGTTACGGTGCAAATTCTCAAACATTTTTTGATGCGGTACACGTCTATTCGGTTACCGTTCGGCATACAACCCTTCCGTTGTCGTCAACTGCATCATACAAGTTGCATGCCCGCTATTTCATCATTCGTAAATTGTTGCATGATCTCCATACGCAATCGAAACTTTAAATGACTTAGAGCTGAATTCCAACTACAGCACTGGAGAAAAGTTTGTACGTTGATCCTCCAGCTGATCTGTTTGGCTTTTCCGGTCATACAATTCCAATGTGATTTTGTTTTGTTTTTGAGTTTTCTACCTCCCCTAAAAGTTTGTACGTTGAGTTTTGAATCACCTTGTATTGAAAGAATATAGAAAAAATATTGAAAAAAAAGAGAAAATATTAATGAAAGCTGAACATTAAGAAAGGAACAGACAAAAATGATAAGCGAGATAGGCGGGGGTGGGGCACAGAAAGAAAATTTAGAAAGGCCTTGAAAAATTAGGGAATAGCTGAAGTGAGAGGGAAATATGGGAAAGGTAATGAAGGAATGGTGCCTTTATTATGGTTAATGCCATTAGGAGTTAGGGAATTGAATTTCCAAATGAGAAAAGACTTCGAATTGCTTGCGACCCTTTGTTTAATTTTTATTTTTTTATTTTATTCCAGGAACCTCGTCATTCTTTTCATCTACATCCGTCATTCCATTACTAAGGATGTTTGTAAGAGAATCGGAATTTACAAACGATTGTCATGTTTGTTTTTTTAATAAATCGAGCACCTTTTTGACTATGTTTAAGATAATCATTGAGCCTTATATGGAATTTGGTTCTGGCACTCCGAGTCTTCTCAAAGTATTATTTTATTACAAAGGGAAGTCACTAATTTTTGTTTTTAAAATATAGATTTCCTTCGAACAACTTGATCATTAAAAATTAGGAAAATTGCTTTCCGGACCATTTTTTTTTTAATTTTGTTTTTCACTGCACAAGATGGGTAACTAATACCTGATACCTGATATCCAGTATTTCAATTTTATTTTTTGTTATTCTTGCACGAAAAAATTTATAGAAATAACAGAAAGAGAGAGCGAGCGAGAAAAAGAATTTTTTTTCACTCATAGTATCAAAAGAATCCATCTTTAACAAATTCAGCGACTCCCAATAAAAGGAGCAATAAAGTGAGTACCAAAATCAAATTAGGATCATTAAATTTGTAACTTTGTGGAAAAAGTTTAGACTTTTCTGAAAAAAATTGTAAGCACTAAGCTAAATTGTTTTCAACTGTTTGTACTTTATGCAAATGTCATCTTTAGTGTTTCCTTCCTCCTTTAGAAGTTGGTGTAAAAATTTTTTATGATTTTCTTAATGTAATAAAATTTTCGTTTCCTATTCTTTAAGAAGAGTTTATTTGTGGAGTACTTTATGAAAATTATGACTATCTGAAGCCATCCTCTTCAACTTTCATCTTTTTTTCATAAGAAGAGATCTTAAGATGTTATTCTAGAGTTAATATAGTAATTGCGAGGGGCATTTCAAACATTTTGCACTCATGTCTCGTTTCAAAACAAAATGCTCGATAAATGTAATAAAATGAGGTTTCATGTAGGAGTAAAATAATCTCCAAATCCGTTTTGCCACTGCCACCGTAAATTCATTGCAAAGTCTTGGCAAGCGTTCTTTGGTATTGTGTCCGACAGGAAAAGTCACTTCCGTAGCTACTTCATCGTGTCTACTCAATTTTGGCCTTAAATTGAATTTTAACTCTGTAGGAGGAGAGGGGAATCTTTATATATTCACAAAAACAGATGTATGAACCTCAGTGACTCCTCAGCAGGCTTCTTCAGCGACTCCTGGACATGGTTTCCAATGGTAGGTATACCGAAATCGTCAGCAATGGTAGTATTAATTGCTACTCTCCTGTCGAGTTGGGTAATTTGTCGTCAGGGTAACGTTTTGGAAAGTTTGGAATCCTTCCATCTGGATTTGCAGATTGCAGGCCAGGCAGGCATACCTTACAGAAGAATAGTTCGGATTACCATTTTTTAAAGTTTGCTATCCACTCCAAGCGCGCTATTACGCCCCAGAAGAGCAACCAGACTAAACTTTGCCTTCTTAGCCTTATTGATAGCATAAGAGGGATGGTCGTCCCAATTTAGCTTGGCATCTATCAACACTCCGAGGTATTTAGTTTTTCGCCCATTCGAGCTCTTTACCAGAAAAAAAAAAATGACGTCGGAGGTTTTCTAAGGTTTTTGGGTAATGAACATAGCCTTGCATTTATTTATTTATTTAAATATAATTATAATTGCCGCCACGTAAGTTGAACGATCTTTTTGACATGCGCAGTAAGTCTTCTCATCGATTTATTTTGTCTGGATTTCTCATACTAAAGTAAAGGCGGAGATATCGTTGAAACGTGGAAAGCCTATTAAGTCATATTATAAAACAAATTGCCTTCGAGTCGACTATTCTGCGTCATGTTTTAATTTATTAATTTCATTTATCTATTTAAAAAAAAAAAACGAAAACAGAAACTAAATATAAATACGAAAACAATGTTTCGAAAACGAAAGCGAATGTTTCCTGGAATAGCTAAGCGATTTACTTCCCGTTAACGTCTATTTATAGCTGACGTTAGAAATGACGTCATCCTGTCGTTCAACTTATGTGGCGGTAACTATAGATAGTTACAGGAATCGGTACGGGGTCAGTATGGCCACAAGGCCACTTGATAGGTCTCCGGACGGATGTTAATGCTTAACAGACAGAGAAATGCGAATGATATACAAAAATAATACAAAAAAATAACAGAAAAATAAAAAGAAATATCATTGAGTAAAACAAGTTAGTGAGTGTTAGTAAAGGAATTGTTAGTAGAAAAAAGGAATTGTTAGTAAAAGAGTAAAAATTGGGATTGACGGAGAGGAACGATTAGCAGCAGATAAGCAAGACCGCCATTTGATTCCTGCAAAGGAAATACTGCGCCGTCTATCGATGTCATCGACAAAATAACCGTTTAATAATGCAATATGTGCACCTTTCGGTCACAAGTAGCCATCATCAGTATGGACAAACAATTACAATATCGGAAACTCAAGGATTATAAACAATGGCCAATCAGCAGTGTGAACAAATTGACAAATTACAGAAAAAATAAACAGAGCAGTGTGGTCTGATTGGTTACAGAAAAGAGAAACATAACACAGTAAAAATACACAAAAAATAATAAAACCATTATGATACATCCAGTGGACCTCTGTTGTGGTTTATGAGTGTATCAGGGAGATTATTCAAAATTTCGATATTTTTCAGGAAATTTAGTTGTTCACCTGACGTGAGATGAGAACATTAAAAATATAGTTGTTTCCTGTAGTAATTCACCGGAAAATATTTAGGCGCCACTCGCTCTCTCTTTCTCCTGGGTGATGGATGAAATGATTTGGACGATTCGCCGGCGCAATTTAGGCGTTGACTCTCTTGCTATACATTTTCTCATTAACATCGAAGAATGAAAGGTGAACGTGGTGGCCACGTCCTATCCATGTGTCTGGGAAATGGTGATCGAGAGTCTTCCGAACAAGAAGACTCCAATGTCCTGGTGCCCCGTCCTGTTAGAAAAACACGGTTAATGTTCCTAGTAATGCGTAATTTTCTAGCATGTCCAGGTAATTTGTGACGTTCACTGTTTTTTCAGCAAAGAAGAACGATCTTACCACCTTTCGCGATAGTACCCATCACACTTTCTGCTATACCGCTTATGTTCATCGATTATAGGAAGGCACATGGTCACTCCCACCCACTGAAATTCAAACGTAGTCACATGTCTAACAGCAGCCAATCACCTTTAATGATGGCCTCCCTTCCTCAGCCTTTGTTTAAAAAAAATAATGTTTTCGTGAGATCTTCCAAAGAGTGACCATGGAAAAAGGCTAAATGGCAACGGAAGTGATTGGCAAGCGTCTATTAACTTTTCCAGACATGCAGAATGTTGCCTCATGATTAAAAAAATCTTGGAAAGGCATTGCTATTTCAAACGCAAAGATAGTGCTCATTGGATTGCTCAGTTCCAATCTTAATCGGTGCGTTGATTTCGCTGGGCTTCTATAGTAATTTTTGCAACATTTTCATTCGACGTCGATGGTTTTTACCCCGCCCTTCTGGTGCGATACACTTCCTGCTGCTTGAAATTGTTTGAGCGATTTAATGATCTCGTACCAGGTGGTCTTCCCCATATTTCAAACGGTAACGTAGTTGATCTTTTATTTCCCATAACAATAGACACATTGCTTTCCACTCGGGAATCGCTATTTTAATTATGATGCAATACCGCGTGGCATGCTGGGATCAATCACGTTAATGGAAGCGGCTAAAAACTTTGAATCGCCATTTTAATTACGTTCCATACCGTAGAATATTTTTTCCTAGTTAAAACTTTATGAACTTTCTTTTATGATACCAATAATTTTTGCCCACCCATTTCCATTTTCCCCCCCATTTAAATGGCATGATTTTCGATATGAAATCTTTTAGCAAACACAGAAGTCATCAAGGAGAAACTTCACTTTGCTTCATAAAAAGATATACACTATAGAAAAAAATTTTTAAAATGATTTACACAAAATTAAAATTTCATTCAGGCAAAGCTATTTAAGGGAGATAGATGAGATAAAAATAAACGTTCATAAAATTAGAAAAAAATGTTTCTACTGAATTATTAAATAAATAATAAAGAACAAATTTAATGAGAATGTTTAGACTTCTTGAATTTCAGTGTTTGAACTTCAGCATGAGTAACTCAAGTGGAAAGCAAAAAGAGAAAGAATTTAGTTTCTTTAATTAAGGGTAATGAAATATGGACGATGAAATAATAATAAAGAATAAAGATGAAAGGCGACTGGATGGCATGAAATCATAATCAAATTTAATTAAGTTTTACTGGATGAAAAGTTAAATTCACATTTTCTGAAGAATTAAAGAGAAGGGTTTATTTTAAAGAAAGTAAACGCGATGATAAATGTAAATGAGCTTAAATAAGCGTCTTTTATTCCGAATATATTATATCAAAAGGAAAATGTTACCTAAGAGCATTTTCTCCATTAAATTCATAAAATGAATAACATACAGAAGGCGAGTGAAAAGTTATGCATAAACGCATTTATTTGCCTAAGATTATATGGGCGAATTGGTTCCATGTTGCACATAACTAAAGGAGATGAGACAGGATCTACTTTGCAACAAAATAGACTGAAGATATCTAAGATCGAAACGCGTCTCGGTATCAAACCTATTTTGTTGCAAAGTAAACCCTGTCTCATCTCTTTGCCTAAGATTGTTAAAGCTTCACAGGATATTCAATGAAAAGACTTCTATACTTTTCCCGGTGAAGAGCATTGAATTTTGTCGTTCCGTTTGTGGTTTGAACGCCGATTTGAACTTGAACTTAACCATAACGCTGCTGAAGAAACACGAAGCATTTGTCATGCGAAAAGGAAAGATTTCGTGAAGCAGCACCGCAATCAGATGGTTCAAGAACTTTTGCTCAGATAAGAATAACTTCAATCACCCAAGGTGAGTTAAGCAACCGTGAAATTGAGGCCGTGCAGAGCAAAATCGACAACCAGAGCTCGAAGATTATCACCCGAACTGGGCATATCACAGTGCAGAGTAGTTTGTCGTCTTTACGACTTTAGCAAAGTTAACCGGAATTGCTGACAAAATTGTCAAGCTCAACGAAATGACGGAGCTCAAGCAAACCGTAAGAAATATAAAAACTATGTAATGTTCATTTCAGCAAGAAAATTGATACGTACGGTGAAATCTAGATATGATTTCTTTATCCTAATTCGCAAAAGCAGTGGTTGTTTAATTATCCACTTTCTTGAAGCAGTTGAAACCGTGGGCGCTTCGAGCACAAAGTGACGTTCTGAATCTGCTAGAATATTGAGGGGATATTCCACCACGAATACACTCAGAACCATCAACGTCAACTTGTACTCTGAACAGCTGGAGTGAATTTATGCCGTTTTGAACCCGAGCGTGGTGAACATAAGTTGCGTTCTTCTACAACAAGACAACGAAAGGCCGCATACCGCTCAAACGACCCGGGAAAAATGCAAAAATTAGAAGAGATCGGATTAATATCTTACATTGCATTTATTTTTGGAAAAAAAATGAGTTTCGGAAATGATTTGTGGTCACTAATTGATATGCCATCAGCCCCTATTTGTTATAATACATTTTCGGCCAATTAATAAAAGCCCAATAAAAAATTGGTTGTTTCTTCCATTATAGGAATACTGCTATTGTGGAACGTGCATAATTAAGCCTCACCACCTTTTACAAGGCATGGCCGTGTCTCGACTAAAAACAAAGATCATAAACTAAGATAATTGAAATATCTATATATAGGAAAGTACACCGTACATCGTCATAGATATTTACAGTGATCAACATGTAGCTTCATTATCTATATATAAATGTTTACCTAACTTCTGGACTTGTTACTTTAAACTTTATTAGAGCGAAGCTCTGTTATCAGGCGAAAATCAAAATTATTTGTGCGCATAAAACTTTTGAACCAGAGAACATAGACAAATGAAATTTTGCACACAGCTGGACATGACCATCCTGATGGTCACTAAATAAAAATTTTAAAAATCGGTTCAGCCATCGAGGAATAATCACCATTTAGCTGTTCCCATTGAAATGCATTGAAAAAAATGTAAACAAACAATTGCACGCGCTAATAGATTTTTCAACATAGAAAATATGGCGAAGCCCTTCGCAAATTTTTTTCTGCACCATCGATTTTTGAGACCATTTTATCGAGTTCTTAGAACTTTTATCACCTGTTTTTTTAGAGCGAAGCGTAAGCGAAGCTCTGTTAACAGTCGACAAGTGTAATTCGATGGCCGCATAGAACTTTTGACACGTAATAGTCACAACAATGAAAATTTGCACGTGCATGCGCATGACCATGGTGATGGTCAAGAAAAAAAAATTTTCAAATCCGACCTACCATCGAGGAATAATCACCCTTCAATTGTTCCCATAGGAATGCATTGAGAAAAACGTAAACAAACATTGCGCGTGCAAATAGAATTTTTGACATACAAAATACGGCGAAGCCCTTCGCAAATTTTGCTCTGTACATTCGATTTTTAAGGCCAAATTTCGAAGTTCTTAGAACTTTTAACGATATTTTTTCGATTTCATTGCATTCTTGAATATTGAATCTACATTTTGAGGTATATATTGTAATTCTAAGTGCTGTAATCACAGCGTAATCACAATATCTTTTTGGTGTGGTTGCCGACATTGTCTACTCGCCAACTGAAACTCGCAACCACTTGAATGAACTGCCGATGTGCATTCTCGTCAAATTCGCAACCTATACTGGACCAACATTAACCAATGTAGCAGTTCCCATTTTACCGATCGCCGTTGGCTTCAAAAAAGGAGGAGTATCTTGTACGCGTAAGCAATTTCCGCTTAAGTTAGCCTATGCAATCACCAGACACAAAGCACAAGGAATCACTGTTGATAAAGCAGTCATAGACATTGGTGATTCAGAATTTGGACTTGGCTTATCGTACGTGGCATTTTCACGAGTGAAGACCATCAACGGTTTATTGATCGAACCGGCATTTGCAAAGCCGCGGTTGATTAATATCAACAACCATGCATCGTGGAAGGTTAGGCGTGAAGAACTTGCCAAATTACGCAGTTTAAAATAAAATTGTTTTAACAATAAAAATTAATATCAATTTAAAGAATTTAGTTAGTCATTTTCTTAACAATCAATAACGGTTCGCTCTAAATTATTGGTCAAGAAAGCCATTCGCGAGTCGCAGTCCGCCCTAGTTTTTTCTCGGCATACCTTGTAATTGTTTGCCCAGAGGATTTATTACAGATGTTAATTTTTTATACTATATAAAACTGTTTTATTGATGAAAAACACATTTTTAAATTTTATGATGTTGTTTACAAAAGAAATTCATAATAGAATAATTTTGAAAGAGTTAGAGAAAATAACTAAGGTTCTCTTGTATTGTATAATTTAAATTGTTTAAATCATCAGCAAGTCTTTTGAGGAAATTTATCGCCTTACAGATATTCGTATTTATTTACGAAAAAATTTTCAAAGTAATTTTTCATTGGAAGTACGGGAGAATGAAAAAAAAAACAACATAATTTTCTTTCATTAAATTCATGAAAAAAAAAAAAAGAGGAGAAATTAATTTATTTTAAGAGTTAACTTTATATGAAGATTCTATTAATAACAGATAAATTGAAATATTTATATTTCGAAGCCTCGACAAGCATCGGCGATTACGAGTTCATTATTATATTCGCTGAAGTCGATTGCGAACCACTCGTGGGAACTTACGTTATTCTATTTATGGTTTTGTTCCACTCATCGGACATAGTCTAATAATTTGGCTAATAACCAAGTTCTTTTGGATGGTTTTGTATACTGTTGTTTAATTGATCTTTTAGCGGTGATAGTGGGAATGCCTCAAATAATAGATTGTCATTAATGTTTTTTAATATTTTCTGTTAAAGAAAAATGAAAATGTTAACTTGGAAGGTTAAGTTACGGTTACCCAACCTATATTTAAGCAGACTTCGTCGGATTTGCAAGACTTACCCAAAAGTTGTCACTCATGAAGCAGTATATGATGGGATTGACGAAACTATTGGCGACTGATAGCCAGTGACAGCAATAGAAGACGACGGTGTAGGTGTTGGACTTGCTGTAGTATTCGGCGAAGCCCGAGTGGAGATGAATGAGGAGAATGAAGATGTGCAACGGCAGCCAACACAGAGCAAACATGGCAACTACCAGAGCGAGCATTTTCACTACCTAAAAGAAAAAAAATAAACCACCGAAATGTACGCCCAAACCACCAGAGGGAAACACAAAATAATTATCTAACCATAGCTAGTACAAAATCATAGTCGTTAGGAAGGATAAACATGATGCAAAATAGTCTTATATTCTTATGTAGAAAGTGAGAACCTCTATCTATAAAGATAATGAAAAATAAAATATTGGATAGGAAGTTCTCATTGCATTAGTCTTCGTTGATAGGAGGTTCTCATTCTCTTTATAGTTCGTCCAATTCCACCGATTTTCCTTATTTAGTACAATGGTCTTGAATAGTTCTTGAATATCTCTTGCCAAGAAGACAAACGAAAGGAAAAATCCGTGGCCTGGATTCGGCGAACCAGGGACCGCAAGTATTTGGCTCATCACCTCTGCCAATGGGACCACCGCGGACTCTGAAAACCCAATGATAGGGCAATCACCCACTTCCTTTATAAACCACCAAAAAGCTGATGAAAACTTATAACAAAGTAATAAATAAATATTGGAGATAATGCTCGAACATAAGGTAAGCATGTTAAAAAACGAAAGAAAAAATTAAGGTAACCAGAGAACCCACTAGTTAGATTCCCACTTTGACTACTTAAATAGTCTTTAGAAAACTTGGAGACATGCTTTCTCGGCTAGTATCCGCGAGGTAGATAATTGTGATCTCTGATTAAATTCCAGGTCGCGGAATTTTTCCTTCCGCTTTTCATATGTTTACCTTATGTTAGAGCACTATCTCCAATATTTATTTATCACTTTTATTTAGAACTAGAAATGACCCACCCGATTGTATAATCGTCATTGTTAGATTTTTGACACACATCTCTCTCCATACTTTTGTTTGTTGTGACCATAGCCCATCTCTGATTTTATATACATCTGTATATGATTTAATCTCTTGGTTTTACTTTTAGTAGAAGTCAAAAAGTATTGAAATTTGTCACTTGATTAAATTCAGTTTTCATTCAAATACGAAACAATTTCCTCAAATATTTTTCGAACTCATTATATAAAACCCCGAATTTATATGGCGATAAGCATTTATTATGCATTTCAACTGCAAAGATTGTGTGGAAGCTCAAAAAAGAGAGTATTTCGTCTCTTAAGGAGTCTATTAGAAACATACAAGGAGACTCGACTTCCTTTATTTCGGATTGAGAAGCATTCTCACCGATAGAATCTCCACATCCTCGATCAAAATTGAATTTCCTAAGCCACTCTTCTACTGTGATTTATCATTGTAATGGCATTGACCTAGTGCACCACTACTTATATATCATCTTCAGAAACGAAAGAAACCAAAAAAGATCTGTTTCTTCGAACTGAAGACCTGGTAGGCCAAATGACATTACTAGGAAGTTTTATCACAATATATTATTAGCCAACATGAGAAAGGCCAATCGCTAGAAAAAATTCTCTTCAATCTGGTTGTAGTCCGCGGAAATGTAGTTTCTTGTGAAAATCCTAAAGAGATAAAATAGACTAATAAGCTTATAAACTTTTTTTATTTCCGTAGAAGAAAACGCACCATGCGCAGGAATATTTAAACACATAAGAATTCTCTTTTACTGAATTATCCGAAAATAATCTTGATCAGTACATTTCCAAAACTATTGACTGTTCGAAAATTTAACACTGTGGAATTCTAAGAAATTTCTCAGCCTTTAAAAGCAACCATACAACATTCGGGATCAAACCGATTGTGCGTTGTTTTTTTTACTCTAATGTGAGCTTAATATGGGAATATTGATGAGCAAATGATTTTTTTGCATAGTTTACTAGTATCTAGCTTGAACGGATATTTATAAGAGAAAAGGACGAGACACAAAATCCCTGGAATACAATAAATAATAGTTATTAAATAAAAATGGAAAATAAAATAATAATTAACAAATAACCAAATAATAATTATTTTGTTATTTGTTAACTAGAAGAGGTACCCGGCGTTGCCCGGGATAATTACACTTGGATGTAAACAGAACAATCTCAAAAAATTAAATTAAATTTTGCAATATCTTAAAAATAAACACATGAAAATGCTTAGAAT
>JAHWFO010004564.1:2446991-2561864 GCA_023313115.1 Rhysida immarginata
AGATTATTATTTTATTTTCCATTTTTGTTTAATAACTATTATTTAGTATCTAGCTTCTAATTTTTGCGAAACCCCTTTAAACAATAAAAAGTATTACGAGTAAATAATAATAATTTTAAACTGGAGATAGCCTCCCAACAGAGGTAATAATAGCTTGGCTGTCCGGGTGTCTGCGATATCCCAAATGGTAGAGGCGTCGGCCATGATAGTCGAGGTTCCTGGTTCGAATCCAGGTCGCAGAATTTTTCCTTCCATTTTTCAATCGAAAAAGTATTACGAGCGTCTAGTGTAATAGAAGCAGGGCTGTGGAATCGAAGTCATGGAGTCGATCGGTTTTTGGTGGAATCGGAGTGGAAAAGAATTAAGTAAATTATACATTTTTGCATGTATCGTTTCAAAAAGTGAATAAAAATTACAAAAATAAGTTCGAAAGCTATGTTCGAAGCTAACTCAGAGTTATGATTCTCTTTTACTGCACTTATGTTATACGTGCAGTCGGGTGCAAAAAAGGCTTAGACTTAAATCATAGTTGAGCACGTGAATAGCACATTCCAAGCGTATATCTGCTACCCTATTTTCATGCAGAAGGGACAGGTCCAGTTTAATCTGCCTTGACTCTCAGTAAAAGTACCTGATTTTGCAACTGATCAACATTCGATAAGCTCAGTTCCTACGGAGCAGGTAAAAACCTTTTTACACCCGACTGTACTTAGTGGCGTTTGATTGCATTTGTTCTCTTTCGCATGCATCATACAACATTGATGAACTTTGGATAATACCTCGTACTCCAAAGAAAGTTTGCTTGTTTCTTCTTTTTTTAAAAAAAAAAAAAAGTACTTAGCCAATTACATGAAATAATTTTTTTCAATTATTTATAGTGTCTTAATATCTTTCTCAAAACCAAAAACCACTGTGGATACAAACAATCTAAAGGAAATAAAGAACCTCTTGTCCACAACAATGTAATTAAATCATTTGTTGTGGACAAGAGGTTCTTTTATTTCCTTTAGATCTTTCTCGATGTTAGTATTTTGCTGTTTATTTGCCCCACAAATCTGAGCGAAAAGCAGTGGCCATTTTAAAGGCCTTTGAGTATGGGCAAAGAAGTTTGAGAACTGTTTTACTTACTTTGATTTTGTCCTGGAGCTGTTGTCTATCACGCGCTGTGTTGGCATTGCCCGGTGAACTGCGGCGCCAGAGAACGATGGCGATGGAGGCGTAGGTGAAGGCGAGGACGAGGAGGGGCAGGACGAAGGTGACCAGAAAAACGACGACGGTGTAAACGCTGATGACTGTGTTGTGGGTGATTTCGTCGTCGCTCCACCGTTCGACGCATTCGTACAGCGTCTGCTCTCCCCACCGGAAGGTCTGCGACCGGCTGATCACCAACTGGGCGCTCGATACGGCGCACGATAACACCCAAATACTGAGTACGATAAGAGCACCTCGGGTCTTCGTCCAACGTGGATGCAAAGGGTACATGATGGCGTAGTATCTGAAAAAAAAAAAGAATTTATACACTTTTAAGAAACAAAGTGAAAACTTAGTGGGTGGCTTTTATAGAACAGTTCTATGCAGTTTCCTTTCGTAGAAACATGAGTTTCTTCTTTTTGGTCACCCCCCTCCCCCATATAGAATCACTTCAGTTACGCATTGTAATTTATCTTATAGAAGGCCCAAGTTTTCTAAATTGCCCAATTTATTATAGTTGTCAAATGAATCCAAATTCATATTTTAAAATTTTTATCATGCCAACCAAAGCTGTTGAAGCAATACATAAATTTATTAAGTTAACTCTTCAGATAAGACTAGGATTGATGCCCATTTCCAAAACGGGAAAAAGAAGTTGCGGTTATTCAGAAATTAAAAAATCAATTAAAAGACAGACCTTTACTTAACAATAGCACAAAACTAAAAAGGAATGGAAGTTTCCATTGCACGGTCTCTTTAAAAGCGTTTCCATTCATTTGCGAAATAGTTCTTTGTTTTCGAAAATTTCAATCACACTGTCTCGGCTCAAGAAGCGCCTCGTTTTGCGAATTCTGTTTGATTGAGTTTATTAAGTAGCTGAAGGATGGGACTACTTATTGGTTTTATTAAGTCTGTCTGTCCTCAGCTACGTTATACAGGGTTACAGGGAAAGTCGACCTAGATATTTAAGGACGTTATTACGATAAGGATCTCGTATTTAGGTCGTTGCCGATAGATTTGGCCCTATAACCTACTATCCAAAAGTTAACTGTTTTCTAGACTTTTAAATTAAAAGAAAAAAATATCATTTTCTGCTCTAATTTCAACTTTTTTTTTTAATTTCTAGACTCTAGGCTCCAAATTTTGCTGTTTTTACTTTGGGGGTATGCCAGCTTATAAAAATAAATAATAAAACTTGAAACAATAAAATTTGAATGTAGATGTTTTCACTAAGTGTTCCCAATTTTGAAGCACGTTAATTAAAAAAAGTTCTATGGAAGTTATCCTGCAAATTATTTTAATAACTTCTACGTCTTTTTAACTATTCAAATATATAATAACTATTAGGTCTGTTGTAAATAGTAGATTTTAATGAGCGCAAATGCTAGTTCAATATAACAAACCTTCGATAATAATCATTAGCTGTTTACTACCTGCCACCTCGAAACAACGAAAAAAGGGTCGGCACATTGTTTGCAAGACTTTGCCGGGAGATACATTATTCATTTACAAAACATTTTTGAATCGTCTTTAGTCTGCTCATGCGATTCGTCCGTGGTAGATGTGCTATTCCGAGCTCTTAGCAATACAGTATTGTCCGTAAAAACGCGACTTGGCCTGGATTTTTGGACTGTTTCATCTTCTGACTGTGGGACGTGGCTTGTATGCAGGATTTTGATCTCTGCTTGTAGATTGGCTATTTATCATGTCAACGTTTACCAACGAGGAATAAGCTGACATTCTACTGTGTTACGATTTTTGTGAAGGAATGTCTTCGCATGCTCGTGATGAACACATAGCACGCTATCCTGCTCGCCGAGTACCTGATGTTAGCGTATTTGATGGAACTTATCGAAGATGACGAGAAACTTGTTCTGTTCTCAGACGAAGGACTGACATGGGAAGAACCAAAATCCATGACAGGGACGAAGACAACGAAATACGACATCTCTTTGAAGAAGACCCAACTTCATCTACGAATGTTGTCGCTCGACGGCTCGGTATTTCGCAGTGGAGGGTGTGGTTTGTAATGCACACTGCTAGGCAATACCCTTATCACTATACCCCCGTGAAGTAATGCACGAAGACGATCCATTGCGGCGACTAGACTTCTGCAGATTTATGCTCAATGCCGATATCGAAGATGTATCTTTTTAAGAAAATTCTGTGGACAGACGAATCAAAATTTGACAACGATGGTATTACCAGTTATCATAATGCCCACTACCGGGCTTCAAAAGAGGAAGACAATCCTAACAAAAAGAGACCAAAAGGGTCACAAAGAAGATTTAGTTTAAATGTGTGTATGGGAATAATTTCCAATTATTTAAATGGACCATTCTTCCTGCCAGATAATTTGAATGCAATATGAAAATTTTTTGAGGAACAATTTACCCTTTTGATGGAAGAATTACCTTTTGCCTTGAGGCGAAACATGTGGTTTCAACACGATGACTGTCCAGCTCACTACAGGAAAAGTATTCGAGTGTGGACGAGAATTACCCAAATACACCTATACCTCGTTATACGTACTGATTGGTTCCAAAAACTTGGTACGTAAATCGAATATCCGTATAACGAATACGTACTTTTCAGGGTCAGTAGAAAAGTCGAGGCAATGGAAAAACGTGAGACGTTTTATTATGTAGCTCTCATCAGAGGTCACTACTGTACTTTTTAAAAATAAATTTCCGTGATAACGCTTTGACAATGCACATCAATGATTTTCGTGATAACGCTTTGACAATGCACATCAATGATTTTGATACAAAATATACACAAAGTAAATTGAATCTGTTTCAGTGTTTTTTTATGTGAAATAATACAGCAAAGTTAGTATTTATTTTTTATAGTCTTTAGTTTATTATTTTTATTTCTTCATAAACATAATAATACACATGAAACAAAAATCGAAAAGATATAGCCTAAATTAATTTATTAGAGTGGAAATAATGACGACGTACTTGACGAGGTCATAGTGCTGGCGCTGATGATCAGTGTATTTCCACTCTACTCTTTATTTAATCTCGTGTGACGAAATATTGGGTACGTAAAACGAATTCGTGCCATAATTTGAAAAGTACGTAAATCGAAAAGTACGTACAACGAGCGTACGTATAACGAGGTATGGGTGTAAATGGATTGGAAGGGGTGGACCCATACCATGGCCGGCAAAGAGCCCTGATTTGACGCCAATGGATTTTTATGTGTGGGTTCATATGAAAACTTTGGTATACGACCAGCCAACTGCAATTCAAAATGTAGATATCTTGAGACAGAAAATAATTAATGCAGCTGATGAAATGAGGCGGCATCTTACAACTGGGGTCGTGAAAAGCGGATTACGAAAACGAATGAGAATTTGTGTTAGAAATAGGGGCGGCCATGTAGAACATGAATTCTGATTAATAAAAAATATTTTATTAAATAATCATGGTTTTTTATTTTATTAAGGTCATTGTTATTCTTTACTTCTAAATAAACATTTACTCTTTGCGGTCTGGGACCGCTTTCTCTGTCATTTTGTGTTTGATTTGCCTACTTAACTGAGAGTATTATACCTTTTTGGATAGTTAATAAGACGTAGAAGTTATTAAAATAATTTGAAGGATAAATTCCATAGAACTTTTTTTTTAATTAACGTGCTTCAAAGTTGGGAACACTTAGTGAAAACATCTACATTCAAATAGTTATCGAGCAGCAAGTTGTTTCAAGTTTTATTATTTATTTTTATAAACTGTCATACCCCCTACGTAAAAACAGCAAAAAATTGGACCCTAGAGTCTGAAAATTAAAAAAAAAAGTTGAAATTAGAGCAAATAATGATATTTTTCTCGTTCAATTTAAAAGTCACATATCTAGAAAACGGTTAACTTTTGGATAGTAGGTTATAGGGTCAAATCTATCAGCAACGACCTAAATAATAACGTTCTTAAATATCTAGGTCTACTTTCCCTGTAACCCTGTATATTCAATATCCCTTGACGCAATAGGTAGGTTGCTATTGGAATGTCCTATTTCATTATTGTGTTTAGTTTGGTTTGCATTGCTCCACGGAGTCGTTCTTGTGGAGCGGTCAGAATTATAAAGGCCTATCTATCAACACGGTTTATAGTTATGGAAAGGATTGAAAATCTAGTTATGGAGAGTCCTCTAGGTAAGAACTACGTTACTATGAAGTTTGGACAGGATTGTTCTCAGTGAGGAAGCGATCACGTGGTCTTCAGAAACGGCTAACGTTTTTCAAATGACAACGTATTGTTTGTAATATATCATTCGATTGAAAATGGTAAGAGACGAAAGAATGTAGCGTAATTTTTCTAAATTCCCTTTTCTAAATATACGCTTGAGTAAATCTGTTTTTTGATAAAAGTGGGAATGAAAAAGTGGGGATAAAAGGGGTAAAAATAAAGAAGATAAAAAATAGAGGAATACTTTTATTTTAAACTTCCACTTTTAACGTTCATTTTACCCCCACATTTTATCCTGAACTTCTTAAGCCTCGTAAGGGGTCCATTTTCCTTGAACTCGGGGCTTCCGCTACCTTCCTATGTTCTTCTTGGAGGGATTAATTCCTTCTTGCTTCTAATCGGAAAACGAATGCATTCAGCCATAACAATCGACGTCCAAAACAATGACGTCACGCGGAGACAAAATGCCAAAAGATTCAGGTAAATTGAATTTTAAAATTGAATTTTGCCGTTTCAGGGAAATTGACCACATCTGAAACGCATAGCGCTCTCCTAGAATCCAATCGAGTCCAAATATTTAGATAGTATACGGACCGAATCTATAGAAGAATTTAGATTTTTAAGTAATAGTAGTATAGAATGTAAATGCAATCTGTCGAAACGATTTGGTAAATATAGATATTGATACTACAAAAAGTCGCTTTTTATTACACAATTCAGCAGTACACGCTGAATTCTCACAATCAATCTCCATTGTTCCTATCATCTTGTAGAAAGAGACATTATCGGAGCCTTTATCTGTTAATGATTTAGTCCCATTAAGAAGTTAATGAAGATAAAGTGCAAACAAACTTAATCGTGCAGTTTTTCACATTAATTGAAGCTGAAGAGATTATTTTTCACTTGAGAAAACTGTTTTTTTTTTTTCACTTTCTTAAAAGCGTGTTCTCGACGCTCGCGAACGATGGATCAATCGAGAACCTCTGTGGCAACAAGGGAGCAATGCCTTCAATGTAAATTCTGGTGATTTTTATCATATGCTTTCTCGATCGGTGAACTTTCCATACCAAGTAACTACTTAACACATCCACAAATCATTGTTTGCGGTTGCTTAGCAAAGGCGAAAACCCCGAGAGAGACATAAAAGCAAACGATGAAATCGTGAAAAAGATAGTAATAAATTAAGGATATTGATTGGCCATGAAGAATGTGGCTAAGACATACTAAAAGACATCGGGGCAAATTCCAAAAAAATCTTAATGAATGCGTTCATGTTAAGTAACCTCCTAAGGCACAATGAATGACAGTAATATCAAACAAATGTAGGTTCTACTTTAAAGAATATTTAAAAATAACTAAATTCAATCAAAAACATGCCATGCAGTTTCTGCGCATATGTACACACTATTCCAAAAGCGTTTTCACTTAAGTGAATGATGAAAACAGTAAAATTAATCGATTCAGGCATTAAGAAGTCGAGTTCGAATCACGTTGGACGATGGCATTTACTGTTTCTTAGCAACAGGGATAAGTAGGCAAAATTGAAATCTGATTTTGAGCCTTTATTAGG
The DNA here is from genome assembly GCA_023313115.1 of Rhysida immarginata. Taxonomy (NCBI): domain Eukaryota; kingdom Metazoa; phylum Arthropoda; class Chilopoda; order Scolopendromorpha; family Scolopendridae; genus Rhysida; species Rhysida immarginata. Next base: position 2,453,943 of record JAHWFO010004564.1, read on the forward strand.
AAAGTTTTTCTTTATTATTAATAAATCAATGTACAAGGTCTTTATAATTAAAGTTCCATTTGACATGGCCATAAACAAAAACTACTGGACCAAAAGCTATAATACTTGGTAATATTATACAAGAGGGCATGGGAAGTTCATAACCACCAAAAAAAAAAAAAAATTAGTTCAAAAGGTCACCACCAGCATGGAATGGCGCTCTATGCAATATTCGTATACGAAATATTAGACACGAAGACACAGGTTAACAATGTGGTTTATGCACATGCGCTTTACAAGTCATTTGGTTTTCAGAAATAAGAAAAGGAGCCTCGTTGTCAATACGCCTTATTTGTTACTAGTCGACGATGCCTGTTACCATGCAAGACCGTGCGTTTCTGGTAAAATGTTATTATGAATGCAATAGTTGGGGGCCAATGACACCGCAGAGTTTGAAGAAGATGATGACGACAAAGTTTGAAGCCACAGGTTTGTTATCGGTAGCACCTGGCCGAGGAAGGAAACCCGTCACTGAGGCAACCGTGGAGGCTGTTTCAGTAGCCGTAGAGGAAGCAAAAATGGAAACCTCACAAGGGGCGTGCAGCGTAAGTGCTGTTGCACGTCGAATGGACTTACCACTGAGTACGTAAAGTGCTGCGATACTACCCAAACAAAATCCACCTTGTCCAACAACTCGAACCTAACGATCTTCCTTGTAGAGAAACCTTCGCATTGGAATTCCTTTCACGGATGGAGGTGGACGAGCATTGGCCATGGAACATTTTGTGGACGAACGAGGCCCATTTTTACCTGAATGGGGATGTCAACACCCATAACTGCAGGAATTGGGCCACCAGTCCCCCTCATGTTCTCCACCAAATTCCATTGCATTCTCCTAAAGTTACTGTGTGGTGTGGTATGACAGCAAATGTCATAATTGGACCGTATTTTTTTGAAGAGCAGTCGAGAGATGGACTCGTGACATGCACTGTGACTGCTCCTCGCATGCTAGACACAACGATTTTTATGCAGGATGGGGCTCCACCTCATATTGGTACATGTGTCAAACAGTTACTTCAGCAACATTTCACAGATGAACGGTTTATAGCATAGCAGTTGAAAAGGACGTTAATACCAAACAACCGTCCGTTGTTAATACCAAGGACGTTAAACAACGGATTATAGGCCGAAACTTCCCCCTTTCTTGGCCACCCTGGTCACCAGATATCAACCCCTGTGACTTCTGGCTCTTGGGTTACCTCAAAGCCACTGTTTATGGTGATAACATCAGCAATTTGGCGGAACTGAAAGATGCGATACGCCGACAGGTGCGCAACATTCCTCCTGATATGCTACGAGCTACAGTTGAGAACGTAGTAATCCGGTGTAACCTGCTTTCAGTAGGCCACATTCAACATGTAACTAATGGTGGAGGCCACATTCAACATGTAACTAATTTTAATAACGATTAAAGACTTGTTAACCTGTGTCTTCGTGTCTAATTTTGTATACGAATATTGCATAGAGCGTCTTTCCATGCTGGTGGTGACCTTTTGAACTATTTTTTTTTTTTTGGTGAGTATGAACTTCCCATGCCCTCTTGTATGATATTAGCAAGTATTATAGCTTTTCGTCCAGTAGTTTTTTTTTTTATGGCCATGTCAAAATGGAACTTTAATTATAAAGACCTTGTATATTATTGTTATTTTAGCACAAATGCATTACAATAATGTGAAAATTATACGAGGAAGTAAGCGATAAGTGGCAAAGCACGCTCAACAATATAATAGCGAATACACGAATTTTCATGAAATAATCAGTGAAAATAATTAACTTTAAGTTTGCTTCAGATTTAAGAAAATAATAGTTTTCTAAATACTAGTAGCTTCAAAAAGTTCCTGGAAATGTGAAATGCTGTGAAATTGAGGTAGAGTGTGCGAACGAGCGACGTTCCCCGCATTGTTTACCATTTGCAGATCACGCTCGAACGTGTTTTGACGTGATTTAAATGGAATGCTGCGGTGCACGGGCAGTCTGTTAATTGGTTGTGTAGAGTAAGCATCGCATTCTGATTTCGCTACGTAAAATGTCAGTTATGGAACAACGTTCGATTATCAAAGATGACCATCGGAGTGGCCGTCCATCAATTTCAATCAAACCATCCACAATTAATCTTGTGAGCAACATCGTGAGAGATGACAGACGCCGAAGTGTAGAGACAAAAGCTGCTGCGATATCCGCACTTCGCACCGTTCAGCAAACTGGCTTCGCAGAGTGTTTCCAAGCATTATACAGACATTGGCAGAAGTGTTACTGCCCAAGGACAGTATTTTGAAGGAAATATTGTTTAAATGTTTGTATTTTTTTCTGTGTGCAGAAATATAAATTAATTCCGGGAACATTTTGAAGTTACTAGTATATAAACTATAATTCTATTATGATATTTCATAGGGAATAGCTACCAATATTTCGAAATGAAATATCTTCTGGATTTCGGCTTAAAAAATAACGTATCGGCAAACAAAGTTGTATTCTCATCCATGACAGAAAAAATTATAAATATTTATTGCATATATGGGTCATTCCACGTCAATTCAGGCAGAAATTTTATAGATTTGGCACTTGACCTCTCAGATTTTAATGAAATTTAGTATATACAATTGCCCTAGGGAGTTGGTAATGATTGCCAAATATTATTTTTTTTTTTCATTTTTATGGAAGTTACGGACATTTAAAATTTTCGAAATTTGAGTGAGGGCCTTATGAAGTACTATAACTTCGGTTGTATTTTACTTAGAAAGATGTGATTGGTGACACATGAAAGCTCTTTAAATGTAGATTCTATATAAAATTTTAAAAATTATATTACGCATGCGTAAATATTTGAATTTAATAAAAATATTCTATTTATGCAAATTTCTCAAATGGTGGGTATTTTTTTTTTCGTTAAAAAATTATCATCTTAAACATACTTTCATAAAAACTATACAAAAAATTCAAAACTCTGTTTTACTCCGTTTTGAAGATATTAATTTTTAAAGTTTGAGTTCCAAGCTACAATACATCCGTTTGTATGTTACAGTTCTTCAGATGGACGAGGCATCCTAAGAAATACGAGGCATGTTTTTTAAGTAAGTACCTTTTTGTGATTCCACCGCCGCAGCGCTACGGTCGGCGTTCCGCGCATGCGCGCTGGTTAACTACATCTCTTGTCTACGCACTGACGCCATTACAGTCTGATTCTTCATTGTATACGTTGTTTACTGAGTGTTTAAGATGCCTCCGACAATCGTGAGTCCCGCCGATTGTGAAGTACAGGCTGTTATACGATTTCTTAGTGCTAAAGGCGTAAAACCGATCGTTATTCATCGTGAGATCTGTGAAGTGTACGGACAAAACATTATGAGTGATGGAATGGTAAGGAAATGGGTGAGAGCATTTAAAGATGGCCGCACAAATGTGCATGATGAAGAACGGAGTGGGCGTCCTTCGGTCGTTAATGAAGATTTGGTGCAGAAAGTGGACGAAAAGGTGAGAGAAAACAGACGCTTTACAATTTCATCATTGTGCGACTGCTTTCCTCGGCTTGTTGGCCGAGAGCGCTGAGGCGCAGGTCCTATCGCTCTCGCAACCAGAAAGTCGCGGGTTCGAATCCCGCTTGGGGCATGGATGTTTGTGATTGTCCTTTATTATCAAAAGAAAACCCCGTGTTGGGCTTCGGCCTGTTGGGGGCAACCCGCGGGTTGTTTAGATTATTTATTAAATATTCTCGTAGTGTTTTGTATCGCATTGTGACCGAGAACTTGAATTACCGGAAATTGTGTTCACGTTGGGTTCCAAAAATGTTGACGGATTTGCACAAAACCCAACGTTTAGGCAGTGCATTGACTTTCCTTGAGCGGTACCACAATGAAGGTGAAGATTTTTTAGACCAAATTGTTACTGGTGACGAAACATGGGTGGCCTATGTCACACCAGAATCGAAACAACAATCCATGGAATGGCGACATTCATCATCACCCAAAAAAGTGAAGTTTAGGCAAACAATTTCTGCCCGGAAAATCATGTGCACAGTTTTTTGGGACAAAAAAGGAGTATTGCTAGTGGAGTTTCTGCCTCGTAATGAGACAATCAATGCAGCGTCTTATTGTGAGACATTGAACAATCTGCGTCGTGCAATCCAGAACAAAAGACGTGGCAAGTTGAGTAAGGGTATCGTTTTGCTGCATGACAATGCCCGTCCACATGTGGCTAATCGGACCAAAGATCTCATCAAATTTTTTAAATGGGAAACTCTAGATCATCCTTCATACAGCCCTGATCTGGCGCCCAGCGACTACCATTTGTTCTTGCACTTGAAGAAACACCTGGGTGGTCAGCGTCTTCAAGACGATAATGAAGTCAAAACATTTGTGATACAGTGGTTAACAAGTCAGGCGGCAGAATTTTATGAGGAGGGTATTCAAAAACTGGTGCCACGTTATGACAAGTGCCTCAATATTCACGGAAATTATGTAGAAAAGTAGATTAAGGTACAGGCTTTCATGTAAAAATAAAATTATTGCGATATCTTTGCACTTCTTTTTTTAATTCCAAAACGGTACTTACTTAAAAAACATGCCTCGTATAAATTTTGTGGTAATATCTGATTGTCTTAAACATTCTACAACTGTTTTTTATTCTTTCAATGTGAACTCATTAAGTTTTTAAAAGAAAATTCAATAAATGTAGAGAAGATACGAGGGTTGGTCGAAAAGTAATGCCTCCATGGCTGTAACTCTTTTATTTGTTAACCAATTTTCAAATTTTTTTTTTATCTAATAATTACATTTGTCCTCTATGTAATGCACTATTCACTTTTCGACATAGTCCCCATCCCTCTCCACGCACTGCACCAATGTGTGACCACTCGGGTGAACCCGTCGGAGAGGATTGAATGGCAGCTTTGGACCATCTTCTGCAGCACGATAACGCTCGCCCGCAAACAATCGCCACACACCAGAGGTGTTGCAGCGTCTACAGTTCTAAGATGAAAAACTGTAGTTCAAAGATGCCATTGCGACTTTCATCACTTCCCAAAGAAGACAAAGCATCTTAAGGGACATTCAATCCCTGATGAAGAGATAAAAGATGCCATTTAATCCTCTTATGGACATAACCCCGGATTTCCTTTCCGAATTTCTGCAGAGTGGCTCTATTTCGCCACATCTAAGTGACGGATTAGGAGGGACATTGAAAAGATTGCTGCCAGAGCTAGCAAATTCAAACTCCAAGGGATTTATACGATTTCTGTTACATTTCAAAGGAAGAGACACAGACCTAGGAAAAAAAGATTACAGAATAGATTCGTTTCAGCCAGAACTGTGAAACGGAAAAGAAATTATCATACGGCGGTACCTTTATCTGGATCACATGTTCAGAATGAGATGATTCAAAAGTTACTCTACAGTGGCTGGTCGAAGGTGGAAATGCCTGCCACCGGCCTCACGACATCGGCTAGCGCGCAGTTGCATGTTGTGAAACACTCTATATGGCTGGTGAAATTTGCTGAACTTCAGTTGTGATTTCTTCCTTCAGCTCAGGCAAAGTGTGCGGATTGTTTGCATACACTTTACCTTTCAAGGCACCCTCAAATGAAGAAATCGAGAGGTGTGAGGGCCGGCGAGCGTGCAGGCTAGATGCCACGCGAGATGATTCGATCAGCAAAGACGTCCTGCATTGCTGTGTGCGCTGTACACGTTTCCATGCACTACTGCACACTAACTTTTGAATCGCCCTTTATAATGAAGCCTGTGTCAACTTCAGCTGCCTCTGCAATTCATCTCGTCCTTCAGGGTAATTCAGAAGTGATTGACTTTGAGGAAGTTCAAAGTAAATATACTTTCTTTATTATTAACATTTCGACATCATAATGAAAATTTATATTTTCCTACTAAATTATCTTCTTATTCCACAGGTGATCAATAAGAAGTTCTGAAAAAAAAAAATCTGAAGTTCTAAGAAACATTTTTCCTATTGATACAATTATTGTTGTAATGCTACTATTGATTTTATTTTTTCGCGTAATTATTATTAATAATACTATCCGTAAATAAAGGAATGGTTCCAAGGTTACACGCTTTCTCTTCCCTGTACGAGTAGTCAAGTCTCTACTAACTGACTTCCGCTGTTTGAAGCTCAAACTTTAAAAATTAATATATTCAAAACGGAGCAAAACACAGTTTTGAATTTTTTGTATAGTTTTTATGAAAGTATGTGTAAGATTTTAATAATTTTTTAACGAAAAAAAATACCCAACATTTTAGAAATTTGCATAAATAGAATATTTTTATTAAATTCAAATATTTGCGCATGCGTAATATAATTTTCAAAATTTTATTTAGAATCTACATTTAAAGAGCTTTCATATGTCACCAATCACAGCTTTCTAAGTAAAATACAACCGAAGTTACAGTACTTCATAGATAAGGCCCTCACTCAAATTTCGAAAATTTTAAATGTCCGTAACTTCTATAAAAATTAATAATATTTGGTATTCATTTAAATGGCCAGTGTATATCCAAATTTCATTAAAATCCGAGAGGTCAATGCCTGCCTGAACTGACGTGGAATGACCCATATAACAATACAGTATCTAATATTTTTTCATAGATTTATGCAGTATACTATATGCTGTTTACTATACGGTATATCGTAATGGCTTTCGTTATTTTATAAAATATAAGCATAATACAAGTTGTATCTAAACGCCTGCCACAAGCATATTCTGGTAGTGATTCCCCACAGCGAGATGAAAACAAACGTTCATATAAACATGGTTCAGATAACGAACCGTTTATGAGATTTCCGCAGTTAAAATTGAAGTTTAGCAGATGGTTTTTCTACTCTGTGAATGGCAGGTGACATGCGGAGAAGCTACAACAAATTTTTGAGTACAAAACCAGTTGCTGAAACTTTACTTTTAACTGCGGAAATCTCATAAACGGTTCGTTATCCGAATCACTTATATTAACTTTTGTTTTCATCTCGCTGTGGGAAATCGCCACCAGAAATTTGTGACAGGGGTTTAGATATACCCTGTATATGGGATTATACGTTAATTTTTGTTGTCTGATCATATATTTTTATTTTTATCTTTGACTTTTTTATTTTAAAAATTATCAAATGTAAATACAGAGCAAGTTTTTATGAAGTAGTTAAGTAGTTAAATGAAAAGGAAGTTTTAACCCTTTTAAGAATTCGAACTTTGAATATTTTTATAGTGGACTAAATTGTCACCGGAAATGAAACCGTGTGCCGAATTTGGCGTCGTTTGAACAAACGGAAGTAGATATATTGAAAGATTTGGCCCAAGCAATAAACGTTGTAAAAAGAGCAGTAACAGACGAAGAAATCCATTTTATTCAGAAAAAATCTGCCCTCGAGAGCAATACACTCTGTCCAGCGTGATTTCAGTGTAAAAATGCTGCAGTGGCAGAAGCTGGCATCATTCTGACGGCATGAATCACAGAATTCTGATTTAATAATTGTTTGCTCATCAAGAAGCGTTCCAAATGGCGAAGCATGTGAGAGACTGATTGGGCTAAGTCTGGTGAATACGCAAGTTTTTTTGCTTTCTTTATTTTCCCATGGAAGTTTTTCACCATTAACCCAATGCACTTTTCCACCATTGACGCAATAATTTCGTTAAATCCTGAAATCCTATAGTAGAGTCATAATCATAGAAGATTATGGTAGAGCTTTAACTTGTTGTTAGAGAAAAGATATCACTGAGTAAATTCCGAAAATTTCACAGAAAATTAAAACTAAATGGATCGAAGGCGAGAAATTAAAGGGAAAGTAATGAGCGCAAACAATTCATTTGGAAATTAGTGAACCGATGATTGTGAAGGGTGCATAGAGTTTTGCATATTATTAGCGCCAAATGGGACCAGAAGGAGAGGGTGGGACGAGTTCCTTTTGTCTAATAAGAAATAATTAAAACGGATTGACGATCATGACAGCTTCGAAAAGTGAAAAACAATTTAAAAAGCAATTAATGAGTTTCCAATGGGAAATAAATTTTAATTGAACGCGCCAGGCTTATCCTCTTCACCCTCTGAGAATTCTGCCTCTTCAGAAACGTTTAACGATTCAGTCATTAGTATTGCAAGATTCAAACTCTTTCGTCGGTTTTCATAATGAATTCCTTCAGCTCGTAAGCGTCACGGTGAGCCAACACTTTTTGGCAAAAATCAATCGAACGCCTAGATGCACAAAAGAAAAGTCGCAAAAATCAATGAAACGGGCACCTTGTAAGAGGTTACTAATGACACATAAGAAAAGGAATTGATAAGTCGCACGTGAAAGAGACGGCTGACCAAAGTGTTCTTTATTTGCGTTACGTAGCAAAATCTCAACCACCTTCACTATCCCTGATGACTCGGCGAGTCATCACCAGAAGGTGACGAAAGCTTTCTCATAGTCCATTTGAAGAAATGGAATTTATAAAAAGAGTCCATTCGTGTTGCAATAAGTGCGCGTTTTGTGGCGTTTGACGCGTAGCGTTCGCGTTCTATTGAGAAGGAAAACGGACGTTAATGGAAAGGGACGAGGAGGCTTTCTGATGCTTTTGTAGTCGCTAGACCGGAAAGATGCCTCGGAGTCCCCCCAGAACCCATATTGGTTTTGCTGAGTTCCAACTGAAAGTTCCGACAGGCAATGTGAGGGGAAAAGGCCAGCGCCTTTAATCTAACGCCACCTGGTGCAATCTGGCAAGGAGCATGCGTCAGGGAACGGCTGTCACCGGGTGGCGCGCCTTCTTTTATTTTTTTATTATTTTTTTTTAATAACGAGGCTACATCACAAACTTCGTCGGAAGTGGAGACTGGTGTTCCTTTAATGCCTATCTTCAGTTCCACCCTCGTCGCCCTCCTCCTGCCCTTTCAGTTTTCCTATTCTTCTTTTTGCCGGTGTGAGAATTCCGTAATACTTTCTCTTAGGGTATCGACCCACAAGAAGAACATTTCTCCGTTAATCTGCGCAGTGTCATGAAATCACCCGGAGCCCCTTCGTCAACACGGACAAACGCCGTCAGTTCAATGCATTAGTCCGCTTTTTAACCCTTCGAGGCAACGCCATTCAATGTCTGGGGAAACTCCAGCTTATAAGGATAAGGACTATCGCATACGTTCTAAGTGCTTAATAATGTCAAAAATAAATTATCTAATCATGGATAAAGTATTTTTTAAATTTTTTTTTAATTCATAATTTATTACTGGTGTTCACGATTTTTTTTATCGCAGTATGATATCGATATCACACACAGCAAGTGAATACAAATTGGCCATCCGTATTGCCCGAATAAATGAATACAAGTCTCTGAATTTTGTGTTGTTGCTCTACGTTCTTCTTCCTTATTTTGACTTTCTAATAACTTCTGACTCGAATGAAACCTTTCCTCCAGGGGTTTTCCTGACTGTAAAATTACACTGGTCAACAAAAGAAAATATTTTTAACTTTTTCCTCTTATAATTTTGCAGTTTTGGGCTTGTTCGAATGCGCTGATATCGAATACGACATTAGTAGTTTTTAACGGCTCTTGTTTTGAATATTTTTAAGCTATCCTCACTTAGACGTCACGTGCAGTTTTTTAAGTTTAATACTGCTCTTTTAGAATTATTATTTTTTTAACTTTTGGTATGTCTATGACTCTGAGACATTGTTTACATAATCCTGATAGTTTTTTGTTATATTTGTGGCGAATACGTCTTTAAAAATATCGAAAACCTATCTCAGACTTTGTTGAAACTACGTATTTTCAATACTTTCAACGAAAATTGTGCAATCAAGACAAGTAATGGGTGCCTCATTAATCACCACGACGACTGCTATTTTTGCGTCGTAAATATTGATGGCTTTAAATCTGAAACTGTAAGAAGTGATCATATCCAACTTGTCCTCTGCTCAATGACCTCTTCTATAATCTGGTGATGCACAAATTGCATCAACATCATCTAAATGCTCCGAAGAAACAGATCTTATGGAAATTGAAGACGATACGCAAGTTTCCAGGATTAAGCATATTTTTGATGGACCACAAAGTAGACAACTTGTAAAAGACCCAAGATTTTGAATTCAATGAATGAACTCGAGTCTAAAGCTTAGAAATTATTTGTTTTGGTGATTAAAAATTTTCTTGGAAACAATAAGTCGGACAACATTCTGAGCTAGTTGAGTGTAAGCTGTCTAATTTGAAAAATCTGTTCTGCAACATGAGCATCAAGTTTTATTATTTGCACACTCATTTGATAGATTTCCAGAAAATCTTGGCGATTTCAGTGAAGAGCAGAGTGAAAGATTTCACCAAGATATGCGTACAATGGAAGAGTGTTATCAAGGAAGGTGGGACGTCTATATAATGGCCGATCAATGTTGGAGTTTACAAACAGATCAACCTGAAGCCGTTCATTCAAGAAAATCGTATAAAAGGACATTTCGTAGTATTACTTTGATAGTATAAAAGGACATGCATTATACTAATTAAAGGAATACTGAAAACCAAAAGTGACTCACTGATGCAGGAAATTTGGTTTCCGAAATGTACATCTGAGTCAATAAAAATTATTATGTGGATTAGTGTTTTCAGTGTTCCTTTAATTAGTATACTGGTGTCCACAGTTTCTGGCTTTTATTGTTTAGACATGTAGTATTTTTGGAGAAAATTGTAATATCAGAGAAATATAAAAGTAGAGCTGATACAATTAAACTAATATTTTCTTCGTATCAGTGCCTTAGATATACCTTATAATGCATATTAAATTTCAGGAAAAAAAAATTCAGTCTTTACCAATGTTATTGTAAAAACGGCTCTTATCAGCTTAATATCTGATACGTCTCCAATTGACGGATCTGCCGGCCAGGTGGCCGAGAGGGCTAGGGCGTAGGCTTTCTTGTTCTCGAGTCCACCTGGTCGTGGGTTCGAATCCCGCCGTGGGCATGAATGTTTGTGTTTGTCCCGGGCTGCGTACAGATATAACTTGTGTAAAAGGTGCAAAATGACCTTAGTAGTCAACACCAAAAATTCTAATAAACCAACCAACCAGCCATTGACGGATCTGAATGTTAAACTCTTAAAGATATTCTTTTCTGCGAGGTCTGTTCAGACAGTTCCAGAAAATTTTGAATAGCACATCTACGGTTATTTATACCATGGTTATTAGAAGTTAGAGATCGTTCAACTCATTGTTAAAAACCTAACTTAGGGAAACTGAATCTTTCAGAAATATTGCGGATTCGTTCCTGACCGATACATTAATAAGGCATATGAATTTTTTGTTTTCCCCAATAGGTATAAAAATTGTTTTTGCTGTGACTACTAATGGCGGGTTAAAAGTTGGGGAACCTGGAATTAAACATTAGCATGTGACTCTCGTTATCCAATAGAGAAATGTTCAAATGTATTTCTCGTCCGAACGCTAACTCTAACCCTAAATTTCAGAATAACCCGAGGTGGTGAATATGGCGTAAATTTAGTAGTTCGCGTCACGATTAGTGTAACGCTTTTAAATAATGGGGTGCTGGAATCTGGTTCTCCGAGTTGAAACTAAATATTAACTGAATTGTAAAATATGGTTTAGATACTTTATAATGATTGGAGGGGGGGGGGACGAAATGGAAGGCCATTTTATCGTTATAATAAAGAGTAGAATAATTTTAAAAATTAAAAAAAATATCAATAGCAAGTGATTTACAGCAACACCTAGAAAGAAAGCCAAATAACTGAAACGTCATACATCGTTAAATCATCATGCGTCGACTAAATTTAGGGCTTATTATTGGTAGAAATACCATTAACAATGGTCGAAATATGATGATGTAACAATGCATGACGTTTCAGTTGTTTGACTTTCTTTCTAGGTGTTGTTGTTTACAGTGATCCACCCAACTAAAGGCAACGCTAAAACAGAAGAGTTTGACATCTTTCAGGAAATCAAGAATAATTCGCGTAAGGAGCTAAAGGCGATTTCATAAGGAGCATTTCCGGACTGCTTCAAAATTGGAAACGCCTCTGGGGAAAGATAAGGACCACTAATCTGGATTTCGAAAAAATTCTTAAAAAAAAAAAAAGAAACGCTTCAGGTACTTTTGAACAGACCTTGTAACAAGATTAAACAGAGTAAAAAGAACCGACTTTAATGAAACTTTCACTATCGCCTAGCTACATCAGTCCATATCTTAAAAACTACTGAACCGATTTTGATGAAACTTGGATTTATCCCTAAGTTGAAAGATACTTAATCCAATAAGAAAAGAATTACTGCACTTCGATTTCTAGTTTCTGAGAAATACGCGGACAAACATACATACATACAAACATAATACACACCTATGAAATTTGGCATACTTGTTTAGAAGCCCACATAGACAATAACATATATGAATATTGTGCAATTCCAACAATATTAAATACATACGCATCGAATTGATAACCTCCTTTTTTTGAAGTCTGTTAAAAATAACTTTTGCTCGGAGCTTTATTGTAGTTCCGCGGTGGTCTTGTTCCTTTTCCATATATTAAAATAAAATATCTTGCGAAAAACGCGGTCCCTCTGTTTCTTATGACCTTTTGATACAATTGACCGATTTTGGCCACCAACAAACTCAGGCTTTTCCTCTTAGCTATCGAAAAGGGAATTAGCTCATGAATTCCCACGGACAACACCTGCAATAAATGGGATTAGAATTTTTCGATTAACCTGCCATGGCATAATCTATTTCTTCAAATGAAACATTGACTGAAGAATAAAAGAAATTTTTAACCACACATTAGGCCTAGCTTAAGCACAGACAAAAAATTTCCCTCTAATTCTCTATGCATTTGTTTACGCCATCTTTGAATGAAGTTCAAGTACCTTTGTTTTAATTTTTAACTGACGTAAAAAAGGATGTTATCAATTCGAATCGTATGTATGTAATATTGTTGGAATTGCAAAATATTCGTATATTGTATGTATGTATATCGTATGTATGTTAGTCTATGCGGGCTTCTAAACAGATGTACCAAATTTCATAAATGTATGTATGTATGTATGTTTGTCCACGTATTTCTCAGAAACTAGAAATCGAATTGCAATAACTTTTTATTGGATTAAGTATCTTTCAACTTCGGGAACAGTCCAAGTTTCATCAAAATCAGTTCAGTAGTTTTCAAGGTTCGCATCTAGGACTTAGCTTCCGGACTTGATCCGAGTTTGGTTTCCCCAAATAACAATAACAATAATAATAATAATAATAATAATAATAATAATAATATAAACAGGAGGGTGAAGCCCCATGTTGCTCATAGGCCAATGTCCAAAACGGGATTAATGAAAAATACATATAAGCTTAAATAAATTAATAAAAATAAGCAGAGTAAAATCAGTTATAAAGGTGAAACCCTCTAATCCACAAAATTGAAATACCGGATACGTATTTCGGGTACCTATGAACTGTTAAGTGTGTACCAATCACTGGAAAAACACGTCGTCGGTTTTATGTATTCTTTAAATGTATTCTGCTTGTTATATTTTAAAAAGGTAAAAAGTTTAAACAAAAACTTAAATGACAGTACTGGGATGCAGAGTCGCTTCAGTCGGCTCCTTCGCCACAATTACTTTCTGTCGTGATGAGAAAATTTCCGAAACATTAAACAACAACTGAACGCAGAAATTGTCCGCTCTAATAAAACGCCATTTTTTATTAGTTTTTATGTAAAAATAATTAAAATTTAACCATCCATAGACTTGAAATCTTTTAATATTATTGCTGAAATTAAGCAAAAATTATTTAATGCAACCTTTCTTATATTTAAGTTTTTTTTAATGCCACGATGCATTAAACAATTCTGTCTTAAATTACCAAGCGCACTTTAATGTTCGCATAAAAACCTGGCGATGAAAACCTGCAGCACGTGGCTTTAAAAGACATAAGAATGAAAGAATGGCCAATTGATAAGGTTACTCTTCCATTTACTCTTTCATCTCGTTTATAGTTTTGCGCATTTCTTTTTGTAATAATCATTTTATAAAAAGTTGAGTGGCTCTAAGATTACTGAAACCTCCAGGTCCTGAAGTAATTGATCCCCGGAGAAAATAACAATAGAGAACAACAGAGAATATATGTTTGTTTAAATACAGTAAATAAGTCCCTCCGGGATTTCGAAAGTCGATAGAGCAGTAACCATGAAGACATAACAGAAACTCTCACATCAGCTCTCAAAGTTTGCATTCCTAATAGGCTTCGTGGTATACTTAGAGATTTAGCCGCTCAGCGTTGCCAATTTAGTGGATATTCCGGAAAATTTAACAGTTGTCAGTGGATGTTGGTTTTAGCGGACAGCGGATTTTATGACGGATTTTGCTCACGCCTCAGCGGTTTTTGACGGAATTTGATTTTTAATATATCGTCGGGTACAGAGACTATGAAAAAATTTTTGGACGATTTTTGTTTTTACAGGTGTTCGATATGTCCTGTGCGCCCTTGATAACATGACTTGGAGGTAACATTAGTTAAATGAATCATCAGAAGAAAGAATCAAAAGTAACATCTAAAAGAATGACGTCATCAATTACATAATGAATATTGTCAGTTTTCCCCTTTTCACTTGAAAATCTTTACTCCTTAAAGACGCAACAACATTTTTTTCAGCGTCTCCAGGTCTTCGTTTGTTTGAAGAATAGCTTCAGCTGAGATGGTTTAAGGTTATTGTTTAAAAAAAATTCATCGAGAGATAAAAGTCAATAACACTATGCACATCAGGGAAGAAACGAAAAAAAGATGACTTATAGTGCCCGGCACGAAAGAAAAAGGAAACTGGCGCATTTGTAAATGAATAAAACTCGTCAACCAATCGGAAACTGACTGGAAACGAGATATTACTTATTTCTGGCATCAGTAGCAATGGTTTAAAAAAAATTGTTGCTCAGAAAAAAATAGTCAGGTGACTTTGCTTAAACGTGCAACAACAATGCAAAACTGTTTCCGTAACGCTTTTTGCTGTCGTATTATGCATCATGCTTCTTGTAGAATGATATCCAGCCTTAAAAAATTATCATGTTAAAATACTTGCATTTACAGTAAGTGTTCAAAGTGTTTACCCTCAGATTCAAAATGGGTACGAACCCTCTTAACATCTCAGATGCCACCTTGTACAGATGATAGATATAATCTCTCTTATAATACCGTATGCCACTTCAGAACTTCACGTATTTCAGTGTCGTTTTTCGTTAGATATTTCTGACTGAAAACCGAAGTAGACTAATAACGTTACTAGTGGCAATTTACGAAGATTTTTAATTCGCGGGCGCAGGAATCCTTATTGATAGTATTGATCCCTCCTTTTTATTTGAGTTTGACGCCACTGCGGCGTAGACTGTCTATCTACACTGAAAGACCAATTTATTAGAGGCACCCGCTAATAGCGGCGAGAACTGCCTGAATACGTGCTGGCATGGATTCAACAAGGTGTTGAAACCGTTGCGGAGGAATAGCAGCCCAGGCTGACATCACAGCGTCCCGTAATTGATGCAGGTTGGACGCTAGTGTGGGAAGGCGTCGGATGGCTCTCTCCACTCCATCCCATTAATGCTCGTTCGGGTTGAGATCGGGGGACCGAGCTGGCTACTAAAGCAGGTGGAAGTCCGCACCATGTTCCTCGAACCAGTCCAAGGCCATTCGAGCACGGTGACAGGGAGCATTGACCTGCTGAAACTGTCCGTCACCACCAGAAAACAGTCATCATGAACGGGTGCACCTGATCGGCAACAATGTTCAGGTAATGTGTCGCATTCAGGGATCGGTCTACGGATATCATAGGATCCAGTGAGTCCCAAGAGAAGACACCGCAGACCAGCACTCCTCCTCCACCCGCTTAGCTGACAGGATGGATCTATGGCCTCGTGCTGTCCAGTCTGCCGTCCGCATGATGAAGTAGGAACCGCGATTCGTCGAACCAGGCGACCTTCTTCCACTCATCCAGTGTCCAGTGGCGAAGCCTGTGTGCCCGTAGCAGGGGCAGTTTCCTAATTTGCAGTGACGGCGACGTACCCGTACTGGCCGCTGTTGTTAGCAAGTACCGGTGCAAGGTGCGTCGCACCGTGTGCTTCGAAATGGGTTGGGATGCTTCCTCATTGAACTGCGCTGCAATTTGTTGGGCTGTTCCCGTCCTGTTGCTCTGGATGATTCGTGCCAGTCGCCGTTGGCCTCGTTCATCCACGGCCCTGTTTCATCCGGAGTTGTATTTGTTGGAGGTTGTTTTTTGGCATAACTGCCATTCACGGAATACCCTTGACACTGTTCCACGGAAAAACCCGAGGAGGTTCGCGGTTTGCGAAATGCTCAACTGCGCCCGTTGAGCTCCAACGATCATGCCTCGTTCAAAGTCTGTCAAATCCTTGGATTTACCGATATTCAGTCCACTTCTGCTGCTGACTGCAACTTGTGATCCAATGCATCCCTTTTATACACCGGTTCGGCCTATTCCATTGTTTGGGTGTCACTGGATGGCCGATCCATTTTCTGTAAGACATGTCTCTAACAGATTGGTTGTTCAGTGTATATCTCTTCTTATTCACTTTAATCTTCCATAAGCGACTAATGATAAAATACCATAAAACTATATTTTCATGTCCAATTCTCGAGAGGAAATTCTTTTGTGAAATTACACTGGTCAGCATTGATTTTTTTACATGGTACATATTTGCTGAATCTTATGTATGTTTGGGCGCTGATTCTGAAAATGAAGTCAGAATTTTCCTATCGGCCTTGAGTTTTTTGTAATTGCCCTTCCTATTTTTCAGCAAATGCTTGAACAATGCAAGTACAATGTATTATTTATTTTATTTATCGCAGCAGTTAGATTGCTAAAAAACTATAATTTATTTGACTTGATAAATAGTCATGAAATATAAGTATTATTATATTATTTACCAAGCAGTTAAAATGATTACAAATGATACCCATATGACAGCAATTAAAGTGCTGTCTGATTACTGCTGGAATCTCAACATTGATGTACCTACAGCAAACTATACCAGAAATAACAAAAGAAGCAGATTTTAAGTATGTACAAATTGCATGTATAATATTTCTAAAGTATACTACCGTCACAACGTAAAATGCACGATTGCAATGAAACTATGTCTGATAGAAACAGCGTCAAAAATACTGTAAGATTCAGCTGCGTATTAACGTTCTTGTAACAAACAAAAACCGAAACTTTGTTGTCCAACAATCAATGGTTTTGAGGTTTGGCTGCCCCTCTAAAACGGTTAGTAACCCCTTGTTCTGCTTTGGACTGCCGACATCATCATCGGTTTCCGAGTAAAATATGCGGATTGATTCTTCTCTTGGCGGATTTGCCCCGGGGAGGAGAGGACCTACGACGTGGAAACTAGGCGAGCTTGGAAAGGGAAAAGACTAAATCTAATGTTAGCAATGGGATGGTCGCCCCCCGCTTCCATGCTTCACTTGAAATGGTTTCCGATTGGGTCTTTCATAATCTGAATCGTTCGTTTGAGATAACCAATGACGTGATCCCATCACAAGGGCAGTTCGATTCGCAGTTTCTCAAGTTACTGACTGATTTGTGAGAGTACTTATACAGTATACGTGAGTCTCGAAGGGTGCCTGACGGTTAAGGATTATGGAACAAATAATCCACCCACACATTCCTACGTTCAGATATTGAGAATTCCCACTGATCGGTTCAGTCTCTCCTTGAATCTCCGATAGCACCTTTAGTCGATCCCAGCGTGTTCGATAAACCGGAAAGCGCGACAATCGCGAGTCCTTGCCTCTAGTAGTGATCGTCGCCCTGAGGTCCTTCAAATGTTACGATTGCTATCGTTCTTAGATGCTCCCAGGAAAAGATGTCGCAAATGTTTTTGAGCTTCACGTTGTCTTTTTTTTCTCGTCTTAGTCACGCAGTCCTTTAACTAGACATTATAGAGAAAAGTTTCGTTAATACATTTTATGATTTAGAAACTATTTTTTACCTGATTCTTCTTATTATTATCGTACCATACCTTTATAAGTTTGAAATTAGTGAGCATATTTCTTCTTTGATGAGGCAAATTTTCCATTTAATTAGGTGAAATATTGGAATCAGCTACTTTTTGAAGTACGTTGTAAACTCTGTTTATATTGTTCACCATCATGTATATCCTTGTAATCAATTTAGATTAAATTTAAAAATTTATGTTAACAACCATAAGAAAATTTTAAATTTTTATGATGTTATTGTTTTCTGTTGTTTGTTTATTGATGAAGTTTTTGTACTTTATCCAGTTTGGATGCAAATAAATAAATAAATAAATAAATAAATAAATAAAATGTGTTGCATATGTCCTAACGGAATTTCGAAGTTTAGTAATGGTAGCAAAGCCACGTATAAAAAGATACCAACGAGTGGGGAAACGTACGAATTTTGTTTGCGACAGATACCGGCGTTTGTGGTTACATCAGCCGCGTTACCCGTTGGATTGGGCGTAAGTCGGACAAGGAGACTCGACTCTTCTTGTCTGGTTCCAGGTCGTCTGATCTCAGCCTAAGTGACTTTTTCCTTTGCAGTTATGAAAAAGAAAAGGTTTATGTGCCTCCTTTTATTAAGAGATTTACCAAGAGAGCTTCGTCAAAGAATCACGGATACAGTTGCTACCATTGACACTGATATGACCCAGATTACAGAAGTGATGTTTGTCTATTCCCTAGAGGAGGACATATCGAAAATTTATAAGGTAGATAACATTTTTGATATTTACGTACGCTTGGCTCTGAAATATGGCATTGATCAATGCCGCAAAGAGGACAACGCTAAGGTGGAACCTTGCATTATGCCCCTATCCGTAGGTCTCTGACATCTATTGTCGTGCCACATAGTATTCAGCCAATCCGTGAAAAGTTCTTTTTTTTTTTAAAGTCTAACACCAGCTCCTCAACTCCAAGGCCTTTAAGTTCTTCTAACACTTGAGGCCTTGGAGAGGTGTCAAAGGCCTTTGCTAGGCCAATTCCCACAATATAATAGTTCTGTTTTTGATCAAAAGCCATTGCGTTCTGCAGATTAGGGTCAAGTGTGGATGATTTTGGTCGGCCTTCTACTTGGTTGATTGGTTCGACCTTCCAAGGGTAAAGGGGGGAGAGAATCTGGATGGTAGTTTCTGTTATCTGATATATCTCCAGATCGCCTCGGCCTAAGAGGCAATGAGCTTCGAAATCCCGGAGGCAGCTCGCAGTAGGATTTTAAACGTTTCCATCCATTTTAATAAAGAAATGGAGGAAAACAATTACAAATGACATGAAAATTTTAAAATGACATCGCCTATGATCCATTTACGCTGAAATTAATGTCACTACTATACTCCGTTTAATCGAGAATCTTCCCGAACAACCTATAAACACGTAGACATTTTCTTACTTTTTGGCCTACCACTCTCTAAGAGTGAAGGCCTTTGTTTTCGTTTCAGAAACTAAATTTTTTTTTTTGCTGAAATCGACTTAAAAACTCATGATTCGTAAAGATATGTTGAAATTTTGAATAAAAAATTTTCCGTCTGTACGTATGTATGTACGTATGTATGTACTGTAACGCTCCGTTATTTTTTACCTGCTTAGGAAAGCAGATAGTTTTTGATTAGAGAATATTTCCATTAAGCTGGCAGTCTAGCAAATAATATAAGCTATTCTTTGGCTAACAAGTTTTCTTTCTTGTCAAATTTAGCTTTTCCCTCTTTTAAGACCGATATGAAAATTCCAATCCAGCTTCATTCCCTTTAATAGGAGGTTAAAGTGACCCCCTCCAGTATAATTACAAATCAAAGGGTTCACACAACGCGTTCTAATGCGTTTTGCTCGAAGAGTTAGCACTGTCCCAACTTCATTCAGAAGTAAATAGTAACGAATTATTTTTTAGTCTGGCCAGACGAACTTAGTTAGGAATATTTGTTTAAAGACAGTCACTCGTTGAGATATGGTTTATATTAAAAAGGGGAAATTTACGAATTCGCCTAATTGAGATTTGTTTATTTTTGAGTGAAGCTAAAAAAGGATTAGGAGTTCATTGGTCTCATCTGAATTTATTGCGAGATTCTCAAGTTTAAAATGCGTAGATTTATTAATAACGAAAGTTAGGCGTCAATTTTTGTATTTTAATAACAATAATATTGTTTGTTGCTAGGGTTTTGCAATAACTCAATTCGACGTTAATATTTCTTTCCTCTTTGTTTCCTGTAACCATTGTGGTCAAATAGTACTTTAATGAATTTTTTTTTTAACTTAAAGATAAAACATAAGGCTTTATTCTTTAAAAATATTTTTGAGAATAACAATGGTTTAAAATCAGTTAGGTTTAGAGAGCTTGCTTGATAAACAATCATTTACGCTGATTTTTTTTTTTTCTTGAGCTCTTGATTGTTTAAAATTTAAGAAATCTTTTCCTTCGAATTGCGCGTTACCAGCTCGTGAGTTTTTTTTTCAATGACGTGTCGTCTCGAGCATCGCGAGCGATTTGAAAAAATAATATAATTTTTTGGGGGGGTTTTAGTCTAGCCTTCAGCAGCAACGGAATGACAACGATTAGGATTGCAGCTCTAGACAGGCCAGTTGGCCTGAGCCCTCCAGCCGTAGCAAACGAATTCCGTTAAGGCATGACTAATTGTTTATGGTTCCGAGTTCACTTGACTTCTTCAAGATGATTCCTAAAAACTAGTTTTAACTTCGCTCAGGTTCTTTTGCGACCCAGAGGATCTGTGGATCGCTTGCGGTTATGTATCTGCCATTGCCCTGTGTGTGGATCACGGAGATGAGAGCCATATCACGTACATTTCGATAAGATGATTTCCGTTTCTTTCACTCACTCCACGATTGCCGTTGACCTTAGCGGATCTAACCAGAATGCCTATGAACGATTTTGTTTTTCAAAGTCCGGATCTGTCCGAAAACCTTTTCCTGCGCTGGATGATGGTCTAGATAAGGTGTATTTCTATCGATAGTCGCCCGCCTGCGATTATCTATCTCCGCTGCGCTGTGGACTTTCCAGAATGAAGGTTAGGCCTCTTCGACTACTTACCCTTTGAATATGTTGGAATGTGACTCTCTTACCTCAGAACTCTGTTTCAACTGCCTGGTAATGACCAGTCATTGGGACTCCAAACCTGAAGTTGCCTTTTGATTTTTGCTATTTGGATTTTGCTGTTTGAGTTTTTTTGATTTTTTTTTGATTGTTTGTTTTTCTATCACTCATCCTTAAACAAACTTTTTTTTGTTTTTTGTTTTTTTTTTCCGCTAATTATTTTTCAGTAATATAGGTGAATCCGTCTTCCTCGTCGCTTGGGACTTCTCCTTTCATTTCTCACACGACTATTCCCCTTCCTTCCATGTTGTAGTGTCTTAAATCGTTGCTGTGTTTCGTTAATTGTTTTTTCCTCCGTGTTTTTCCATGTGACGAGGTAAGCCTTTTTAATTTTGTTTTACTTTATTATTTCACTTTAGTTTTTTTTTTACCTCTATTCAAATAAATCTTGTTATTTACAGATAATTACACAACTCTCTGAATTTTCAATTTTTTTTTTTTTGAATTCTCCTTTTGTCAAACTGCAAATGAATTTTTCTTCTGAAGTCTTTTCCTAGATCATAGACTTTGGCCTTCATCCGCCTTCAACTGTATCCAGCGTAGTTTTACTTTTGCTTTTACATCCTAGTCCGGACAGTACAACTTTTCTAATTTAAACAGTGACTTTGTTTCTAATTAATCATTTGTTCTTGATTCTCCTTTTACTTTTATCTTAAATCTTTGTATATTTTATATATATATTTAGTTCCAAGTGTTTTGTTAGATTTGATGCTTGTTTAGAATCTCAAATGTTTATTTCATCTTCGACTCCTTCAGTAACTTTCTCCAACTCAGGAAGTCCTCCTTGGACCTTTCCACTTCTCCTTTGGTGCAATGTCGTTCCAGATATAAAGAATAATAGTCAACAATCTGCTTGTAGACGACTTCCTATACTTTTTTAACATCTATTTTTGTCATTATCGTGTTTAAGAGGAAAAAAAGAAAGGAAGGAAAATAAAAGCAACAAATGCGCTTGGAATTAAGTTTTATTTTTTTTTTTAACGTTAACTCATTAACAAACTTTACTGTAAGTCAATCAACAAATAAAAATTCTGTTCGGGGGTTCAGTTTTTAATAGTCCCAATTTTAAAAGTTTAATAGTAAAATTTGTAATCTTTTTTAGCCAACAATCTTAAATTAAGCTAAGATTTTGGGGATGTTTTTTTTATTTAAATACCAGAATAGGGTTTCTTTTTAATCAGAAAGGACAAGAATTAAAGTTCCTATTTCCGTAGCCTTGTGCGTCACATTGTGGCACGCAACAGTACGTATGTGGCCAATTTTGTGCAGCTAACTCCTCTGAAACGGCAAATAGCCTAACCAAATAAAAATTATACATACTTAGAGGGTTCCTTAAATTGTACCTTAGCGCATGTTTTATGCAATTGGGTAAGCCTTTTTCGAGATATTAATTATTTTCTAAAAATTAAAAAATAGCCGTAGCGTTCAAACGAGCAAACCAAACTCAATAAACTCGACATGTACGTACTCCGCTCATTACGGCGAATTTTTTTTACAAATGACTTGTTTGGCTGTGATGAGCCGTTTTGGAGTTATTTACTACCCTCTCCCCCAAGACGACCCCCCCCCCCGTAATTTTTTTTTTGTGTTGGTTGTTTTTTTTTTTTTTTTTTTTTTTTTTTTTTTTAAGGAATTCAGACAGTGGGGTTCTTAAACTATACATTGACCATTTTTTATGGAAATGGGCTAAGCCTTTTTAGAGAAATTAATTTTTTTTTTTGAAAAAATGAAGAAATGGCAGAAACTTTCATTTCAAAGCTCCAAACACAATATAAACGGCATGAAGAGCGTCCTCTTATTGAAAAATACATTTTTCTTTTTGACGTAGAATACTGGGATGCCATGCTTAAATCACGAAAAGTGTTGATCACAAAAACCTTAATAACGTCAAAACTACTAATGATAGAAAAATGAATGATATTGCATTCGATAGTATATAAAACAAAGCATGCTTTAGACTTTGACCGACTTCATGCTGACGTCATCGGCTGCTGCAATCGAAGTGCAAAGTTGAGTCAGAAAATCTGCTCTCTGGCGGAGATTAATTTAGTCTAGCTCCGGCTTCCTTTGTGATAGCACGACATTTTAGGTGTCATTTTTTTTTATCTTTTTGCGCTTTATAAAATAGCTCAAAAATTAAACCTCAGTATTTAATAGTATCTAAGATATCGGCCTTCGCATTGTGGAAATTTTGCAAAAAATACAGAATTTCCAAGTTTATGCATAATAAACGTCAGAAAAATTATAGAAAGCGTCACAGGTAAACAGATTTAGATATGGGGAATCCATGAAGACCCAAATGTCCGATGTTGAACGTCTGCAGGCTCAGCAGGAAGGACTGAAAGTGAACAATAGCCCAATACGAATGCGCCAATAACTTCCACTGCTCAGCTCGACGCAAACAACATATCTGATGATATAAACGTTTCAACACCGAGAGATAAAATCCAACCCATGGAGGTCTATAATGAGCCATAACCGTCAACATTAGCAGCATCTTCATCAAATGCGATTTATGTACGGAGCGATATACAGGATGAGGCATTTATCTTGAGCCAACTGAATATCTCGGAAACTAAGCATTGTATGAGAAAATGTCCAAAATCAAAAGTGAATTATTTGGCGGGGGAAATTCATTAGTTAAAAAATTACCCCCCCCCCCCTGTGAGGGGGACTGGGGGGGGGGGAAGTAACTTTGAAATCTTAAATAGTAACCCCTATTTTTAATGGTATATTCAGATTATACACAATATTTGAGAAATGTTTTATTATCAGTGTTTTTTCAATTGATCCAACCGTTTAGGAGATAGAGGCCCTCAAAGTGTGGAACTTTTAAAGTTTTGAACCCAATTTTATCGATGAAGACAGATAGAGAGTGGACCTTACAGACATTCCTAATCTACTTTTTAATGGTCTTTAAGAATCCGAAGTCAGAATTTCAAAAATTCAAAATTTTTAGTGCACAAGTAAACTTTTGGGGGGGGGGGGGGGCAGCAGTCCTATGGAGACAGTCTGACTTCGGATTCTTAAAGACCATTAAAATGTAGAATAGGAATATCTGTAAGACCCACTATCTCTTTGTCTTTATCGATAAAATTGGGTTCAAAACTTTAAAAGTTTCACACTTTGAGGGCCTCTATCTCCTAAACGGTTGGATCAATTGAAAAAACGCCAAGAATAAAACATTTCTCGAATATTGTGTGCAATCCGAATATATCATTAAAAATAGGGGTTCCTATTTAAGATTTCAAAGTTACTCCCCCCCCTCCCCCCAGTCTCCCTCACAAGAGGGGGGGGGGTAATTTTTTAACTAATGAATTTCTCCCGCGAAATAATTCACTTTTGATTTTTGGTATTTTTTCGCACAATGCTTAGTTTCCGAGATATTCAGTTGTCTCAACATAAATGCCTCTCTGTATATGCGACAGTTTGGGACACGGAATTCATGTCCTTCTATATTCATAAACAATGAATTTGGATAATATTCGTGTAGCCTAATGTTTGTGATAGATTTTGTTTTGAGAAGGACTTGAAGCACCCAGGTAACAGAAGTGTGATATCTTAGCTTGATCACTTTCATCAGTCCTGTGTGAAAGATTCCATGCTGTCTAGAACAAATTTAAAACTATTCAAAAATATGGTATTATAAGTTATAGGAGAGCAGGCGTTTTTGCAATTTTTTGAAATGTAACTCATTAACAAATGTGAACCTATACTGACAGACTGGTCTAACTATAGACGACTGATCGACGCTGATATCAATGATATTTGTATTGTCAAAGCGTTGTACAATGGTGTAGTGAGATCTATACTAGGAAGTGTTTACTCTTGAGTGGTCAAATTATTATGACCACCTGATGTTTGTAGGCAAATTAGCTATAATTTCGCGCTAAAGTTGCTAAAGAGCCGGACTAGTGTAAATAGGTAAGCAGGTTGTTTACCACGACATTGGAAGTGATTTGTTTCAGAAGATTATAGGTAAACGACGCGATTTAGCAGCCTTTGATTACTGTTGGCGCTCGGAGCCATGGAGCTAATATCAGCAAAACGGCTGCATTCGTTAAATGTTCAAGAGCAGCTTCTGTTAAATTGTTACAGACAGGACTGTCTGCCGGAAAACTGGGTCTGAACGTGCCAGTTGTGGCCAGCATCGGAATAAAGTCGTGTGGTCTGATAAACCACGTTTTCAGTTGCATCATGCAGATAACAGAAAGAGAATTTGACGGAAACTGCATTAAAGCATGGACCCCACATGCATGAGTACAATCGTTCAAGCTCGTGGGGGCAGTCATGGTTTGGGGCATATTTTCCTGGCATAATATGGGTCCTTTAATTTGTGTAGAAAAACGTCTGCATGTAAGTATCTTTGCTGATCAAGTTCATGCAATCATGTTAATGGTGTATCGCAATGGAGATGGCTTCTTCCAACGTGACAATGCGGCATGCCACACTACTAGTATTTTGCAGGAATAGTTTTAAGAACAAACAATTCCTGTACGTTGTATGCTGCAAAAAAATTTTTGTTATTGAATGTATGCTTTAACCCCTATGTTGATTCGACAATTGAAAATGATAGTAAGGCGAGATTGTTGCGATCGCCACGAACGACGACGAACCTGGCTTAGGTTGCCCCCATAATGACCAAATCTCAATCCAATTGAGCATTTGTGGGAGAAAGTTGAAAGAGCCATCAGACAGGTGGTTCCAAAACAACAAATTTCACACAACAGGACAGTGTTATTCATCAGGCAAAGACTGTTATGACAGCCTATAAGTAGCAGGGAAAGACATCATCTGCCAAGCACAGCATTGCCCGAAAGTCGAAGCTCACTGATACAGACTGAAGGGGTTTGAAGCGGATTGTGGTGTCAGATTCCTCGCATCACCTTTCAACATCTCGTGGAGTCAATGCGAATCGCCGCAGTATTAAAGGCAGAATGTGGCCCAACGAAGTACTGATGGGGTGGTCATAATAATCTGGCCACTCAGTGTATATTCATCTTAAAGTGTCGATATCTGATATGGAAATGTTGTTCAGTGCGATAATGAAATATTCACCAACTAGACTAGTCAGTGACAACGTGGAGGTGGATATTAATATTGCGATTATGACAGTTAGCATTATCAATGTAGATGCTACATTAAATTTATACGCTCTTAGCTTTATGAAGAAACATTTTAATTTAGATTTCAAACCCATCGAATCACCTATTACATTGGGTGGCAGTACTATAAATTTGATGTTTGCGTGAAATATTGGTTCTTGTCTGTTGCCATTTCTAACATACTCCTCTTATCATTGACCAGTGATTTGCAAGTTGGGAATGCCATAAAGGTTTGGTTAACAATTTGATGAATTGCAAGTACATTTTTTGTGTGAACATTTTATATCAGAAATTAAATGTTTTAAATTGTGTTGCACAAAGTTCTTTCTTATTCGCCATGTGGGCTCAAGACGTATTCTACGATTTAACTAGCGGCCGTGTCCCAACACAGCCCCGTAATTTTTTTGATTCCGTATCATTATCTCGTGGTAGGCCTGTGCGAATGTACCATTCCGCCATACCAATTTATTTGTACAATGGAAAGTTCAAATTTTCAATGTTTAAAATTAAACCACGACATCTACTTTAAATTAAATATTTTAATTTTTACAGAAAATGTATTGGAAATATATACCGCAGATTTAAAACTGCAGAATCTAATTTCGATGTGTCTTAATGAATTTATTGTTATCCTTTATTGTAAGCAATTTTTTTTACAATACCCATAGTCTTCAGGCTTCTCGGAACCTAAGCTGTGCCAAAAACTTCGTTAATCTGAGTGATATTTCAAACTGTGATAAAGGCGGAAATTTTTTTTTTCTTAGGTTTCAAATGGAATTGGTTATTTCATAAGATTACGAAGCGAATAATTTTTTTCCTGCTGGCATTTTTTAAGGAATTCGACATATGAGAAAGTGGGGTTGTTTTTTTTTTTAAAAAAAGGAGAACCTTTATATTAGGGAAACAAAATTATTACTGATCCTCATTTCTATTAGAACCATGAAATTTCAATCTGCAGAAAAATTGAATCAGCGCCAAAAGCACAGAGGAAACCTTTGTCTGAGAAGCGAGTTTCCCCTTTCCTAGGACTTGGAGCCAGGAAACAACGAAGCTTGCGTCCTTCAGATAAACTGAGTGAAATGTACTAGAAATTTTGTAGCTGCACTTTATCAATTTTTTTTGAAAAAAAGTTGAAAAAGAATTAAGAGAAAGATAAATTAATTTATATCAACATACAAGATTCTTAATGGTATATGAAATGTTGTTGTTCAATTTTTTATTTTCATTGTTTTATTTTGATTTGTGTATAAAAACAAAGCAACTTCTCATATTTAAGTTGTTTTTCTTCCAGTCTAGCACTTTAAGATAAATGAAACTCTTTCTTAAATATTTTAGTCTTGATAATTTTCTGGGTTGACGGCAATACTAGTATCATGATAAAAAAAAATTATATTAAGTTTAATAAATAATTCTAATATATGACCATGAAAAGTTTACAAACGAGAGGCTAAAACTAAAGTAAGACAAATATTTGGAAAGCTTTAAGTAAAATTAGCGAATTATTGCGCTCAATCCTTAAAAATGGCATATCTTTTTCGTAAACGGTTGCTTATTATAAAATGGGTACATGTCTTTCGGTAAGGTTTACGATGTATTTGACGTGGGATTCATTCATTACGCTCAGCTTGTTGATTTTCCCATGAGGAATGATCATCATATTAAGGCAGAAGTGGAAAAGACTGATAATCACGTTGAAAAGACAAATATATCGAAAGCGCTCGCTCTTTGAATTAAAGGGAAGCATATATTTTGAGTTGGAATTAAACGAGCGATGCAAGGAACATAATTTCTATCAAATTTGCTTCGTGGAGCTGAAATAATAATGAATTTGAAAATGAAGTTTCCTTTAAGCTTCTTTCCAATCGCAAATGGGAGGAGGAAAAGTAAGTGGAAAAATGAAACTTAACTGTTACTGAGTCTAGGATTCTCTTTTGCTAAGGGGTTCTTTTTCGTGCTTCGAGATAGGTGTGCCTTTTCTGTTAGAAACTTTCTTCATACGAGCAGAGATTCCCAAGTTTTGTCAGAAGCTTGGTGATTCCCAAGCCGAAACAAATTTCGTCAAGCTTCGTCAGGATTTTGCGGATGACGCCATGGAGTGGTTCAACTCATTCGGAAAAAAAAGAAAGAAAACGAGATTCTTATACTTTGGTCTCTCACCGCTGAAGCGACTACTTCGTAGCCGAAATACGTATCCGGTATTTCTTATCTTCTCGTGGATTAGAGGTCCCACATTTTAGTTGTTCCATTCCACAGTTTTTACTTAATTAATTTTTATTGTTTCTAAAGATAAATTAGCCACTGAAAAGTTCCCGATTTGACAGCAAAGAAGAGAAATGCAGAAAGCAACGGCAGAGCTGCAGACCATTTAAAAGACACCTTCCATAAGTATTTTATGCATGGAAAAGCAGCTAGGCTGTCTGTGTAGAGGCATAAGGGGATTAGGATCTCAACCCTATCAGGTAGTCACCATTTTTTTTTCTAGGCGAAAGGTCGGACAGCCCTGCAACATTTTTTTCCAATCTTACCTCTTTATTCGTCAGATGTTAACCCTGTTGAGCCGAAATTAGGATATAATTATAATATGATCTCTTATCAAGCTCTTTGTAATTTGTAGTAAGCATAGAATTCCAATAAGCATCTATTCGTGTTCCCTTGTTCGCCTCCAGGTCACAAAATTTTTTTCTTTCGCATTTCATATTAATTAATTATCTAATATTAAAGCGCAGCTCTAATTTCAACCGTAATTGTAAATGAATTCATATTCTTATTATTAATGGGTGTCACAGTGATGAATAGTGAGAAACATAAAAGCATTCCGATATCGATCAACGGCTCTAATACAAAGAAGAGAGAAGTTCTATGTGAGTGAAAGTATTAATGGAATTTCTTTATTATGAGACAAGTGTTTAGGATTGTGGCTTTTTGTAAGGTTTTATGCACGTGTGAATTTATATTTACTGTTGTCAGGTTTTCGCATAACGAGTATAGGATAACCGCAGAAAGAATGATAGAAACAATGATAGAAACTGTTGGTTTCCCTCAGGCATTTTATTTCTTGTACAAAATCTTATGCATATCTTTTGTAAATTACGTGTATAATCAGAAAAGTAAGTAGACGATGAATAATAATGATTGGAGTATTAAATCATAGATATATTGTTTTTTTTACAGCCATACTTGTACAAGAAATTATGTATAATGCGAAATGAGAACCACTAATCTCGTCCGGCAGCCGGATAGGAAGACGGAGGCCTTGACGGATGGACGCATTGCTAGGCTTGGTTGAAGTAAGCCGTAGAAGATGAGAGCATTACCAAGTAGGAACTATTCAGACCTGTACTAAATACACATTAACTAAATCGTATTTAATTAAATCGTATTTCATATACAGGATGAGCTTTTTAAAAGTGGCCCGGTGAACAGCGTGTAAAAATGAGCATGAAAAGAGATAACAATGATCAAAGATCAGTGCAAATAACCTAAAGTAGGTGCTGGAAGTATCCTCCATTGACCTCGAGGCACGTGTGAAGGCGTGTCCACATGTTCCGGATGGCACGAGCAAGGGTTTCCTTTGGAATGGTCTGAATGGCTGCCTGGACGTTTTGTTGGTCGACGACTGTGCGCGGATTGTTCTGGTAGATCACACCTTTCAGTGCACCCCAGAGAAAGAAATCGCAGATCGATAGGTTTGGCGACCGTGATGGCCAGGGCTGTTCTGCTCCTCGACTGATCACATGTTCGGGTGGGAACACTTCCTGGATACGGGCAAGTGTTGCGTGTGCAGAATGGGCTATTGCACCATCTTGCTGAAAATAAGCATTTGGCACGTTGAAGGTGTTGTGTACATAACGTTCACTATTCAGTTTCATTGAAGAACACAGAGATAATGCGGCAGGCGGATACAGCACACCACACTCCAATATTTTGTGGATGCAGTGGAGACTCCATGAACACATGGATTGACGGAAGACAGATAGAACCACGCTTCATCTGAGATGAACACATAACCCATCCTCCAGCACCTCCGGAGCAATGGTACTCGGGAACCATTCACAAAACTGAACCCTGGCCGGCTTATCCACATCATGCAACTGATACACAGTGGTCATTTTGAAGAGGTGGAAGTGTAAATCCTCTTTCATGATCTTCAATGCATTGACTGAGACAAACCCAGTTGCTGAGACAGCCGCCTTGATGACGTTTTGGGACTGCGTATCATGTGTTCTTCAGCAGCAGCAATGGTTGCTGTCTTACGGACCGTCTTTTTGCGCACTTTCTTTGCATTCAGTACGGATCCCGTTGCATGCCATTTCGCAATTAAGTTTTGCATTGCACTCTTAGCAGGAGGTTTTGCAAGCACAGCACCAACTTGAAACTTAATTTTAAACTCATCTGCACACTGTTTCCAAGACCTATGCCGTGCATAGTACTCTACCACAAAAAAGCGCTATAACACCATTTTCGCCACTTCGCACAAACGACTACCATGCACACCAAAGTCAATCTCTCAACTGCGCAATATCACACGAATGACAAGTCATTTGAAAACTCACTGCGCAGTATTTCGCACCGGGCCACTTTTAAAAAACTCACCTTGTATTTTATATTGAACACCTACAAACAGTATTTCCTGTTATTTCTTATTAACAAAGATAGATGTATGCATTATCTCGTAAGTTAACGTGATTTTATAGCACGTAAATGTTGAAACTCGGTGGCAAATATTTGCAGCAACACGTTTCAACATCTTGGGAATGGTTGCAGTGATTTCGCGGATGTCATCCTTTTTAATGGGTTGATGGTCGTCGGATTGTTTTCGTATGCACGTTCTTTGATATAAAACCAAAGAAATAAAGCTATTGGCGTTAGATCAGGCGATCGAGATGGCCATAGTCCACGTGAGAAAACCCCGTCATCAAACACTAATTCCAAGTTGACTTATACACACATTCTGTTTGTAAGCTGTTTACGAAACGGCGTCTGAACACTTTTGAAGGAAGTAGTATTCAAATAATACTGTACTGTCAATGATTTGTTGTTATACATCCCATGTTGTTGAATTTCAAATTTGTATCTTTGAGGTGAAATCTTAATTACAGTTTTATAAATCTATAACTATGACTTGAACCTAAGCCAAAAAAAAAAATTATGAAAAAATATTTTGATTCTCAAAGTAAACTGAATAAGTTTCAAATTTTCATTCGTATAAATATGTTTAGGTAAATTCCATTAAAAATTTTATCCAAATAGTTATGCTCCGAGTATTTCTTTATACATATAGAAATCCTATGAAAATATTCTATATATAAAAATTCTGCAACGTATTCTAAATTAAAGCGTATTAGTGAGCTAAATAAACCTTAATTGTGCAACAATAAACAACGGATACATTTAACCCTCGTCATAACGAATTGTTTGTTGTGGCAATTCGACAATTCGTAGTAATGAATTAGTACCATTAGAACACGAACCAGTGAATCGATTTGAAAAAATTTTTTAACATGCATTGTCATCGGTCCTGTGTATATTTGTCAAGTTTCAGCTCCCTAGCTTGTCGGGAAGTTGGTTTAATATTGATTACAAGATTTGACCCGGACAGACAGACGCGGAAAAGTAAGAAAAGTAAGCTAAATAAAAGCGTATAAAAATACTCTAATTTCTGTAAAATGTATAAGTTTTCTATCAAAATATCTTATAATTTCCACAATATCTCTTAGAATGAATTTCAATTACTTCTTCTTAATAAAATTTTATAAGAAAATAGAATTATTTTGATAAAAATTTTGATGGAATTTATGTTTACACTTTTACATTTATTAATTCTTATGAAAATTTCAGTTTTGTTAAGAACAAAAAATTTTTTATTCAATAAAAAAAAATTCAAAATAAAGTTCAGGCTGAGATACGAAGACAGTCGAAACTCGAACTGGAATTTTCCAGAACCCAACTGTTTTCTCCATTTACGCCGTGCTTCAACAAAACTCTTGTCAATATAAAAAAATCAAAATAACTAACAGTCTACTTTTCTTGCTAAGCTTTTCAAGTATTATTTTTCAAGCTTTGCAATTATTTACTAATTGGACAGCTACCTTGAAATATAAAATTTTATTCTAATTTTGTTTTCGTCATTTTGAAGTTATTCAGAAAATGTGTTACGTCATCTCATATCATTTTGTGCCTGAAGAAGAGTGCAGTTGGCAGTTGAAAAGTTAGAAAGAAATATGGGCTGTTAGTTATTTTGATTGTTTACACTGACAACGAATTTCGTTGAAGAAGACGTAATTGGAGTTCGAGAGAAAACAGTTGGGATCCGGAACATTCCAATCGTCGGCTGTCTTCATATCTCAGCCTGAACTTTATTTTGATTTTTTTTTTTTCATTTTGAAAATTTTAGTTTTATGTGGAAATATTATTCTCCACTGAAAATAGTAATTCTTTATATTTATGGGAGATATAACGGAAAATATGGGTTTCAGGACTTTAGAATCGCTCTGTAGAATTTTTTTCTACGTTTGGGAAATAATTGTGGAATTTTATCGAATTAAATTTAAATTGAATTATGAATTCCGGTTTTTAACATAGTTTGAAGGGTTAGTTAATTACCAATAATAAGCGTCGTTTGATTAATACATGATTTGAAAATTATGACGGATTCGTTTTTTTAATATTTGCTTGCAGGTGGGTAAGTATTTGAAAGTAATCGTGTAAGGGGAAAAAATCCGAAACCAAAACGATTATGGCTTCAGATTCAGATTAACACTTACATTATACGCCTTTGGTTTACATAAATCAAATGCCTACCGCCGTTATCTCATATAAATCATTCAAATGTGAATGAGATTCACCGTGAATAAAAAATTTTACACTCGAATTGGTTTTATTAAGCACTGTCAATAAAATTTTCAACTTTTGCTACATATTTAGAACCATGCTTTTCAGAATTGCGTAAACAATTCGAAACTTGTCTGTCAACATTTGTTTTCTCGTAATCGTCTTTCGTAGAAGATGAAACTTATTCTTAAGAAGTTGCATGCTGATGCAAGGAAGAGGAAGAAAGTAGGGATAGGATGGAATGATTATAGGCAGCCCACGGTCTCCTAGACCGCCAACTTTTCTTTCCTGAAGGGGGAGCCGCCCCCCGGGGGAATTGGCATCGGATGGAGCGTGGCGTCGTGGGTTGATTACTTGAAACGAGAGGCAATTGTGTCAGGTGCAAACAGCTCCCCCTTCGTCATGGCAACGGCGAATTGCCCAACGCAATATAGGGAACAGAAGTCAAGAGTTTAATCAAACCACGTCTTATCGCTTGCATTCATACATCCCGAGATTTGTTCATTTCTCTCCTCATCTTGTCAAAAAATTCCCAAGTATATGGAAGAAAAAGGAAGAAGAAAGCATTAGGAAAGAGGAAGCTTTCGTTCTCTTACCTTCTTCTTTTCCCCTAATTTTAATCTGCCCATGTGTACGTAAGGGTAAAAGTGGAAAAAGTGTACGAGCTGCTCGGCGGTTGCGGTTTCCAGCGGTGGTCAACGGGTTGGCGACTGTAATTACGGGCAACGGCTGCTGGCGTCAAGATAACAGGGAGCTGAGAGGATTACCGTCGCTGGAAATGGGCGGAGTTACCAGGTTTGCCCTTTGCCTAGTACTTTGTGGAAACACTTCAATTAAGGGAACCCACCAACGAACAGGGTCGATCAGAAAGTTAACTAACTTGATGACTACAGGAAAAAAAAAAATCAAATCCGCTAAGCTCTGCAACCTCTTTTTCTAAGCGAAACTCCATTTTTTTAATAATAAAGAGAATAAAAATATAAGAAAAATTGTGCAGACTTAGAGGACGCAGTTTGTTTGATCCTGATCGCAAAAGTGAAATTCTTGCGGAGATGAAAAAAAATTACACTTAAAATTGCTTGTTTTCTTTTTTCCAGGCGATTTAAGTTATTACATTTAAGCATTCAGTCAGCAGTAAACATACTTTTGTAACATTTCCGATTTAAAAAACTTAAAGAACATAAAAGCAATAAAAAAAGTGAGCAGATTTCCACAAGATACTTCGTTATGCGTTCCGTTGAAGATTTACATCACATTTTAAAATCAAAGTTTGAGCAAGGTTGCTACGAATCAATATACTTTAAGTGAAGTTTGACAATATATTACATATGACCGTATTTAAACCTTAACAAATAACGTTTGGAATTTTTTTCTCATATAAAATGCGAAATTCTGCACAGTATTTCAGCTTTTCATCATTAAAGGAGCCTAACTCGCTCGAAATTCTGACGACCTAGATATTTAAGCAAATTCGTATCTGATCTAAGGAAACCATTTGGCAAAAGGTAAGAGGTGAAGAAATAAATGCATTCTGTGAATAGCAAAGGGTGATCAGTGTGATTTGCGGAATGTTGTGGGTCAAGTGCAATGAGTTCACAGAAACGTCAACATCGTTCATTGTCCAAATTAGTCAAGTTGACTGGTTTGACCTAACAGGAGGATAGCTTAATTGGGCATCACTCAGCTTTCTTAATCTCTAGCGAATTGCGAAACCGTCTGACTCTTAAGACCAATCAATCAGTTGCTTCGTCAAACGCCTTGTGGTTTTGCGGTCACTGGTTCTGGATGTGAAGACGTTACACCACTTTCCTTTGACGATGCATTTGGCTCTATATTCCTTCTTGCAATTCACACATTATCCCAGTATATTCGTTAATAGAAGAAATAATCTTTATAGCGCTATCTAACGAATAATACACAAGAAATGATTCGATCAAATTAGTGACGACAATTCTTCATTTTTCGAATAACATTGCCTGCTATGAAATTTGACTTTATAATAGTATTAATCTAAGATACAGTTGAGGTATATAAATGACAAGTAAGTTTAAAACATACATTTGCTTCTCAACTTTTAGAATAAACATATTTAAAAGAAAAGAAAGTAATTCATAAAGAAGGTTGCATGTGTGACGTGATGTTTTATGAGTCACGTGTGTCTGATGGGGGGAGGAATGAGGCAATAGCAAATAAGGTGTATTATCCGTAGTGTTTTGTTTATTTGTTGGTTATGTAATAGTAGTGAGGGTTGTTTGTTGTGTGAGGTTATTGTTTGTGGTGCGTTAGAAATAATTTGTGTATTGTATTGTCGTTTCTGAGAGATTAATTTGCCGTGAGCGATCGTCATGGTCCTCTGTTGGAGCTGCATTGTTAATGGGATTTCGGAGAAGATAGCACAGCTTCCAACAGAGGATTG
Source organism: Rhysida immarginata (assembly GCA_023313115.1). Lineage (NCBI taxonomy): Eukaryota > Metazoa > Arthropoda > Chilopoda > Scolopendromorpha > Scolopendridae > Rhysida > Rhysida immarginata. Next base: position 2,489,422 of record JAHWFO010004564.1, read on the forward strand.
TTGCGATCGTTTTCGGCGAATTGGAGGAACGTGTGTTTTTGTTTTGTTGTAAAAATTGCTTGGTATTCTGTATTATTATTATTTTTTCTTGCTCTCTTGTCTTGTCGCTGTTAAGAGAGGTCCTGACATAAAATATTTATTGTTCTGTGGAACGTTACAAAGGATAAAACTAATGACTGATTTAAGCTGAAGAAAGTTGTTTTTATGCAAGCTCGAGACTCTTTGGAACTTTATGCTAAGAAATAACTGCAGGTCGTAAAAGGAGTAAATTACAAGTAACCTGGAACCAAGTAAATATGCAAACATAGTTCTGAAACTGAATTTATTTATTGATATATGTTGTAATTCTTTTCCAACATGATTATTCGGCTCGCCTGACTGACTGAACGGGGATGTGCATTCATGAAGGACCCTGATTACGGCAGTAGAAGTGATTATTGACTCAACTAACCTGTTTGAAAGATACAGCCAAGTGGAACATGGCAAGTCATCCACCGCCATTTGTAATTGCCCAGATGACGAAAATATGGTGAGTTCGTTCGATCCCTTCGCGGCAAAACCATGAACCCGAGCATAGACGGTACAACGAAGCAACGGATAATAGTCAGATAAAAGATTAAGAAAGACTAAATGAATAGTAGCACACGAGTTTTATTGGTATATGTTAGATTAAGTTTTATTAATGTCGACAGCTGCTTAAAATAGAGCATTAAATAAGAAATCTAATTTTATTAAGCACATTGTCAATAAAAATTGGATATCAGTTCAGCAATATTTTGAGGTATGAGTAGTAATTCGGCGCATTAGTCTTGAATATTGGAATGGAAGCACTAGCGTATGCATGCTCATACAGTGCAAGATGCAAGTCACTGAGCAAGTGCTGCCACTGGTGATTTAATCGATAGCTCACAATGACCAAGAGGGGTCACTGTTCCTCCCCCCTTTTCTACACATTAAAGGAGAGCATTGCGTTTTCAAGCGCTGGTGTATATGGAATATTTGATTCGGCAATGTGAGTTATCAGTATCACCCAATTTCAAAGTCAAGCGGCCGTCACCGCCTCAAGTAAACTGTTATTAGCTGAGGGTTTTCCTTTTACTATGACAAGAGTGCCAGCTGTGTTGAACATTGTGATTTACTAGGTCACGTTTTTGTAAATCTTAACTTATACATATACATTAAAAGAAGGGGCCCATAGGGATAAGTTTATAATTAGAAGGGAAGGATATTTTGTCAAATAAATATATGTTTGGAATTAATAAATTGATGTATAGTCTGCCACAGTGGTGTAAGGAGTTTTCTTTTATCGGTTCCGAACCCTAGCTTTTCCCTCCCCAGGTACTTGGACGCTGAGTTATAAGTACCACATAATTGGTATTGCGGGGGAGGGGACGCGACACATGTATTTGAATAAAAAAAATTAGAAATTTTTAGTTTTTCGAAATTAATTACAAATTTAAAACTTGCTACTTGCGCCCGTATTCACCATGTTTTAAAACGAGCTTAAACTCGGATTCAAGCGTAAATTGTCAATTTAAGTTGCCCGCTATAGCCGCTTAAGATTGATGCGTAAGAGCAATGTGTATCTCCAGCCACTCCAGCCAAAGAAAAAGAACATGAAGGACAATAGGCAGTCTCTTCGTACTTTGGAAAACGTGGAATGAAATGTGACCGTGACTTCAGGCGACACCACCGAAAGCGCGAGTTAAGCTGCTGTTGATGAATACGGGCGTTAGAGGTTTTTTTAGACAATGCTCAATTTTTAAGCAGTATTGTCCTTATGATAAAATTTCTTTATCTGATTAGTATCATGGGCTTTGCCAGGACTTGTATACACTGAACGACCAATTTATACCCGCTAATAGCGTGTTGCGCCTCCTTTAGCGGCGAGAACTCCCTGAATACGTGCTGGCATGGATTCAACAAGGTGTTGAAACCGTTGCTGAGGAATAGCAGCCCAGGCTGACATCACAGCGTCCCTTAATCGGTGCAGGTTGGACAGTAGTGTGGGAAGGCGTCGGATGGTTCTCTCCATTTCATCCCATAAATGCTCGATCGAGTTGAGATCGGGCAACCGAGCTGGCCACTGAGGCAAGTGGAAGTCCGCATCATGTTCCTCGAACCAGTCCAAGACCATTCGAGCACGGTGACAGGGAGCACTGTCCTACTGAAACTGTCCGTCACCACCAAGGAACACAGTCATCATGAACGGGTGCACCTGATCGGCAAAAATGTTCAGGTAGTGTGTCGCATTCACGGATGTGTCTACGGATATCAGAGGATCCAGTGTGTCCCAAGAGAAGACACTCCATACCAGCACTCCTCCTCCACCCGCCTGTACAGTTGTCTGTTGACAGGATGGGCCTCGTGCTGTCTGCGCCAGATGCGCAGTCTGCCGTCCGCATGATGAAGTAGGAACCGCGATTCGTCGGACCAGGCGACCTTCTTCCACTCATCCAGTGTCCAGTGGCGATGACTGTGTGCCCATAGCAGCGCGCTTTCCTATTTTGCAGTGACAGCGACGGTATCCGTACTAGCCGCCTGTTGTTAAACCCAGCTGGGTGCAATGTGCCGCACAGTGTGCTCCGAAATGAGTTGGGATGCTCCCTCACTGAATTGCGATGCAATTTGTTGGGCTGTACCCGTCCTGTTGCTGTGGATGATTCGTGCCAGTCGCCGTTGCCGTCGTTCATCCACGGTCCTGTTTCGTCCGGAGTTGTGTTTGTTGGAGGTTGCTTTTTTGGCATAACTGCCATTCACGGAATGCCCTTGACACTGTTCCACGGGAAAACCCGAGGAGGTTCGCGGTTTGCGAAATGCTCAACTGCGCCCGTCGAGCTCCAACGTTCATACCTCGTTCAAAGTCGGTCAAATCCTTGGATTTACCCATATTCTGTCCACTTCTGCTGCTAACTGCAACTTCTGATCCAATGCATCCCTTTTATACATCTCTTCGGCCTGTTCCATTGTTTGGGTGTCACTGGAAGGCCGATTCATTTTCCGTAAGCGGTGTCTCTAATAAATTGGTCGTTCAATGTATAATGGAGGAGGGGGAGAACATTACTTATTCTCTTGAAGAGGGTGGGGGGATTAGGAACTCTATTTTTTGTTTGTTTTTAAAAAACGCCTTTTGGAATATTTATTATTTTTTTCCAGATATTATAAAACTTAATTTGAAATATAAATGTATATACTAAAAGAAGAAATAAAAAGATGACTTAGTTTCGAATCTGCAACCCGAAATATTGAATCATGATAATGTTTTTAGATACAACAAATAAATAAATCCTTTATACAGTACATAAACTTTTTATTTATTTATCAATGGACAGAATTATGTACATCGGTAATACTGAATAAGGGCTTAGAATAACTGAAGTATGAAATATAAGCACGAGTATGGAGTCTCTCGAAATGTCGAGTAAACACTGTGTCTATACTGAAAGTTCGTCTCCTTATTCGCGTCTGTAGTCACAATCGAATGCGGGACAACAAACACGGCGCGTGTAAGCTTTTTGCAGTATCTAAAATAATAAAAAAGAGTGTATTTTGTATGACGAAAAATTAAAATTATTCACCCGTAACGCTCTTTTTAGCCGGAAAGTTATTCTTAACTATAGAGAGGAAGGAATTTGTAGAAATAAATTAAGCACTTCAAAGTACATAGAAATTATGTAACCAGGGCGTAAATTATAGATAAGTTGAAGACTTTAAAAACCATCAAAAGACTAAATGTTTCAAAATAATAAATTATGAATTAAATTGTGAAATATATAATATATTTATTGTAATGGAAATGAGTTTATTCCAATACACTAGGATTCGTTAGTCTTCATTCAAAACGCTGAAAACAAAACAGTAGACCATTACATGGCTAGTAAGGGAGCGAAGTATAGTTGCGCTATCTGTTGCCACACAATATATTTCATAATATCTCTGTAGTAAATATTTAAACAAGAATGATTTTACCGCCAAAGCGGATAAAGGGAGCACATTTTCGTGTTATAGCATCTTACATGGTTATATATAATTAACCAACATTTTAAAACGCTTTAGAAAAAATATATAAATATGAAAACTAAATTGTAAATTACTATTTATATGTAAACAAATGTATAGAGAGAATTTAAACTTGAAGAACTGAAAGGTTAAATGGAGAATGAAGTTATTCTTTATATATTTTAACAAATACAATTTTTTTAATTTGTAGGCAATCCCACATAATGTTAAACGAAGTGAGCCTCAATTGGTGAAGCATTATGTGCAAGCATATATTATTTTTTCATATTCAATTGCTAAAGTGTTTCTATTTTACCATCTACGATTGAAGCAAGCGATTTACTACTACTAATTAGCAATATGTCTCACAGCATTTAGTTTTAGATACTATTAAGCCTAACAGCAATATGCTCTTGATACAAATAAGCTATGGATAACAATAGGTCTAACAACTCGTAAGGAGTTGGTTCATATATTACACGCCACATCTTAGCACTGACAGTTTCCAAAGGTACTGTAACATATAGCACGATTAAAACATGTACTACTAAACAATTCCGACTATCATTATTTACGCATTATATTCACTCATAACACGTTGTTACGAGTTGCTTGATATACGACATGCCATATCTTAGCATTAAACTTTCAGACAGTAACTAATGGTATCAAATGGTATCATTAGAACACGTGCAACTAAACGAACTGTCAGTATCATTATTTACTCGTTATATTCACTCATGACACGTTGTTGCGAGTTGTTTGATATATTACATGACATATTTTAGCATTGAAAGTTCCAACAGTACATATGGAACTTTCAATGCTAAGATAGGGCACGTGCTACTAACCAATTCCCACTATCATTATTTACGCGTTATATTCAGTCATAACACGTTGTTACAAGTTGTTTGATATATTACATACCATATCTCAGCATTAAAAGTTCAAGCAGTACCATATGATATCAAATGATATCATATGGTACCATTAGGACACGTGCTACTTAACCAATTCCCACTATCATTATTTACTGGTTATATTCACTCATTGCACGTTGTCACGAGTTGTTTTATATATTACATGCCATATCTTAGCATTGAAAGTTCCATCAGTACTATATTGTACCATTAGGGCACGTGCTATTAACCAATTCTCATTATCATTATTTACGCATTATATTCACTCATAACACGTTGTTACGAGCTGTTTGATATATTACATGCCATATCTTAGCATTAAATGTTCAAGCAGTATCATATGGTACCATTAGGGCACGTGCTACTTAACCAATTCCCACTATCATTATTAACCGGTTATAATCATTCATGACACGTTGTTTCCAGTTGTTTGATATATTACATGCCATATCTTAGCATTGAAAGTTCCTACAGTACCATTTGGTACCATTAAAACACGTACTACTAAACAATTCACACTATCGTTATTTATGCATTATATTCATTCATGAGAAATACACGTGCACGTGCCACTAGACCAATATCTGCTATCACTATTTTTTTTTAATATTCTTTCATGAGACGTCTTGACGATTTGTATGATATATTACATGCCATATCTGGTTATAGGAAATTGATAAGGGAGTATCATAATGGTACCATTAGAGCACGTATCTATTCCGGCTATCTCACGTTCGTACTTGTTCGTGCTCTGTCCCATAGTAATGGATTGGTGAAAACAGTGTAAAAAAGTTAATTCGTTTTCAAGTTATGGTAATAAATAATAAGCTCCGTACGAATAATAAAATTCTTTTGATTTAGAGACCGTTCTGCCCTTTCAATAATCGTCATTCACGTGCATCCTCCACGCGCACCATTTCATTAACGTTTAGAGCATGCGCAGACCCGAACCGATGTGCTCAGTACCTCGGGTACCTCTGCTAGTGTGCTAATAAAAACTGTTGCTCAGACAACGGTTCCGGAGTGTGCTTCAAGCCGGCGCCAACAATGGTTAAACGTGCATCAACAATGGAAAACTGCTTCCGTAACACTTTTTGGTGGCGGTTTTCGCATCACGTTTTTTGTAGATAGATGCCCAGCCTTAAAACATTATCATGTTAATATCTAAAATTAAATTTGAAAACTTGAAAATTCTAAAAAAAACACGGCGACAAAAACATAGTAAGTTTCATATAACTTTTTATTTTAAGGAATTTGTGTATTTTAATGAAGTCGAATACATTTAATGTTTTGTATAGGATCCTTGAGCACTGATCAAGGCATGTATTCAGTTATGCATGCTTATCATACAGATTTTTAATATTATTTTGAGGAAGATTCTGCCACGATACAAAATGGTTCTTTGAGTTCTTGTATGAATGAAAATTATCTGCCATTCTTGTACACATCTCTTGTCAACATACTCCAAATATTTTCGATCGGATTCATGGCGGGTGATGAGGCTGGAGTCTTGAAAAACCTTGATTTTCTTAAAGGACAACTTTATTAATAACATAGTGGCATATTTAAAAAATTTTAATTTGAACTCTAAATGTTTGAAAAAACGAAAATAATAAGCGCGTTTTGAAATAGGTAGGCATACATCAAGCCTAGGTGTGGCCGTGACTTAGTTGGAGCGTAGCCGACGTGATAGATAAAGGCCTGCTCATTCGTGAAATCAGGGGCAGCAACTGTTATTTCTTTTTACCGGTAGAGGTCTCCAGTAGGAAGCACAAGCACGGCATTCTATTATAGAAAGCACAAGCACGGTAGTTTCTAGGAGGCCGTAGCACAAGTCCTCAAGCATCGTTGCCAATTTAGCATTTTTTTTTTTCATGCGCTTGTCCTTTGTTAGACATTATTATTAAAAATTAAACAATGCAAACATGGAAAAGCGCTTTTAAAAAAATGCCAAATTGGCAATACTGCTCTTCAAGCACGTTTTCTACGATCAGCTGTGCGAAATTATTTTTACAAATTATGCAAATAATAAAACTGACAAAGAAGTTAAATCTCTGCTGCTACAGAAAAAAACCTTTATCAAGAAAAGTTTTAAAACTTCGATAGCATTATATAAAATATAATATATAACTAATAATTCTAATGTTTTTTGCTGTTTCTAAAGTTTTGTAAATTAAATTTACAAATGAATTTTAATTTTAAACCGTCAATAGCAAATGTTGTCTTATGTCTTTCTACGATTATGAAATTTTTTTTTCATTTCCAATTCAGTAATAATATATCTACATTTATTTGATCATCATTAAGAACTTGAATTTCATTCATAACTTAACGAAGGTATATGCTCTCGGAAACTAGAACATATTATTAATATTAATCATCCTAATATTAATAAAAATAAAATATAAATAATAATCGGAATGCCTTCTAATTTTATCTTGTAAAAAAACTTCTTTTTACGAATTTTCAAATTTTTTTATATTTATTTTTTTAAGTATTTTATTTGTAAACTCAACTTTCCAATAAAAGCAATAATGGCTTCTGTAAATGCCAGATTTTATTTGTATATTTCATCAAATATTATAATAAATTTTAATTATTGTTATTAAAGTTGAGTAAATCTATGAGAATAGATCCCAACTCCCATCAATGTCGTAATATGTGAAATGTTAATACTCTAAATTCCCTCTAGGTGTCGCCAATAGGAAGCACATATTAGAGAGCCTAGAAAGAGAAATGTCCTCTTTCTAGGCTCTCTAGCACATATTAATGCAGGAAAGCCCAATTTGGCTTATTTCATTTGCTACTAACGAATGAGCAGGCCTTTATCTATCACGACGGCCACGGTTGGAGTCAAGCGTAAAATAACAGTGTAGTCCCAATAACAATGTAATTTTCATTGTTGCCATCTTGGATTTTAACATTCAATATTTTTTAATTTGTTAAAAACAATGAAGGTTGGATAGTTGGTCAGATAACTTTTTCGCATCACGGCCTTTCCTATTATGGTCAGGTTTCCTTTCTGCGTCAGGGCCAGTCTTTTTCGTTGGCCTCGATTGCCTCAAAGTATGTCACTTCCGGAAAAAAATGGCCAGCGGAAAGGTAGTGCAAAAGCACAGTTTTTCACTTTTCAAAGCAGTTTTTTATGTTGAAATTATGGACCAAATTTAAAAATTTCAACGGAAATGTGCTATGTTTATATCAAAGAATGGTATTCTGTAAAAAAAATTATAATCGATTTTTTGCGTGGAGCTGTCCTTTAAGGGCAAACCATTCTGTAACACACTTTGCAGTATGAATGGCAGCATTGTCGTGTTGGAACTGCTATTTTCGTCCCGCCATTAATCTTCCTTGACGAGGGAGAACTCGTGACAGTAGTTCTATGTAATCCCTGATGTCATGCGAGCGTCCATAAACTACAGTTCACACTTTTTACGATAACCAATAGCCTCTAGAGATCATTAGGGAGTCTCCATCTGCTTGACGTCGTGATAGTGTTTCTTTCTTCCTGGAAGTAGTATCTGAATCCATCAGGACCATCTAAATTGAATGACCATCTCGTCTGAGAAGATATTAGTTTTCCATTCAGTGGTCCAACTCATGTGCGACTGTCCGAACTCTCGACGGGCATCTTTATGTCGTGGTTTCAAGGTTGGCTTCGGCACAGTTTTTTGCGAACAATATGGGGGGGGGGGTTCTGTAGGAGACATTGAACAGTTTGTACATTACATTACAGTCCAGTCCAACATGAAGTTTCAAATCTTTGGTTTCGGAGTAGAGCTCTGCGTCTCTCTTTCTTATTGCAGGCGATCTTCCAGACCTCCACTACATATGTTCCTGGATCTTTTAAATACGATGTAACGACATGCTTACTTCGATGCATAAGTGAGGCAATTTCTGAAATTCGTTTCCCATCTTTGTGAAAGCCTTATCAAATGCAGATAGAGCTAAGCCTCTTGGCATGTTCGCTAAGCAGTAATTATCAAATGTTGAAAATCTTCTCTTCTAGAATGATATGCTCCAGATGCAACTATTTTATATAGGTGGAGTCATTCTTTGATATAGAACAAAAGATTTTCAGAAAGTTCCTATACTTTTGTCGCGGAGTTTTTTTTGTTTTTTTTTGAACTTGCAGGTTTTAAGCACAAAAATGAAATAATTTCTTCTTTTGGCTATATATTTAAATTTCAAATTAAGTTTTACAATATCTAGAAAAATAATAAATATCCCATAAGGCGTTTTTTTAAACAAACAAAACTATAGAGTTCCTATACATGTATAGGAAAATTGACTATATGAGAAAATTTCGCGCCACATAGCAGCTTCAGTTTTTCAGATTAAAGTCAATACCGATACTTAATTACGCTCCCAGTTTTCATTAAACTGTTTACCCCAGTTGAATAAGGTGCAACTTAATGGAATAGAATCATTCCGAGCAATCTGAAAATGTAATCGAAATGCTCTCTCGCATAACACTTCACCCTCGAAATATGTATTGCTGTGCCTTACTGTTGAATATGGGACGCGGAAATAACACACTGTAAATATGACCGTTTCCCAGAATGCGCTTGTACATCCTTAAATGGCGCGCAATTCAAATTTATCACAAGCTTCTGGGACACCTTGTATAAATAAATAATGCAATGCTGAAAAGCTTCTAAAGCAGAATTCCTCATCAGAGCTAACACAAATCGTGGGCCACATTGATCAAGAGACAATAAACGAGATGGAAATTGTCTTTTGCACGAGTTGTAGCGCATGGAGACAGTTACCCGAAGGTTCCTGGTTCGAACCCCAAACTGTGAAATTTTCCTTCCTGTTTCTTTAATGTAATAAGAGAAAGTTCTAAAAGCGAAATTTTTAAATGTAACGCGCTCAATTAATTATTCGTAGAAGTTTGGCCATATTTTTCCGTTTAACGCTCATTATGATAGCTGAAAGCTCTTTTTGGTAAATAAAGTGAAATTGGCTTAATAATTTTTAATACTTTTCTTCTAGGTTGGAACGTTCAATTACATTCAAATTGCACTTATTTATTACCTGTGGCTAATCAATGACAAACCCAATCTGTTTATACTTTTTCCTCCGTATTCCATTTTCTATGCACCTGCTCCGGCTCATCTTCTTTCACTCTCTGCTCCTTTGATATCGTGTGCGGCATTATTCAAACTTTTCCGCACCTCGACCGACCGTATTAACACCTTTTTGAAAAGGAGGAAATGCGATTACTGGCTCGGTGATGCATCGGGACCCGTGCAACTGATTGCAGATTTCTCTTTCACATGCCACATATCAATATATCACAGTTCAGATAGGTCCCCGAACAACCAGGAGCTCCACGCCTATTACAGATTAATTCCGCTCGGCTTGTCGTATTATTTTCTCTCTGTGTAATGAGTAGGTACAGGTTCCATGAATTTTCCACGTTTTTTCTCTCCAGCGTTTCCACATAAAGACTTTAAGAGATTTTTATAATTGTTTCCTTTGTGGATTAACCTTTAAAGGATAAAAGAAATGCTGTTACAGTGTGAAGATTTATTAGGCAACAGCTTTAGAAGGCTGCTGTTAATAAACACTGGATAAAATTTCTTCAACAATTTTAGATTATTGTGCATAAATTGCAGTTTGGAACATTCGTATAATTTCAGGTAACATAAGGCCTTGCCAACGAAAGTTTGTAATAAGCGAATATGGACATCGTCTTACAATATATTTAAAAAAACATTAAAGTAACAAATAAATAAATAAATAAATAAATAAATAAATAAATAAATAAATACTGGCGATATTGATCGTTAAATTAGGATTCCTTGGTATTACTTCTATCAATGAAATTGGTAGTGATTTTGCAATACAATAATGGGAAAACAGAGTACCCATTACTGTATTGCAAAGTCCCTACCAATTTCATTGGAGATATTGCTCCAGCGTCAGGTAAATATACGCTATGTTGCCAGAAGTAGCTGAACAATGCACATAAAGAAACAACGTTTTATTTTGATGTGACTATGTCGTTGGACCTATGGGGAGGCTTTCGACTAGTTTTTGATAAGTTTCTGCAGGAATTGCGTTTCATTCCTCCCTTAATGCGTTGGCGAGGTCAGCAGTAGATGTTGGTCGATTCAGTCTGGCCCGCAATCGACATTCCAAATCATCCCAAAGAGCTTCGATTGGATTTAAGTCCGGGCCATTTCTTCAACATCCATGTCGTGGAACCATTCTTGTAGGCGCCTCGCTTTGTAAGCTGAGGCATTATCATGTTGAAACAGAAAAGGGCTTTCCCCAAATTGTTCCCATAATTTGGAGTTACTGAATTGTCCAGAATGTCTTTATACCGTGCACTGTTCAAGTGTCCCTTCACTGGAAGCAAGGGACCTAGCCTAAACCATGAGAAGCATCCCCGGACCAAGATGCCTCCACCATCAAATTTCACAGTTGGCACAACACATATGCGCAGAAGCGTTCCCCAGGAGTCCGCCAGACCTAAATTCTTCCGTCGGACTGCTAGATGGTGTTTAGTGATTCGTCACTTCAAAGAACGCGTTTCCACTGGACCGGAGTCCAGTTGCGTCAAGCTGTGCACCACCCCAACCGACGCTTGGCATTGATATTACTGATGTTGGGCTTGTGTGCTGCTGCGGACAGTTCTAGTGCTGGCCATGCTTCCTGTGAAGGACATCCGATTTGTATATCAGTGGAGGACATCCGATTTGTGCGCACAACGCGTTTCAGCGGTTGGCGGTCCCTGTCTATCATTATCTTTGCTCTACCTGTCCGCTCTTGGGCCGTTGTTGTTCCATGACATTTTCACTTTACGATTACATCACTGACAGTGAGGCACATCCAGTAGGGTAGAAATTGCTCGGACAGACTTGTTGCATATGTAGTGCCACGTTTGAAGCTACTAAGCTCTTCGAAACGACTCATTGTATTATTTTCGCTAGCTAAACGCCTGCCTGACCCTGAAGAAATTGCTGTATATATCTATGAGTCATAGTTATGTAAATCAGCAGATACCATATTTCGAAGGGGGTGTCCGGATAGTTCTGTCAACATAGGGTATGTAATAATAGCTCAGTAAATTATGTTTGCATGGGGGGAATGTTTGCAAAAATATTATTCCTTGACAGATGAGAAAAATTTTATAATCAGGTATACTAAACAGAAATCAAGAATTAAGGTAGAAAATAACTTGCTTGGATATACGTAAAAATTATTAAATGGAAAAAGAAAGGAAAAAAATTCTGCGACCTGGATTCGAATCCGGGACCACGAGTCTATGGTTCCTCGTCTCTACCATCTGGAGACTCGTGGTTTAGCAAGACTGTCTGAGTGTTCTAAAGACTACTGACAAGGTAGCCATCCGAACCTGTATATCACAGTTTCAAACCAAACTGAAATATTTTATTGATGAAAAATAGGAAAGAAAATTCCACAGCATGGGATCGAACCAGGAACCTTCTGCTCACCGTGCAGATGCGCCAGCCAATTGCGCCACTGCGGACATGGAAGCATTACGCTATCTACATGCCCTTATGGCTGGCTGGAGCAGTACCCAGTTCGCAGGCTGGGACTATCTTTCCTATTGGCGTAATAATCGTTAAAGAATAATAATTTAAACATCTGAGGTATGGCGTGTATAAAATCCTCATAGAACATCCAATTATTATAGAAATATTTTACTCACCTGAATAACCTTGCAAAAACAAGAAATTGCACTATTTTGTTTCTTTCAAAATAAACCGCGAAAACGAAAGAATTTTGCGCACACGTAGCCATATAAAGAGTTTATTGTTATAAGTAAAGTGCTATGCGCATTAATACATCTGTTGGCGCTTGACGGAACTTCTTTCCTCCATCACTCAACAATGTGCACAAATCCACTTCACATGAAAAGCAATGGAAACTACTTCCTACGAAGGAGCAGCAGACGACAGTTGAATGGATTCTGAAGTTTCTAAACAAACTTTTATATTTTACAATTAGATTATTAAAATTAGCGAATAGACATCCACTAAACAAAATCTGTATAGTAATTAATAACAATTTCTTTAATTTATTATTTTATTTATTAATTTTAGAAGAACTTTTGCAAGGGCACGCTGTAACATTTTGCTTTGGTAATCTTCGTAAATTTTCCGGGGCTGACGTCATGTAACAATACCGCCTAGAGAGAAAGCCTGCTCACGGAAAAATTATACATTGTTACATCAATTTCGGACTTATTATTGGTAGAAATATGATTAACAATACCCTACCGTAGGTGATGTAACAATATGTGATGTTTTCGCGCTCAGGCTTTGAGTAGAGGTGGTGTTGCATGTAATCGCGAGTGAAACGAAATATAACGGGCAGGGCTGTCAATCTAATGGGGCATCCGAGAAAACGAACATGGATATAATGCGTTGGGGAGGACGTTTGTATTTAATTTTGTAAGATAAATAGTACAGCAAAACTAAGGTTCTGTAGCCGCAATTATTTGGCGACTGCCGATAGCAATTTTGTTTCCCTTTACCTCCATGTTTGTTTTCTTTTCACCCTTACCGACAGTCATTCCTTTCCCCATGCACCTTCGCCTATTATTCAGAGCCTATTATAGAAGATGGATTTACTTCTTTCCCAAGTTAATCGTTGTGAGTTATATTCAATCATTAATTAACTATCTGTTTGGAGCAGTCAGTATTTTGAAGAGTTCTGTGTCCATGTGTATTTCCTAAGTTGTAAATTAGGAAAATTTCTCCGAAACTTTGAAACTTAAAGACAGCTTTTGACGACGAATGCGGCGAAAACAGGACTTCCGATTTGTTAAATAGGGTTTAAGGATGGCCGAACATTGATTAAAAGGGATCCGGAGTCATCGCTGACCTTCGTGACCATCGAAACATCGGAAGGCAAGATGCTCTTCTTTCATATCGACGTCTAGCAGTGCGGAAAGCAGTTGATAAAGTGACATGTCAAAAAGCTCGTGTCATACGATTTTAACTTAACATTTTGGGACTGCATCATGATTCAGCAAAATTTATTCTACGACTTCTAACTGAGCAGCAGAAAGAGTGAGGAGCATAAAATTTCAGACATGGGACTAGCATTGCATAGATAAAATTTTAATAAAGAAACCTCTGTATTAATAAGGAGATATCAGAACAAATTTAATAAGAGAGCGCTGGTGCGTTCCGACAATTACATTCGTCTATAGAATCATAATGGTAATAGGTGACCCGGACTCCTAAGGGAGCCAACTTTCCAATAAAAGTAAATTCTACATATGAAGTCATATGTTGGAAAAGTGGGAACGTTTCTCTCTTTCGTAAGTGCTTTAAGTAATTATCAATAGTAAATAAGGTGTTTCCGTTCTCCTCTTGTTAGTAAATTCTACTTTATCCAATAGAAGAAGGTTAGAAGGTATTCGCAATGGAGCTTTGAAAACCAGAAATATAGCATTAGTTGACTATGCAAAAATGTGGTCTGACATGCTCCAAAGATCGTCAATCTATGAGCTACATAGAAAACAGCTTGCCACTTGAAGCTTACAATACGCGCGAAAGAGTGTGAAAGAGTTATTAAACAAGTAGAATGAATTAAAAAAAAAATTAAACCGACTTAACAATGAAATTAATATGGGACCATCTTGGTGCTAAACCGAATCCAATGAAAAAAGAATTTTTAAAATCGGTTTATAAATGACGGAAATATCGATGAACATACATAAAAAAAATACATAGAGACGAACATAGAACCTCCTCCTTTTTGAAGTCGGTTAAAAATGATCTAGTCATGTGCTCTTCTTGCATAGACTCAGAATGAAGTTTTTGTTTGATTTTATTTTTGAAATTCTGTTTTCGTGCTGTTAGTAAAAATGACGCGTTACATGTTCTCACAGCAATAAAAACCATTTTCCAATAACAATTATAACAATAATGCCTTAATATTGCACGTCCTTTAAAAACATTTAAATGGCTATTTCTTAAAAAATTATCCTAATTGCAAATTTTAAAGATTAAAGTTGTAATGAATCCAAATTAGAATCCAGATCACAGTTGAAGTTTAACAAAGTTACAGGATACTACATGCTACCATAAAATTTTAAATATTCCTGTAGCTCCTAGAATGGCTTTTGCATTCTTTTTATTGTGGAATTTAGAACACAACCCATGCTTGTACTTGCAAATAATGTATAAAATATGAAACAAAATTATAATTATTATGTTCTAGGAGTTAAAAGACAACAAAAAATGTTTTTGTGGACCCTGTATATTAACTGGATAGAAATCCATTATTGGGGCAGTAGGAATAGAAAAAAAAACCTGAGAGCCCTAAAGATCAATGTATTGAAAGTAAGGAAACAAGATTGCGAAAATAACCGACGTAAGTTGCCACACATCGTACAGAAACTTCAATCAAATATACATGGTTTATGTCACTCCAAAAGCATTGCACAACTTAAATTATGATGTTTAAAGCATTTTCGAATATTTTTAAATTAACATTTTTATTCTAAGCCTTTGCTACACATTCTTTAGGAGTGTAATATGTCACTTTTCCACATAATCTTAGTTTTTCAATTCTCCTACTCCACCTGTGGACTAAGCACTGTATGCCACCATGGTAAAATTCTGGTTCGACTCTACATTGATCGCATCTTTGCTTCAGATTCAAAATGGTGCAGCTATATTTTATCTCCAATCTGTTTCACAATTGAATGGCTGAAAATACAAATAGACCAAGCGTATTTTCAATAAATAGTGGATAACACCAATTGTGGACGAACACCAATTTTTACGAAAAGAATTATTTTCGAGACACACTAACAAGTATTTCTTTGTGTAAATCACGATTCCTCATTTTTTTAATAAAATAATAGCTTAAACTCTAAATTACTTTGAATGTCAAAAATGTGACTTGGTCTACTTGTATTTTCAGCACATCCAATTCTTGCAAGAAAGTCATCTACGCTAGTCTCGTATTGTGTCAAGTGTCCTCTCCACTCTAGTTTTCTTTTTGTGAGTATCTCTCAACATCCTCGGAACCACCAGGTACACATTCTTTAATCTCAACTCTTGCAATATTCTCATACACTTGAAAAGCTATAACTTTGAAATACGTATCCGGTGTTTTTTTTCGTGGTTAGTTTTTTTTTCCTTTCTTTACAGACAATTCTACACAAAAGTCTCTCTTATTTTTTTTACTATTTCATTCTCTGTTTGTTTCATCTTCTCGTCATTTTGTCAAAACAACTCTCAAATTAGAAAGCTAAAACGTTTTCCAGAAATTCTACGAAATTGTTTTCATTATTAATGAGATCTGCAAAAATAAACTTAAATGTTTGTCTTTAGACCGCATGTAGATTTAGAAACTGTATATATTTTACTAGCTGATGACCCGGCATTGCCCGGGACTTTATTTATCCTCTTGTTGGGTAACCTGATATCCATCTTCACCACCGGGGAATATCCTTTAGACGGAATTTCCCTTGCCCTTGACGTAGAAGCTCTTATACCCTCTGCTCTAGACAAAGCTCCTGTTGTTCAGATATTGCTGACACACGTTTACATGCACGTTTCGATCCGGATCGACTTGAGTTAATCCAAAATTGCCTCGCGTTTACATGCATCTAACTCGATCCGGATCGAGTCCGATAAGATGCCCTGTGGGTAAAGCTCTAGATTAGGAAAGTACGCCAGACTTTGTCATCTGCTACAGAATCCGCCATTGTTGGCTCAGTCGGCCTTATCACTTGAATTACGCTTCCTCTAAAATACGGCTGAAATGCAATTTTTTAAAATTTTCTCATTATTATCGTCTGGAAATATAATTGACAATAAATAAATTTTGTAATTATTGATTTTTTCTTTAAATTTTGTTTTCAATTAAAATTTTCTATATATAAATAATAAGGTTGAGGTTATTTATAATGTTAACTATAATGTTATTTATATATCAAGTTTTTGATTTATTTACCTCAATATTATAATCCTTAATAACTTTTAAAATGCATTTGCATGTTTAAGTTTTTTATACATATTTTTATCAAAATATAATTTTATACATTCTTATCAAAACATAATTTTAATAGATTTTATCAAATTAATTTTTAGATTTATATCAAAAACTTCAATTTAATAGTTTATTTTAATTGTATTAAATAATAAAAATAATAAAATTACAATTATAATAATTATAAATAATTATCAAATTATAATTTAATAAAATAGAAATTGTTAAATTGAAATTTTTGATATAAATATAATATTAATTTGATAATAATAATTTGATAAAAAATTATTAAATTAAATTTTGATAAAAAAATATATATAAAACTCCAATTTGATGGACAATTTGAAAATTTTTAATTAGGAAAAATGACATTTTGATAAAAAAAAAGTTTACAAAAAAAAATTTAAACATGCAATGTATTTTAAAATTTATTCATTTATTTATTTATAGATATTTATTGTGTTTAGGTATAAATCAACCAAGAACTTATTTTAGCTAAAATTTTCTATATTTTTTCTTTCAACCAAACAGCAAATTTAAACTCGATCCCGATCGGGGTGTTTACATGCGCATTATTGGATTGACCTCTTTCCTGAGGCATGCTTCCCTGGTTTCAAACCACCTCTTTCGACTGGATTGAACTCGATCCGGATCGAAAGTGTGCATGTAAACGCAGTGACGAATAGTCTTTTAGCTGCAGAGTTTCTCTGAACAATACTCGTAATCTTCTTCTGTATCTTCTCTTCTATATGCATACGAAAAAAGCGCATTGTAAATATGTATGTATACTTGTCTGGTTTTAAAAGTAAGTAATAAAGTTGAAATTTAACACAGCTGTATAATACTACCACAATGATGAAAAAAATCCAAAACTGGAACTAAGTCTCTCAAGAAAACATAGAAATTAATAATCTACCATGAAATAGACTTGATTTATGTTTGTTTGCTTGCATATGTGAACAATTAGCCCATCGTATTTGCTTCAGTTGTGTTAGTATGTTGCGTCGACAATGGTTGATGAAATTAATACATGCCGTAGTGTGCTCCGGCACTGAAAAGTTACATAACCATTTTAGTCCAAGCAAAAATATAACCTTCATTGTTTCCAACAAACGAAAAAATACTGATTGCTAAAATCCAAGATGGAAACAATGAAGGTTACGTTATTGCTTCGACTAAGAAGATCAGGTGACTTTTCAGTTCCAGGGCTATGATGCTTGCCTGAATGATTCACGTTTTAAGGGGGATGGTTATAAAAAGTGATAAATAAATAAATAAACATCAGTATTGTTTCTTTTTTTATTAAAATCTTTGCGGGGTTGTAAGAAATTATGCTAAAAGAAATAAGAGAATGGAACTTCTAGGGCATGCACCTGCTCAAGCTTTAGTTGAAAAGGTGAAGGTACTTTCCCTAATGAGCTAATAACTGGAGAAAATTTAATTTTCATATGGTAATGTAGTAACTTCCTTTAGAGAAGTTATAGATAATGTTTATCTAAACATATCAGGAAATTATAAAGATCTCAATTGATTGTGTAAGAAGGAATCCTTGCTGCTAAAACTGATACTGTCCATATAAACAACCACATTCAGGACATAATTGCATGGTCTGTGACTGAATACAACTCTATTGAAACGGTTACGTGTTGATGAGGCAGTAAACAGAGTTCCTCAACTCTCTCAATCCATCTCTGAAGTATTTTGTAATACAGGCAGAACTAATTCAGTACTCATAGCCTTTCTTTAATATTCTAAAATGTTAAGGATGGAATATCGACTTTTCCTGGGCAAACCTAACTGGACACAAAATTCCAATGCAAGAATTTGAAAGAATTCTTTTCCTTTTTCCAAAGTGAATATTTACTTTATTAAGGATTTTTCATGTGTTCTTATTTATATTCAAATTCAAATACTGCAAAATTTCATCAAACAAACGAACCAAACAACGCCGGGCATATCAGCTAGTTAATAATAAATAATAATAAAGGCCATCAAACAATGATGATAAAAAC
Source organism: Rhysida immarginata (assembly GCA_023313115.1). Lineage (NCBI taxonomy): Eukaryota > Metazoa > Arthropoda > Chilopoda > Scolopendromorpha > Scolopendridae > Rhysida > Rhysida immarginata. The sequence continues at coordinate 2,508,347 of JAHWFO010004564.1, forward strand.
AGTGTATACTTAACCTTGGCAGCATAGCGATGACGCTTATACGTTATAAAAATGCCATCAAACAATGCTGATACAAATTACTACGTTATAAAAATGCTATCAAACAACGTTGATACAAACAATGTATAAACATAGCGATGACATTAGCCGATTATATACACTATACGATCAAAAATATCCGGACACCCCTCACAGATCATCGATTGGCCCAATGTCACATGATAATGACTTGCGCATCATTTAAATAGCTTCCCACACCTTCAGACACAACTCTGCTTGGACATTGGCAAGAATGGGTCGTTCGGCAGAGCTCAGTGAGTTCCAACGTGGAACCATCGTTGGATGTCACCTATGCGCTAGTCCGTGCGTGACATTTCCAGCCTTCTTCAGATACTCAAGTCAACAGTAGGCGATGTCATTATGAAATGGAAGACCCGGGAATCAACAACAGTTCAACAACGAACCGGTAGACCCAAGAAACTAACGGACAGAGACCGTCGAGTGCTTCGTCGTGTCACCCGCAGCAACCGGAAGTCCTCGGCGGAAAAAATTGCCACAGAGTTTCGAAACGCCTCTGCAAATGATGCCAGTACCATGACAATTCGTCGGGAACTGCACACGATGGGATTCCATGGCCGTGCTGCTGCCCACAAGCCCCACATCAGCAGGGTCAACGCCAAGCGACGTCTGGAGTGGTGCAAAGCCCACAGAAACTGGACAATGGACCAATGAAAACGTGTAATGTGGACAGACGAATCTCGCTACACACTCTGGCAATCCGATGGACGAGTTTGGGTTTGGCGCATACCTGGAGAACGCTTCTTACCTGAGTGCACAGAGCCCACAGTCAAGTTCGGAGGAGGAGGAGTCATGGTGTGGGGCTCATTTTCATGGTACGGACTGGGCCAGCTCGTTCCTGTGCAAGGAATCATGAACTCCGACCGTTATCTGAATGTTTTGGACAACTGTGCACTTCCAACGTTGTGGCAATTTTTCGGAAACGGGCCATTTCTCTACCAACACGACAATGCTCCGTGCCACAAAGCGAGGCGTGTACAGCAGTGGTTTGCGGACTCAGGGGTCGAAGAAATGGGTTGGCCGGCACAAAGTCCCGACCTCAATCCTATAGAGAGTCTGTGGGATGAATTGGAAAGACGCTTGCGGGCCAGATCACATCGGCCAACTTCTGTACCTGAACTGATTCTCGCTCTTCGGGAGGAATGGAGGAACATTCCGCAAAGTACCTACCAACATTTGGTGGAAAGTCTTCCCCGAAGGGTGGAAGCTGTGATTCGGGCAAAGGGATATGCAACGCCCTATTGATTTCCATGAAATCGTGGCTAGAGCGCAAACGTGCATGTGTCCGGATATTTGTGATCATATAGTGTATATGGATGAGCGGTTGATGTTTTCCTTTTCAGTTGTTGCAACGATCGATTGTAACAGCAAAGCTCACTCCCATGAACGTCAGCGAGGAGCCATCAAAGATGACGGGGATTAGAGGGGGATTTAAAAAATATTAATAAATTTTGCTTGTGGGATCTATCTGAGACATTATCTTCTAGGATACACTGTCTTTTCTATTTTATTAAAATTAACTGCCCATTGTATATTCAACAGTTTCCAAGAGACATACGACCGTCAAAAAAAAAGTTTAAACTCTTCGTAAAAAGGATTAAAGGATAGCAGCGCGAAAATATTTAAAAATTTAGAATGATTTTTTCACTCGCTCAATGCCTCCATTTTGTCTTTTTATGCTTCAAATGCTTATTAATTCTTCGGTCTTGTAAGACAAATCAACGCCCATAAAAAGAATCCATGTTGAGCTTTGAAAAGTCAATTAATTTTCATTAACTGGATCTCTGCTTTGAAATTTTTTTTCAAATAATTTATTCTTTCCCTTTTACTTTTTATAGACACGTAATCATACTAAAACACGGATTAAAAAATACAGTTACAATGTCGTTGTCTTTGATAAATTGTGTTAAATAGTACGAAACTGTCGATAAAATACAATGACGGGAATAAACAATACTTTATGTCCACATTAAATTTTGCGGAATGATGACCACTCACACAGTGGTGGAAACTTACATCTAAGCTGCATATAATACCTTAAGCAGACAACAGATATTGTAATTAAATATACAAATACAAATATGATATTACATAACCATGAAAAATAGTTCAACCCAGTTTTATGTACGGTTATGAATTTATATGCACTTGTATTTTTTATCTTGCAGTCTCCTTGCAATGAAAAACGTTGTGGCATATGCCATTTTCTTAACCCTGCCACCTCCATTTCCAGTAGTTCTTCCTCCTTTACTCTCAAGATAAATCAGAACCTAACCTGACTTCTCAAAACCTTATTTATCTGTTACATTGCAAAGTTTGCCAGAAACCGTATTGGAGAAACGGGTAATACCATAAGTATCAGATTCGCCAGGCATAAGTTCGACATCCTTAGCAATGCTGACGCCCCTGTTGCTAAACACAATTCCCCTGGCCACTCTTTGCAGGGCGCCAGCCTTTATATTCTTCGCAACAGCTTCCGTAACAAAAAAGAAAGAAAGCAATTCGAGTCTTTTCTTATTTGGAAATTTAATTCCCTCGCCCCCAATGGCATTAACCTTAACAAAGGCACTATTTCTTCATTACCTTTCCCATATTCCTCTACAATTTCGACTATTCCCTAATTTGTCGTAGGCTTTCTGGTCCCTTTTCTTTCTCTTTATCTTTTCTCAGCTATTTTCTCTTTTTAATGTTCGTGCACAGTTTTCTTCTTCTATGTTCATTTTATGTCCGTCCCTGTTTTGAAACCTTTCTATACTCCTTTTTTCAGTGATCTTTGACCCGTAGCTCTTTCATACGTAGCCTTAACATTCCTAACCTTTTTGTTAGTTTCAGGATTCCCACTGAAATTCTAAATCCCATTTCCCTGATTTCCCCTGACATCGACAGTCTTATTTCCCTGACAAAATCGTAATTTTTTTGAAACATGTTTCTAAATTGTGATCATCCATCGTAATTCGGTTTATTAGTTAGTTATTCGATTAAGAACATAATGTCTCCAGTAAAATCTATTTCCCTGACATTTCCCAGAAAATGTCTCATTTACCTGACAAATGCATGAAATTGGTCCTGCTTCCCTGACTTTCTCTGATAACTTTTCATTTCCATGACCTTCCATGACTTTCCAGAATGTAAAAACCCTGCAGTTTCTGTCATTTTAATTCTGTATGTGTTATCCAAATGCACTTTTTTCGCCGCCCTCCTATCAACTCCTATTTGTCCTCTTTTCAGTCTTATTCCAACACGTCTCTTACTTTCCTGGCCTCCCATTTGTTCTCTTCTAGTATTTCAGCCAATACCATCTTACTATTCCCATCTACAGAGGGTTGATTCAGATAAAATGAGACGACTTTGTACTTCTGTTAAGATGGTGTAATACCATGGCGCCACCATCGGTTATGTTCGATGTGAGAGCCACGTTATTGGACTATCGCCCGGCACCGTAATTTCCACTGAAGTAGGCTGAGTTTGAGGGACTCCATGGGAAGTTCGTTCCACACCTGCTGACGCACTTTCCATAGCCCATCAACGGTTCTTGGTCGGCGACTTCCGAGCCGTCGTTTCAGGAGACCAAAACCACAGAAATCCATCGGTGATGCATCAGGAGATTTTACAGACATATGAAAGAAGGGAATAACTCGTATGCCCGTCTCCTGTTCCATCTTCCTGTAGTAAGCCACAGATGACTTGGCAGTGTTCAGTTGTGTTCAGTCACTCAGTTGTGTGACCGCGCGCTTTATGACATCGCTCCAGCCCAAGATTGTCATGAATTATTCTGGAGACTGTTGCCTGTGAAATACCTTTCCTTTGGGCTAGACTTCTCTGTGAGAGGGGATTTTCTTTCAGCACTTCAGACCGGATTTCTCGAACCACCTGAGTTGGGCGTGTTGGCTGGGGCTTGTTTCTGGTCTGCTTCTCTGCTCGTCCACGTTCATTAGATGGTCGCAATTTGTTCTTTTTGATTATTCGACCCACAGTAGCTTTGGATACCACAATACCATTTCGTTTGCATAATTCCACAATGCACGAAAGACTGAAGTTAGCGTCGGAAAGGCCAAACATATACCCTTCCCAAAAAGCTGTGATTTTGGAAGCCATGTTTCAGCACGAAATGTCCCAAATAACAGCAACAAGTGTATACAAAGTTAATCCCCATGAATAGTGGACGAGTCATGCAAATCACATTCCGTCAAGGTCATACGCGGCGTTTAAAGTCGTCTCATTCTATCTAAATCAACCCTCCGTATATACAGGGTGTTTCAAAATTATGTACAATAAATTTAGTGACATATTCTTCAGGTCAAAAGAAGACGAAAATGTTCTATAGCACTTTGTCTGGAAACGATTTGTTTGCGAGTAATCCAATATCATACAGTAGGGAAGCACGGTAGTTAGCGGACGATATTTTAGCAGTTCCACCGTTTCGACCCAACACTAGGTTGAGTGGTTTGTTCCATTTAAACCTACTTTAGGGTTGTTCCATTAGTTGTGTACGGTTGTTTCCATTACTGTACATCCACTAGGAATATCAATTTCAGAACGTTTGCGTGCTTTGACATACGCATTACGATTTACGTAAAAAAAAGTCATGTACACGTATTCCAGTGCAGAATACACTGACATGCACCTAATGTATGGTCTTGCGGACGGAAATGCTGTGGAAGCAAGAAGACTCTACCAAGAACGCTTTCCGAATAGACGTTTGCCAAATAACCGAACATTTGTATCTGTCGACAGACATTTGAGGGAGCGTGGTTCCTTTGGCCGTCAAACAGGACAAGGGCGGCCTGTAGCACATTCTCCGGATGAGGAGGATGTGATAATTGACATCATACATGATGAACCACAGACAAGCACCCGTCGTATTCCTTTCATGGTACACATTCCGCACTCATCTGTTTGGCGCATTCTTCACCGTCAGCTTTTGCATCCATAACATCTGCAACTGGTTCAGGCACTGAACCCAACGGACTATCCACACCGACAACGATTTTGCCAATGGATACAACGTCGTCATGCTGCAGACCCTAGTTGTCTCAGCCAGATACTTTTCACGGACGAAGCAACCTTCACCCGGACAGGAATCGTAAATTCTCACAACCAGCACCATTGGGCAGATGCTAACCCGCACGTTACCAGAGCTCGAGCGCATCAAGAGCGTTTCTCGGTGAACAATTAGTGTGGAATTGTCGGAAATAACTTAATTGGCCCTTATGTGTTGCCGCCACGATTGACTGGGCGAACGTATCTTTTGTTTCTGCAGAATGCATTGCCAGAATTACTGGAAGATGTTCCTCTTTTGATAAGATCTAACATGTGGTTCATGCATGATGGCGCTCCAGCACATTTCAGCCATGTTGTGCGAGCACACCTTAATGCTGCATACACCAATCGGTGCATAGGTCGAGGTGGACCGGTAGCCTGGCCTGCAAGATCACGCGACCTTAATCCCTTGGACTTTTTTCTGTGGGGTCATGTGAAAACGATCGTCTACAGCACAGAAGTTCCTAACATTATGGATCTGCGACAACGAATTGAAAATGCATGCCAAACCGTTCGTAATGCTGGCGACGAACTCTTCCATGACATCAGACGGTCGCTCATGCAACGAGCCGAAGCGTGCGTGCGAGCTGGTGGCGGGCACTTTGAATAATTCCTGTAATTTGGAGCCACGGGTTTAGTTGGCTGTATCGCGTAAATAAATCGTTTCCAGACAAAGTGCTATAGAACATTTTCGTCTTCTTTTGACCTGAAGAATATGTCACTAAATTTATTGTACATAATTTTGAAACACCCTGTATACGTATAAAAGAGGACATCCACTGACTCACTGACTCATCATCGCACAGCAAAATCTACTGGGGCCATCGACTCGACAATCGGTGGGGTCATAGGACGGATAGCGTAAGGGCGTGCTAAGATGGTGTTTTCCGAAATTCGGACCCCCTGCTCCACCAGAGGGACAGAAAGGAGTTGCACGTTCGGTCGCCTGACTCCGCCCCCAATGAACTCAGATCTTCGAAATTTTGCAGGAAGGTTTCTAGCTACCGTGCCAAAAAATTAGTTTCCCCGATTTTCGATATTTGAATTTTAAGGGTGCGAAAACTGAAAAATACCGATTTTCGGGGGTGTTTCACAAAAGTTTCTGATATTTTGATGGCACTTCTCGGGGAATAAACATAAAGCAACAAAAAAGCTTCGGAGGGAAGCTTCTCGGGGATATTTCCAAAAAAACAATTTCTGGGTTATTCGATTTTCACTCTATGAGGGGGGCCAGGGGGGCCCAAAGATTGCCCCCCCCCCCCCCGTTTTGTGTTTTTGCCGCCTAACTCCAATGCGGAAAGGCAGAGAGCTTCAAAATAGCGCACGAAGATGTAAAAGACTTATATAAAAAGGGACCATTCGTTAGTTTTTGAAAATCCATTTTAAAGGGGGCAGAAATCAAAAAAAAATTCCAAAGCAGGCCTAATTATGACGTTCGAGTCCGATCAACCCCACTCTGCGGTAAATTCACATACGACTTAGATAATTGGACCAAGTATAGTTTAAATAATTTGCAAGAAAACTAATTTCTACTTTTTTTCATATTTTATCCCATTGCCCCCTAAAACCCTCCATAAGAATATGTGATTTCTCGCAGTTTTTCCAGTATTTCGCGAGTAAAAATAGGTCTAGATTAATGAAATTTGGTACGGTGATGGCAATTCACGAGATTAACTCTCTGATTAGTTTATTTTTTGATTATCTGGATCCAATTTTACGGTATTTTATGTTTTCCGGATTTATACCGGCATTTTTTTTTGTTTTCATAAATTAACATACAAACTCGCTTGTTGAAAGATTAGTTTGGTCATAAAATATGGATTTTGTTATTTAATTTAAAATTTATTTCAAGTAGGCTATCTAGGACTATCCTTCGGTTTATTATGAACTAGCTGATATACCCGACATTGCTCGGGCTCTATGAAATTTTGATGAAATTTAGCAATTTCGGAATGTGAATATACAGAAAAAAATTAACATTATTCTCCACCTTTTTTCTCCGGCACTGCGTCAAACTCACTCGGGTGTAGACAACATTCCAAAACGAGCGAAATCGAGTAGAACTGCTAAAGGGCCCGTAGTTGGAGAGGCCATCCATTGGGAACATTTTAAAAGAATTTTTTCGATTCTTCAGTATGAATTTTTACTATATTAATTCAAGCTTTTTTTCATTTATTTTTTCTGTATATTCACATTCAGATATTGCAAAATTTCATCAAAAAAGAGCCCGAGCAAGGCCAGGTATATCAGCTAGTTATATATAAAGTCGTCCTTAAGTACTCCTTTCAGAACTTCATGATAATTCTCTTATATCCTTTGCTTTTAGAGAAATATCCTTTTTTGCTTTGATAAAGGATAGTCTCTATCCGAAACATCAGCTTTTTCATTTTGATTTTATTTATTAATTTAACATTTTTTTTATTTTTTATTAATTATTATTTATTAATTTTTTAATTAAGCTTAATAACTTTTATTGTATTCCAGGGTTTTTGTGTCTCGTCCTTCTCTCATATATATCCGTCTATTTTTTATCTTCTAACAGTATCAGGGCCCCCCCCCCCACCTTTAATAGTAAATATTGTGTAAACGTGATAAATCGATCAGTACGATAATATTAGCTCACGACGATAGCAATAATGATTTATATTTCCTTTTAAATTTAAAATTTGAAGCATTATTAACAACGTTCTACTGATCATTGGACTTTTCTCATAGCTCTTCTTCTCCTGATACTGTGATTCTTTCTGTGTTTTTCTTGTAACAATTCTCCACAAGACCTTCTTTTCACCTGTGTTTCAACCAGATCTACATAATAAGCTCCACAAGACCTTCGTTTCATCTGTGTTCCGTCCATTTCATAAATTGTATTTCTCCACATTGGTAGAAATACGATTGTTTATTTTTATCATTTGTTTTTAATATTTATTTTTATCTCTATTTCCTTTAATTAAAATGGGGTTACTATATTTAATTAATTTTACATTATTACAACTCCTACTCTTATACAAATATTATTCTAGTTAAAAAAGTATGCAACCAAAACTTAAAGAATCATTGAAGTCTTTTAAAATAAAACTACGGGCTTTCACTGCAGTTCACGAGATTTACTTGTTTGATATGAAATTCCATGCAATCAGTCGAGTTAATTCATGTAATTTCAAATAAATGATGTGCCATTGCAAAGAGAAGCCGTTTTGTTATTCTTAATGATCGTTCTGCAATTTATTCTTGATGTTGATGTGGTCATTATTTTGAAAATGTCCGTCTATTGTGTGTTTGATATCGATTTCGTATTAACATTGTTATAGCTTCTCAAGAGAAAATGATTTAACGATCGCATGTCTAAGCTTTCAAGAGTCTCTCATTGTAAAGCGATTGAATGAAATTTTCCGTTCGAGTGGTTGACAATTCAAATAGATTTTGATGAGATAGCATAAATGGCAACAGTCTTAAAGAATGGCAAATGAAGAACCGTAATGCATAAGATATCTTGTATGTGAATTATGATCTATAAGATACGAAGAACTGTAATACACCTACACATCTATTAAAAGATGTGATTATAAAAAATAAGCCTAAATTATAGGCACAAAAAGAACACTGACCCGCCAAGCTTTACTCAATATTTCACTTTCAGGTGAATTCTCTGTTATGCTCCTTCCTTTGACAAAAGAGAGCTGTTATCCGAAACGTCAACTTTTTTCAGTGTCTTACCATACTGTGTTTAATTATTATTATCATTATTATTATTATTACTATTATTATCTATATTCCAGGGTTCTTGTGTCTCTTCCTTGTTTTCTTCTACATCCGTCAATATATCACTATAATAAATGACGGAATGATAGGTAATTTCTTCAAGTTTTATCAATGAAATGCAAAAGCCCGTCATAAGAGAACTGCTCACTACAGGTGCTAATATTCAAACTGGTGATAACATGGAAAGAAAAAACATGTTCTGAAGAAATTTACAAAAACTATGACGTAATCATTGTCCAGCAACATTTTCACATTCCTGCTAAGTACACTGAGGCTCGAAAGAAAACAGCAGCTAAAGCAGTAGCAACAGTTAAACAGTTCGGAGAGAGATTGGAGGCAAACTACAGTTCGGCAAACATGGTGTTTTGTTATACAACTTTTATACATTAATTTTCTTTTGGTAAAGTGTTTATATACACTGAATGGCCAATTTATTAGCGACACCTCTTACGGAAAATGAATCGGCCTCCTAGTGACACCTAAACAATGGAACAGGCCGAAGAGGTGTATAAAAGGAATGCAGTGGATCACAAGTTGCAGTCAGCAGCAGAAGTGGACTGAATATGGGTAAATCCAAGGATTTGTCCGACTTTGAACGCGGCATGATCGTTGGAGTTCGACGGGCGCAGTTGAGCATTTCGCAAACCGCGAACCCCCTCGGGTTTTCCCCGTGGAACAGACCCAAGGGTATTCCGTGAATGGCAATTATGCCAAAAAACAACCTCCAACAAACACAGCTCCGGACGAAACAGGGCCGTGGATGAACGATGCCAACGGCGACTGGCACGAATCATCCACAGCAACAGGATGGGAACAGCCCAACAAATTGCAGCGCAGTTCAATGAGGGAACATCCCAACCCATTTCGGAGCACACGGTGCGGCACACTTTGCACCCAGCTGGGTTTAACAACAGGCGGCTAGTACGGGTACCGTCGCTATCACCGCAAAATAGGAAAGCGCGCCTGCTATAGGCACACAGGCATCGCCACTGGACACTGGGTGATGAGTGGAAGAAGGTCACCTGGTCCGACGAATCGCGGTTCCTACTTCATCATGCGGACGGCAGACTGCGCATCTGGCGCAGACAGCACGAGGCCATGGAACCATCCTCTCAGCAGACAACCGTACAGGCGGGTAGAGGAGGAGTGCTGGTATGGGGTGTCTTCTCTTGGGACACACTAGGTCCTCTGATATCCGTAGACACATCCCTGAATGCGACACACTACCTGAACATTTTTGCCGATCAGGTGCACCCGTTCATGATGACTGTGTTCTTGGTGGTGACGGACAGTTTCAGTAGGACAGTGCTCCCTGTTACCGTGCTCGAATGGTCTTGGACTGTTCAAGGAACATGACGCGGACTTCCACCTGCTCCAGTGGCAAGCTCGGTCGCCCGATCTCAACCCGATCGAGCATTTACGGGATGAAGTGGTGAACCATCCGACGCCTTCCCACACAACCGTCCAATCTGCACCAATTTACGGGACGCTGGGATGTCAGCCTGGGCTGCTGTTTCTCCTCAACGGTTTCAACACCTTGTTGAATCCATGCCAGCACGTATTCAGGCAGTTCTCGCCGCTAATGGTTGCGCAACACGCTATTAGCGGTACGTCTCTAATAAATTAGTCGTTCAGTGTATATATTTTTTGCTCCTCCTTCTGTATATGAATCTGCTAATCTGCTAATTAGAAAATACAGAGAAAGGTCAGTTAATGACATTATTAGTCAACATAGCGATTAAGAGTTGATGTATATTCTATATTGAAAAAAGGCCCAAACCATGCACCAAAACCTCGACTAAGAAGCTCAAAAGCTACCACTTATGTTTAACTTTGGGAGCACCATTTTCTAATTTAGTCTCGATGGAGGAAAAAACTTATTTCACAAAGTCTGAAACTTGAACTGAAAATTCTGGTCACCCTTTAGTCGAATTTAAACAAGAGTTTCTTCTCCTTGAAACAACTGAGCACGAAAACTTCGAGATATCTGAAGCAACTTAGCATTTCGCATAAAGAATTCAACCGAATATTTATGGTACGCTTGAGAAGACCACTCAAAAAATTCTATAAACAACAAAGTGTGTACAAATTAAAATGTAGTTCATGCTGTGTGTTGTATGTCGACATAACGAATCAAGACATATACGTTATAGAGAACATATTCGTACTAAAAGATTGAGTGTAAAGAATACCAAGATAATGGCATGTCATATAACAATCGATTTGTCAAGAAGGAATACATTGTTACTTTCTGTTCATCTTTTAAGCATTACAAATATCGGCGCGCGCACGTGAAATCGCTTTGTCGACGCAGATTGCTCAAATGCTCATAATCAATGACGTATATTAAAGATAGACTCCGAATCCTATTGTTAACAGCGGCAAAAAGTGAAGCAAATTGAGCCATGATAGTTCTGGGCAGGAGTGAGCCGTGGAGTAATTAGCTAATGGCTGCTTTGTTTCTGAAGATTTTGGGCCTGAGGAATAATTAATTCAAAACCATTCCTCAAAGTTAAACTGCGTACAACTGTACAAACAGACAAGGAAAAGGATCAGAAATCATTTTCCACAAAAATAAATCAAAACTACATAACTAAAATGAAAATACGTTACTGAGGCTAAGGTCAAAAACTCTCACCGGTGAGGAAAATTAGCGCTTGATCGGTCTCACCGCTTGCTATGCCTAACCGGTTAGTCTCACCGTCCTCACCGAGAAAAAGACGGTTAGCCCAGTGACATAGCCAACTAAAAATACGTATTTTTAGTTGGCTATGGCCCAGTGAGAAATTACGTCATCATTCTCTCACCGGTGAGGGTTTTTGACCTTAGCCTGAAAGACAATCGAAACGGAATTGAAATTGAAACCATGATCGAAAAATTGTTTATAAAATATAATAAAATACTTCAAATCCAAAGTAAACGAAAAGATAAACTTATCAGTCCGTGATTGGCGTGTGAAAGAATTATTAATCAGCTACTCTCGTGTTTAGCCATGTGTTTTGCATCATCTTCACTCACTTTCGGCCATGACAGTTCTGGGCATGGAGCTTCCCAATTTGCTTCAAGTTACAACAATAGGATTCGGAGTCTATCTTTAATATACGTCATTGCTCATAATCTATATTATTAAGTAGCGGAAGAATGGAGCTACTTATTGGTTTTATGTCATTGCGTCCCCATCATAATTTTCACATTTTTTTGAGGTAGAAGGTTGAAATTTGGAATGTAGCTTCCTATGGGCATATCCATCTGCACTATTTAATTTGGTTTTGATTGGTACACTGGGGTCGGTATTACAGGGGTGGGATTCAGAGAGGACAACATACCTATGTGCTATTTAGGTAAGTAAAGGCGTGAAATTCAGTATCCAGATTCCTCTAGGCAAGATCTAAATTACTATGAAGTTTAAGCCCAGTTGTTTCATTGGGGCCGGATTTGCGGGGGTGGCAGTCACTTGGTCCTTAGAACTATGGCAACATATGGCATGTGATAAATCATACGTTCGGAAATGATGAGAAAGGAAAGAAAATACGAGGTTTTTTACATTTTATACATATTACGTTCGAGAAAATCAATTTTTTTTATTAAAAAAACTTGGGGAGAGATAAAAAGTACAGATAATAGATGACTAAATAGATGACTGCAGGACCTGCTACTTCCCTTACCCTTCTCGTGGGGGGAGTTAATTTCTTTTTAATAAATGTATTAATGTATTTCTGCTTCACTGTTAAAGCTCCTCCTTGGAAAGTTTACAAGATTTTATTATTTCATGCGGTGCTTCGAGGCATTATTCCCGTATTTTTGAGGCACAATTCCATATTTGATAAATTTCATTCGAATTGCAAGCATTCCTTTTACTGCATGGAATTATGTTTGACTCTGAGAATTTTTTCTCGCCCTTAGAAACACATCGGACATTTTCTCCAATATAATTTTTCACAGCCAAGAAGCTCAGTCCATCCATTTCTTACTGAAAAAATAAAAAACTGCTTTATAAGTGTATTTAGCAAGTAAACAAGAATTCTTTACATTGAAATACGGTGGACGCTTTTTTATTACCTGTTTTTCTGGTCAAAAGACTTCGATCTATTCTGACTATTTGTCAGATTTGTCAGTTTATTTTGGTTGTGATAGTGCCCCAGCTTACTTATGGAGCTCTATTTTGGCCGTCCACTTCCTCAGTAAATCTCAAAAGATTGGCTGTTGCTTATAACAAGCTCATTCGGGCAGCCTTCAATTTGGGTAGAATAGATTCAGTGACGTCGACCTGCTCGAATTTTAATCTACCCACTGTCACGACAATTATGAAAGTGGCGTTAACTGTTGAGGTTATATTTATTAGGCGCTGGTTTAAGTCTTCTAGCCAAGTTCTACAATCTCGAAGATATTTGTTTGAGATTCCGTTCATTGTGTCGGCTCTAAATCTAAGAGTTTTCGTATTCTGCAATAGCCTTGTGGAACGCTTTGCCGATGGACATTCGATCTGCCGTTTACCTCAGTACTTCTGCATCTTGCCTTACCAGTTGCTTTCACTTAAAGAAATGCATACACCAATTTTATATCAGTAATCAATCTTAGTTTTTAGTTTTTCTTAATATAGTGTTGACTTCGGGCCTGTTGGCCTTTCAAGACCCCAGTTTTTTCTTTGGTTTTGCTTTGTGACTCTTGTCTCTGACTTGTGTTTTGTTTAGTTCCCCAGTTTCCTCTACCTTTTACTCCATGATCCGGGGTGATTGATTAATAAATAAATAAATAAATAAATAAATAAATAAATAAATAAATCCTGTTCTATACTGAATTATTATTTTTGAATGATTATTCAGGGTGCCCCCCCCCCTTTTATTTTTTGAACCGAAGCAGATATGTCAATTTTGATGAATCCAATGAATAGGAAGTTGTGGGTGGCCTATCCCATGGTGCACTTTTCATCATCCCAAATATGCAAATTAGGACACATTCAAAATTTATCTCAAAAACCGTAAGGGATAGAGAAAAAAACCCAATCGCAAACTTGTTCAGCATAAAAAAACAAACAAAACAAAAAAAAATCATCCAAATCGGACCAACCAATCACCCACAATCAGAAGATCATGTTGACCATTTCCGGAACATTGTAGCTTGCCATCCTGGAATTGTTCTGTCTTCTGTGTGCTGAAACATGCCTTTTATTTGCTTTTCCGCATGAAAGTGAATGCGAGTATGGTAATTTATGTTAATTTTTTGATTTGCATGCTTTACATGGTGGAAATATCAACATTCAGTTTTCCTTGTGCAGTGTGACTGTTTGTAAGCTACAAACAGTCACCGCGTGATTGTGGGTGATTGGTTGGTCCGATTTGGATGATTTTTTTTGTTTGTTTTTTTATGCTGAACAAGTTTGCAATTGGGTTTTTTTCTCTATCCCTTACGGTTTTTGAGATAAATTTTGAATGTGTCCTAATTTGCATATTTGGGATGATGAAAAGTGCACCATGGGATAGGCCACCCACAACTTCCTATTCATTGAATTCATCAAAACTGACATATCTGCTTCGGTTCAAAAAATAAAAGGGGGGGACAGACTTATGGACCACCCTGTATAAGAATGTGTATTTTGTAATTTTTTTATTTATTTTTTATGGTTTAAGTAAACGATAATTTATCTATAAATTTATCTTGTACGGAATGTATTTCATCGTTGCACATTCACAGAGAATGGAAGGGGTAATTATCTCCCTTTAAAATTATGATAATTAATTGAGTGATTATTTAACTTTGGGAGTTAAAATTTAATTTTTTGAGATTGTTCTGTTTACCTACATGTGTAATTATCCCGGGCAACGCCGGGTACATCTGCTAGTCTTAAAAATAAACACATGAAAACGCTTAGAATTAATACAGTGAAAAGTCTGTTCGCATATGTACGTGGAGGCAAATATTACGAACATTTTTCTTGCGAAATCTTTCAATTTTGGAAAAGAGTTTTCTTTCAGATTTGCATAGAATTGTAACAGATTTTGTGAACAAAAATTGCTTTCAGTTGTGCTATAAAAGTCTTTTAGAACATTGGAGATTTTTACCTAAAATTCGGATATTATTGTATAATTCTAACTTGAAAATAAATGCATTGATGATCACGAAAAATTATTAGTATATTTGGTCACAATTACATCACGATAAAAGCATTCAGAATTATTTCATAGTGAATCTGTCATTAGGAAAAAAATGCTCATGGATTAAGGCTAGGTTCACTTTTGTCCAGAAAAACGGCAAAGCATTAAAGCTGGAATAACCTAACTTCGTGTGCAGTTTTCTCTACCAAATTTGTTTCTTTGAATGACGCTTTCTCGGATCAGGCCTAACGATAATGGCTAATTTCCTACCCGAGTACTTTGTTGGTAAGACCTCCTATTTGAACTGTGCTATTGTAGCTATGATTTTCTTCGCGCGTGTGATCATTCTTTGTCGTGGACAGGAAGCCCGGTCAGGATGTATAAAGTGCAAAATTTTGTGCGTGCGAAATTTTGTGCAAACCATTTTCTAGCTGTTGACTCTTTCGATAGTTCTTCAGATAAAAAGCACTTATATGACAGTGAATTTCAACTGCCGACTACTTTTGAGCCGTCAAAAACCGAATTATTGTTACTTGTTCTTGCTTGGACGCTTCGAGCGAGCACTGTTTCCCAACAAATGACGCTGCTGATTAAACAACTATAGGTTTTCGCTAGCGCTGTTCCTGATCGCTGCTATGTATACAGACTTCCGATCGCTGTTATCATTTTACTGGTCTTCGTAATTATTGACACCATTCTGCAAACGAAGACGTCGACATCGAAGACACTTCAGCACACAGTTTTAGACCATCATCATACGCAATAAAGCTGATTTTTAGTGATAACAGTAACAGAGGTAACGTACAATTTAATAAGAGTCTCAACGGCGTCTCTCTAAAAATAAGAAATGAAAAATAAGTCAGCGTTCATTTCACATGTCCCTCACCTTAAAAAATTGTGGAGAGACCGAAATATAGAATTCAAAGAAGTTTCTCAATAAATTTGAATCAAAAAATTTGGATCTTCATCGCCGGGAAAGATTCAGAGTCTTCTGGGATCATTAAGTCATATTGCTTATCACATTGCGGCAGCGAAAGTAACTGTAAATGCAGACTTATGTGAAAGTAACCGTAAATCATCCTCATGAAACTTCGTAATGGCATTCGACGGAAGCGACCGGAACTTCTCATCAAAGGCATGTTGTTATTGCATGATAACGCGCGTCCTCATATTGCCAACAAAGCAACTGAGATGTTCAATTGGGAAGTTTTCGAACAAGCGACTTCCATTTGTTCATCTCCAAGCTGTATGAAGGGAATTCATCGCCTGGTTCAGACCACTGCCAAAGAATTTTATGCTGCTGATTTGGAGAAAAAAGATCTTTTTTCAAGTCAATACTGTTATTTATTTCATTTCTATATCCATTTGTAACTTACTTACTGACTTCCGCTCGCATTATTGTATTCATATATGTATGCATCACGGTCTATAGATATACATGGTCATCGAGCTCCATTGTTGAAATGAAGCTAAAGTTTCTAGCTCCCAATAGGGTGGGAACAAATGGGTGGATTTACAGTTTCGTGCACATTTTTTGCCAAACGTTCATGATTTTCACCGAAAGTCACTCAAATGGGTGGATCCATTGAAAAGTGGCGCTGCAAGTACAATCGGCCCAACAAGGCCGCTCTAATATAGATCATGACAAGGTATCTCATCATGCATTAGTTCGAAGCAAAATGGCGGATCGATCTATCAAACTAAACAATCGAAAACTAATATATGTGCTATCAGAACGATTATAGCTCAGCAAGCGGTCATTTTAAACGAATTTATATTTTTAAATAGCAAATTTCTTGAGTTCGAAGCAGAACGGCGGCCTTGTCATGACCTCTATTAGAGGGACCTTGCGGCCCAACAGCGCCTGCAGCGCCGCCGTATTGACAGATAAAAACTTTACTTTCATTTTCAGTTTCAATGAAAAACCTCTATTGCAGGTCACGGTCGGCCCTAGTGCGATCTATGCGACACCTGGCGCGATTTGTTTTCCTTAGCTTCTCGAAACAATGGAAAATGGCGGAAGCTCGATGACCATGAAGATCTGTAGGAAAACAAATAATTTGAAATTTGGTGGGATAAAATTCCCTGATTTCCTAAGCATAAGGCTGCAAACGATACATATCTATCGCATTCCGTCTTTTTTTTATTGATTTTCAAAATCCATCAGTCATTTTTGGGACATCCGGTATAAGTAAATGGTTCGCGCAACTTCAGAACTTTGTAATAGTAGAAATAAAGAAACCTCTTGTCACCAGTAAAATAGATGTTGCTTCTTGTATGTACATTTCGTCCACCATATGGTCATCATTCTAAGAAATTCTTAGTGAATGATGACCATATGGTAATCGAAATATACATACAAGAAGTAACATCTATTTTATGTGGACAAGAGGTTTTTCTTTATTTCTACTATTGATCCATATCCGCAGTTGGTGTCTAGTTCTATTAAATCTTGTGAAGGGGGTTCGTGGGTCGAAAAAATTTGGGAAATAATGTTATACACTATTTAACCAATCACAAACATGTGCTAATTCATTCTTATTCGTATTTTTAAGCCAATCACTTATACACCTCACTCAAACATGCTGTCTAATGAAAAATCTAATTCAGTCACCCAGATATACTGTCGAATACATTTAACCTTTTTTCCACATTTAAATTTCTCGTAAATTTTTAAGTTCGTTTTGGTAATGACAGCTGAGTTTTTTATGATTTCGACCTCAAAGTAAGCAACAAGTTGAAGGTTTCAGGTTATTGATCTCAATTTATAATTCCTTAGAGTCGAAATTAAAATATAGCAGTCCTGATAAACGATTAGTGCTTAAGGAGCTAAGTATAGCATTTGTAGATATCAATGGCGATGGCGATGCAAATGCCCCACTCGAGACTTGCTTGGCTCCCAACGCCTCGCCTTAAAGCCACCAAAGTCGTCGGGCCGTCGAGCGTCACTAGTTTGCTGATTGGCATAAATGCCCAACGTCACCGTCGAGGATCTCCATAGCGACACTGACACCCACTCGAGCGCGATGCTTGAAAGAAGTCGATTTCCCCCTCCACAAATGATGTCATTCTCTTTTTTTCTAAGGTCGCTAACAAATACGTTGTTTGCCCACCGCTCAATAGGCGCTAACTCGAGCGTCAAGGATGAGCACCCGAGGAGCGGGGTTCGGCGACCGGCGGAAGTTTGAACGCGAACATTCTGGCATTTTGTGCATTGGAGCCGAAGGGGGAAAAATCACTTGGGTGAAATCGGGGAGGGGTAACCGTACCTAGGTTCCTCGGCTCCAAATCAAATTGTCAACGAAGTCAATAGGACTCTAATTGGACTAGTCTATCTACCGAGAAACACAGAGAGGAAGGGGATAAAGAAGTTAGGAAAGAATGCTACCTTTTCTTTTCGAACATATGTCGACGTTTGCTTAAAACATTTTATGAAAGGGGCTGCAATTTCATTATGACATTATAAAAGTAAAATAATGTTGAATAACTCGGTAAAAGTTTCTTTTATCCCCACCCTCTCAATAAAGACCATTCAACAGAGAAAATTTAAAAAAATATTCAGTTTTGCAAGAAATAAATATTTTAAATATTTTAAATATTACATTATACCAAGTTATAAAGAAAACCCTCCAAGCTGACAAGCTTAACTACTGTCTGCGCTAATGAATATCCTTTGCCAGCAGACGGCGCAGTTCTGAATTTATTTGACGGAGGACTGCCCTTATGTTTGCATTTCATTGACTGCAGTTTGGTCTCTGGTTCATGGTAGTGAAGCCATATCTCATCATCAGTCACTAGCCTGGGACATGAAGCTGCTACATCTTGGTCGTGGCGTTTCAGGCTCCTGCTCACATCCTCAGGCATTTGCTTTTGGTTTGGATATTTCAGAACCCATCGGGCAGATGCATTCCCCATCTTAAAGTGGCCATGCATGATAAGCTGCAGGGTATTTCTTGACCGCCTCCATTTCCGAAAATATGGTGCACCTGTTCTGTTGTATGGGCTTCTGATATCCTGGCGATATCGGCTGGCGTTGACACTGTCGCTCCCCTTCTGGAACTGGTCCCCTTTTCCGTTGATGTGCGCCCATTTTTTTAGCTTCCCACCCTGTTGTAAACGGTTTTCCGTGAAGATGCACGTTCCCCACCCACTGTCACCAATCGCCTACAAATTTCTGCGTTGGTCACATCCCTCTTTCTAGATATACTAACTCATCCAGCGCTGCTCTTTATGCAGTCCCCTTCTGCGTCCCCTTCAAGCTCTTTTTCATTGGGCCAACAATGAAACTTCCATGAGTAGAGGTCGGGACTGTAGATGTATGATCATGCGAGATTTGATCCGATGTCGCTGAGTGTCTAGAGTCGTCGTGTATATGTCGGGATTAATGGTGTGATGGTGGAAGCTGAGCTCATTCATAACTGGGCCTCAATAATCGAAGAAGACTTTGCCTCTACATGGCAGCGTCCAGAACTTCTGAATGAAATCGTGCAGACCATATCCAAGCTTTTGACTCACTCAGACGGCCTCCCGATGACTGACTATTAGCTGCTGACTTTTCTGCCGTCAGAAACCGATGTCCTGATCTTATGACCTGTGATTTTTTTCTTGTGGGCTACGTCAAATATCAAATCTACTTACTACCTTCACCGATACTTTGATTGTAATACTTGTAGCCGCTCGACGACGCTATGCCGTGTGTGGATAGAAATATTACACAGATATCATGCAAGGAAGTCAAATTCGTAGTTTACTACACATATAAGGATGCTACACATACTAAGATATAAAGCATTGTATGTTCATATTAGTTCTGCAATAAACAGGGTAGTTTTGTGCCCCCAGGGTTTACTTTTGAATAACCCTGTGAAAAATAATACTTTTTAGCAAATTTTATGTTGATTTAAATGCTATTCTTCACATGAATGCGATGAACTTAAAAAGCTTTCTCTTATCACTTCAAGGAAAACTGCATCGTGTGAACGATCAATCATCTTTTAAAAATTTGGACTGTCAAGTTAAATGTAAGATTTGTGTGACTGTCATGAATTTTTCAACGAAATAATTATCCTACATCACAAATAATTTTTATCTTATTAAAGGCAAATTTATTCAATTATATTTTATCTTACACGCGCTTTTAGGAATTCATGATTATGTTCTTCAATAATCCTCATTCTTTGTTTTAGTATTTTTTGAATAAATATAAATTTCTTTATTCTAATTTTTTATTCAAATATGCTCATCTTTTTTTTTCAAATTTCGCATTTCTATAGTCGCAACAAGGAATTTTTCATGAAAGTGTTTAACCTGGAAACTGTTAATGCTAAAATATGGCATGCAAAATATCAAACAACTGAGAATGATGGGTTATGAATGAATATAACGTAAAATTTATGATACTCGAAATAGGTTCCTTGCCCGCGTTTTAATTCTACTAAAATATTATAGTACCATTGGAAACTTTCAATGCAATGTAATATTTATCAAACAACCTGTAATGACGTGTCTTGGATGAATATAACGAGAAATTAATGAAAGCCAAAATTGATTCAGTAATTTACTTTAGTCCTAGGATTATCATTTGTAAATTAAAATTGGTGTTTGACTTTGAGTTTTGGATGCCAAAATTACCAGTCCAGTACTATTCATGTGCCAATTTTTTTTGGACAAACGAAACAGCAATATAGCTTTACCATATCCAATTTGTGTGTGTGTGTGACTTTTTACTGCTTTAAATTTTTCTTGGGATCTATTGTTCTAGTATCGTTGGATAACATTCAAATAAAAGAGGGCCTAAAAACTATACAGATACTACTCGTTTTTAGACCGTCTTTTATTTGAATTTAACTTTTTCTCTGGTTATCATTTAAATCATTTTCAACTATGGCTACAATTTAATGGAAATCGGATAATATGTAATTCTGGTGAGGAAGATGAAGTTGCAAGACTCCTAATCGATTTCGCCTTCTACCCCATAATCTTAACCCTTGGGTGATATTTCTACGTAATCTCAACACTGTGGCTTCATCGTCGATACCCCTTTATCCCCATGGAAGTTAAAATGGAGGAAAAGATAAGGGGCTGTTTTTCGTTTGTCGTGACCACGCAAATCTTTTCAGCAACTTCATTTTAGCGTTTTACCATGCTCTTGATTCAACGCTGATGTCAAATATAACTTTGCTGCTCGCAAATATTTGTATATAGGCTTATTTTATTAGCCCAAATTTTGGGAGAAAGTTGTGCATGCTTTTCATTTAATTTTGTACCTTTTACGACACATTAATAAAGAAACAGTATAGTTCGGTGGTATTCATATCAAGCCCAGAATTAATAAGGATAAAATTCTATCTTCATATACAGGGCGAGTCAAAAGTCTGTATCCCCCCCCCCCCACTACAATTTCAAAACGAATGGAGGTGCAACAATTCTGTTGCAGGCAACATATAGGACATTAGGTAAGGGCTAAACAGTGGTGCTGTTAAATTTGACTTTTGATCTCGAATTTTGCACCTTGCAACTTCATAACCCAATTAATGTGTTTTGTAGAAGGCTCTTTTTTTCCTATGAAGGCTCTTGGGTACTTTGCTGTAGTGACTGGTAGAGGAAACAAATATAACAGTATTCAAGATATAAAGGATTATGAGGAAAAATTCTTCCGGAATTCTAAATTGTAAAGAAAGAGAAAAATATGGAATGATTTTGGAATCATTTCTGTGCACCTTACTCCTGTAAGGCAACCGTTGTAGAAAACAGGCCCCACCAAGATGCCATTCCATAGTCCACACCACAGCTTGAGCACTAAAATTTCATTTTATTGTAGTGGGTTTATTTTTATGCTTAATTTTAATCTCTTTTTTGTGTTAAAATCAGCGCTTTGAGGTCTACAACTCTACAATTGGAAATTTTTCTCTTTCTGTAACGGTTACAAAGTAGCAAGGTGCAGAATTCGAGGTCAAAAGTCAAATTTGACACAACCATTGTTTAACCCCAACCTAGCTTTCTACAGGGTGACCCAAACTTAAATAGCATAATTGCTTAGAAATGGATAAGTTTCGGTCACCCTGTAGAAGTTAAGTTGGGGCTAAACAATGGTTCAGACAAACGTCGATATCTCACACACGATCGAAGCTAGATGGAATGTTTATAGGACATTTTTTGTTCCATTTGAACCATACAATGTTTCTAAACAATTATGCTGGATAAGTATGGGTCACCCTGTATATGTTGCTGCAACTAATTTATAGGGAGGGAGGATACAGACTTTTGACTCACCCTGTGTAACTTTACAACCGAAATTTAGCCCTAACTTAATATATAAATGCAATTATTTCTTATATACAAAGTGCTTCTGTAAATTCGGTGAATGGATGGATATCTCAAGAGCAACGTGAGGTAAAAATGCGGCCACGCGCAGGCGCAGGGAGAGATCAATGGAGAGACGGCACGTAGCAAGGAGCGCAAGAAAGCGACGCAGATTAGTCTGTTACGAGCAGTCGAACGGTGTATGTGCGAAAACTCACTTCAAATGGAAGGGCAAACCTAAGCTGTTTTGAAGCGCTTACTGCTGCGTATTCAACGTATTCGCCCATAGATGTACAGGAGTAGAAAGTGGTGTGTGTTGCATAACAACGCACGCCCGCATACTGCGATCCGTGTATGCAACATCTTGGCTCAACGCCGTGTAACTGTTATCGCACATCCAATACACTCGCGTAATCTGGTGCCTGCAGACTTTTATTGTTCCCTCGTCTCAAGATCTGTGCTTCGATCGATCCCAAAAGAGGCCTTAGTTGACTCATTCCAGCAGCTTTATCGACGATGTCAAAATTGTATTGTGTTCAATGGATGTTACTTTGAGGGTGAATTTTGTTTCCGTGTTTTGTTTTATTTGTTTTATGCTTGAATTCACCGAACTTTTTAGACGCACCCTTGTATAAGGACGTTTATATATATTTATTTCCATTATTTTTATGGGAAAATAAGTACAGCTTCTAAGCATGATCAAATACGAACACTGTTTTTCAAAATAATACTGTTAGATTTTGAAAGGAGAATAACTTCATATTAATTGTACTTGATTATTGATAAGCAATTCTTATTAATAAAGTTAAAAAATGCGTATAAAATAAGACCAATAATAATAATAATAATAATAAGAGTCTGAATTTTACACCAAAAATGTGTAGTACGCTCTCTTGAGAGATTGACGAACTCTTTCTCTAACGTAATAATGAGAACCCAGTGGCTTTGAAAATAGCGGGTCGACTGGAAACTCACTCCAAGGAAGAAGTGAGGTTAGTCTAGGGATCCTAGACGTCCCGGGACAATCCTAGTTTTTGACAAGTTGTCCCAGTGTCCCGAAAACATTTATTCCGGACGCTAATTGTCCCGGTATTTGATTGTGTTAAAATTGTTTGCATCTTAAAAAAAGAAAAGATTTTTTGACTAAGACCAACGCATACACACTTTCTGCATGGCACGGGGTGGCGCAACCGAGAGATTGCTGCTTGATTCTAGCAAAAAAATGTCAGCTGTCTTTAGTGCTTACTTCGCGTCAGCTGACGCAGTTTTAGGGAAACACGTGCTTGTTGCCACAAGATTGACAAGCAAAAAATTAAAAATGTTTAACGATGTGCTTATTTCTCAGGTTACTTTTTAAGTGTCCCAGTTTTTTGTTTTGAAAATCTGGGATCCCTAGGTTAGTCATCAGATTCTTAAAATGCTTCAGTGGAAATCCATCAGATACTATACTTCCACTTTCAGCACAGTTACGGAAGATAGTCAATCAACATTTGAGGAGCGCGGCCTGAGCGCACTAGTCGCGATTTTACAAAAAAAAACAAAAAAACACATCAATACAAGATGATGCGTTAGGACGAACGCAATAATTTAATTTGTCACCGCTTTACACATATCCTCTGGGAGTTCTTACATCAATTTGCATGGACATAACCACCGTGATAGATTATTTGGTCTAAAGCATCTTCTCTAAATCTCTTCTCTTCACCATAGATTGATGTCCGAGCTGAATGGATACCGTTCAAACGATCGGGATATTTGAAGTTTATCTCTTTCGGATATTCTTTGCTACGTCTTCAACGATTGGAAGACACATTTGCACATACGCATTTAACTAGAAAGGGAGTGCTTTGGGAAGGTCATATGCATTTAGATTAAAATGACAAACTGAAACGGGGGGGGGGGGTAGTTTTCCGTCAATATTGATTAGCGCTTGTATAAAAACAAGCATATTTCTCGGAAATTATCAAGTGCAAACTGAAAAATGTCTTACTAAAAAATTCATTTATCGTTCCAAGAGTCCTTACTAGCTTTTTGTCCCTGGTCTTTAATGAATGCATTATCTTCCTCTCTATACTTTTTTACCCCATCTCTTGGCTCATTTATTTTCAAATCAATTTTTCGAATCAACTATGGTGGAAAGAACTTGCTAGTCTCCGTTGCCTCGCCTCTTTTCCAATCGTAATTGATAATTGGGATGAACTTTCGTGTCTTCCATAGTGATCTCCTTTAATAACGACAGAAAGATTGGGTTTCAAAGTCAATAGAAACCCTGAATGGGAAGGAAGATGGTACGAAAAGTCACTACCTTGTTATGCTGCAGTCATCTTTGACCACATAGGGGAGGGGGGGGGGGTCACATCAATGGGGCGACCAGGTAGATCCTGGATACGTGTCAATTTTTTTAATTAATCGACAATCAATTAATTAATTACTAATTCCAAAAGTTACTTTATTTGACAGTATTCATATGGTCGAGCAATTCAGCAAAATGATTAAACGGAGTATGGTTTGGGATACCATAGGATTGAACCTATCATCAAGCTTTATAACTTACTAGCTATTTTACCCGGCATTTGCGCGGGCTCTATTTTACACCTGCGACAAGAGCTCTTTCTTTGTCACTCATTCGTCATACAGCGATATCGTTGATACACTTCACTTTCACTCACTTGAAGCACAAATACACTCTTCCGTTCAGATGACCGACGTGGACAAACCGATGACCGTTGGCTTTGTTCTGGACTCAAGTCGATCTCCACCCGTTGCTCAGGTGTGGGGATGCTCTGCAGCCACAGATATCGCCTACACCCTTTATTTGCATCACTGTTCGCCCACGCATAACTTCAGTCTGTTAGCTTTTCTCTCACTGACGTTCGCTCATTAGCATAATCGCATTTGTTCCCGCATCGTAACTGTATTCTCCCGTTGTATGCATGAATGTTGATCTTAATCATTCAGTCTTCATGTTGACAGTTACTTAAACAGTAACTCTAAGATCAATCCCAAAAATTCGCATAGTTTCATGTAAATTAGCAGAGCTAAATTTCTGCTTCTGCTCACGTCGATTGCTATCGCCGTTCTTTTTTGTTTTTCACTCTTGACCCGCTCGGCATTCGCTCTTACCCTACCCCCTTTCATTAAGCACATAAAACCGTTCCAACAATGAAAAGGAATGAAAGAGTGATAGATAGTCAAAGTGGAAAGAGATTCTTGAGCTCAAAAATAAAGCACTTATTGAAGGAATAAAAAGAGCGCACTTTATTTAACTCATTAATTAACTCATTATTAAATTTTTTGAGAAATATCAGGTAGACAGTGCTCTTCCTCTTGCTTTGAATGTCAAGTGTGCACAATTTTATATAATAGACTGCCGAGAATCAGTTTTCTTCACAGACGATTACCTCTATTTCTTTTCGACAATCAAACAATTCATTATGGTTTACTCAATAGGCAATTCAATTCCCTAAGATCCAATACACAATCCAATAAGCAATTCAATTTTATATACTAAATTAATTATATCTGGTTGCTCCAAAATTATACATCCAACCGCCATTTCATTCCAAGGTTACTAATAGTCTCATTGATGAATGAATTTATTGGATCCAATTTTGCAAACGAAAATCCCTTTCCACATCAGCAAATTCCGTTTAATTATTCCAAGTCTTGACGACGTTACTCATCTACATCATGCTCGGATTCCAAAAATAAACAGTAACTTTTTTCTGCACAAATCCTGTTCCATCTTTGCTCAACTTGGGATCATTCCCTTGTTTTTTTTCTCTCTCTCCCACAGAAACTAGAAAAAGCTCCACTCGTGCTTCATGCCAATTGTTGCTTCATGTTCAAACATAATAAAAAGAAAAAAACTTCCTATAACAAAGGAGATCATTTAACATCATTACAACAATTACTGCCAATATTATAATCGTTACAAAAAGACAGTAGCATCGAGGCCTGCGAGACAACAAGCCCTGGAAGCGGAAAAGTCACCTGACCATCGGGGTGCTAGCAACAATCCAACCTTCATTGTTTCTAACAATGACGTATATTAAAGATAGACTCCGAATCCTATTGTTAACAGCGGCAAAAAGTGAAGCAAATTGAGCCATGATAGTTCTGGGCAGGAGCGAGCCGTGGAGTAATTAGCTGTCTGGCTGCTTTGTTTTTGAAGATTTTGGACCCGAGGAATTATTAATTCAAAACCATTCCTCAAAGTTAAACTGCGTACAACTGTACAAACAGACAAGAAAAAGGATCAGGAATCATTTTCCACAAAAATAAATCAAAAATACGTAACTAAAATGAAAATACGTTACTGAAAGACAATCGAAACGAAATTGAAATTGAAACCATGATCGAAAAATTGTTTATAAAATTTAATAAAATACTTCAAATACAAAGTAAACGAAAAGATAAACTTATCAGTCCGTGATTGGCGTGTGAAAGAATTATTAATCAGCTACTCTCGTGTTTAGCCATGTGTTTTGCATCATCTTCACTCACTTTCAGCCATGACAGTTCTGGGCATGGAGTTTCCCAATTTGCTTCAAGTTACAACAATAGGATTCGGAGTCTATCTTTAATATACGTCATTGGTTTCTAACGAAAGGAAAAACGCTGATTGTTAATATCCAAGATGGAGACAATGAAGGTTGAATTGTTGCTAGCACCCAGTTAGTCAAGTGACTTTTTCGCTTCCAGGCCTTGTTATCTCGTAGGCCTCGCAGTAGCATTAAATGACGTTAAACATGATAGAAGATATGGCTGCCAAAAAATAAAATTAATAAATAACTTGTGGGTAAACTTATAATACGCCACACATCAATCAATGTAACGGACATTTTGAATGAATTTCCACGTGAAGTCAATCGGTGAAAAATTAATTTTTAAACTTGGCCAACGTTTTAAACAAATGAGGAAAGAAAGTGAATTTTTTATAAAAATAACTTCTCCTTCCACTTCTGCTTTATTATTAGTTTATACCCGCGGCTCTCGTGTTATATATGGTTGCTCTAAAGCAAAATTTCACCCCAAGAATCTGTTCTTTAGCTTGAAAATTCTTACGCTATTATTACTTTGTACTTTTCTGAGCTAAATAAAAATGATTTATAAAGTTGTGCCAAGAGCATTCTTGCTGTTTTTCCTTGCTTTTAGTGATTTTTTTTAGTAAAGGAAACTTGAAACTAACCGCGGGCGCGCTTAAAGGGCAAATACCCAAGTGACTTTGCAAAAATATTTTCACAGAAACAACGAAAAGAATGTCGGGTTTTAATGGGAAAATAAAACGAGGGGGATTGTGGATTTTCATCTGAACTGGCTAACATTTCATTTCGCTGGCACAATTGCCTTGTCATACGCAATGGTAGCCCAAACTTTTTCTCGGCATTTCTCTTTTAAGATGGCTGTGAACAAAAACATTTTTTGTCGAAATTCAACATTTCACCTTAGTGAATTTCTATGCATCTGAATTTGGTTTACCAGAATTGGATCTTTTCATCAATGCTGCTAGACAAATATTCGTGCAGGTGGAATGTTCTCCCTCACCAGTTCGAAATTAAAGTTTTAAAGGGAAACCCTTATTTATGCAATGGTATGGTTTCCTTTTATCTACGATGAATGATTTTTCTCTCTGAGTATCAGGAAGTTTAAAGCTAGAATCGTTATCCGGTATTTTTAAAATTTCTTGCGTTCATTCTGCGATTAATTGAATCTATCAGTGCAGAAACAAATTTAAGTCACTTTTTTAAAAATGTATAAGAAAACAAAAATAAAAAACTGTTACAGGCTGAAGAGTTGTTTCTAGTGTGCATAAATTCAAAATAAACTCGGGGCCTACGTCATTTCTTCACGCAATATGCATCTATCGATACTTGCCTATTGCAGACAAAAAAGTTCATTTTTGAATTATTTATGGTTTCTGCATTCACCGATTCAATTATATTGCTTCTATTAAGGAGAGAATATTTATTTTTGCAGTTTTGTTAATAAGGAAATATTATTTAATGGAGTAAGTATAAAGTGAAAAGCTCTAATTCATAAAGAAAATATAGAAATACGTATATTTCTGTCCTGTATTTGTATTTCCTGCTTGTGGATTAGAGGGTTTGATTTTATAGTTACTTTTGTTAAATTTATAGTGAGATATTAGTGCCGAATGATCATAGACTAATTTAATTTTTTGAAACTTTGAAAACATTAAAATAACTGTGGAATGGTTGGGTTGAGCACTTTGCGTTCCAAATGTACAGTCTACTTCAAAAGCGGTTTCACTTACAAAGTGTTGTAGGTGATTGATGTTCGGCTTCGCTAGAATACATTAAACCAGTGAGATTAATTGATTCAGGCAAGAAGTCGAGTTTGAATCATGTCGGACGATGCCATTTTATTGTTTCTTAGCAATAGGTAGGCATAACGAGTGGCGTTAAACGGTTTTGACGGAAATCTAATTTTTAGCCTTTATTTGGAAAATTTTTCTTTGTTATCAATAAATCAGTGTATATTATTATTTTAGCTTAAATGCAGTATAATAACGTGATAACTGCTGGAAGAAGTAAGAGATAAGTTGGCAAAGCACGCTCAACATTATAATGGCGAAAACACGAAATATTCCTATTTTTTCTTTAAAAAAATGTAATAATTAAATCATTACATGTTTTTCATGAAATAATCAGTAGTAGAAAATAAACTTTAAGTTTGCTTCAGATTTAACAAAATAATAGTCTTCTAAATATATAAACTATAAATCTATTATGCATTTCTTAGGGAAGTCCTACCAATCGTTCGTTATGAAATATCTTCTGGGTTTATGCTTAAAAAAATAACTATCGGCAACCAAAGTTGTATTCTCATCCATGACGGATAAAAATAATATATATTTGTTACATAAATAACAATACAGTATCTAATATATGAAAAAAGCATATATTTATACAGTATACAATTTGTTGTTTACTTTATGGCATATCGTAATGGCTTTCGTTATCTTATAAAATATATGCATAATATTCGGGGGAGGCCGTGGCCTGGTGGGCTTTCACTGACCACAACAGTGAAGTTAAGCTACATCAGGCACGGCTAGTCACCGGATGGGTGACCATCTTCACCCCCCCCCCCCCATACAGCAATCGTGAATCCAGGTCCATCCAGGGACCCAACTCGTCGGCCTCTGGCCATACAGGCCCTGGATGGACGTATTGGATCCAGATTCGCAAATCAAAAAAAATTACAGAATTTAAAAAGTAATTAGTAAAAATATCAATGTTCGAAATACAGGAAAAAAAATTAATATTTTTTGTTTTGTTTATATAAGTGCGTTAAATATTTCATCTGCAAAGACTAAATAGAAAGCAGCGATTAATCTTTTCACTTAAAGTACGTAATAAGCCCACTCCAGTCATAAACCTCTGGATGGCTAAGTCCATTTTAAACTTCTACGATGTTCGTTCAAACTACTAGACTTTAAAACCGATAAATTCCGGTTAGCTCAACTCCTGCCGAGCAAGTGAAAACACTTTTGGACTAGACTGTACATTTCTTGCTAAGCCCCAGTCAAAGGATTTAATTAAAACCAATTTTATATATTTAAAACTGAAAATACATAGTCTGAGCAGTTCCATACTTTTAGGTAGATATTTAAAATGTTAGATTAGGATAAAAGCTTCAGTTGGACTATAATAGTACCAGAATGTTTATCATATCTGTTTTAACATGACAGCAGTGGCGTAACTAGAAGCGTGGAGGCCCCTGGCTAAAAACTTTTATGGGGCTCCCTTTTTATATACACAACTGGCGTGGGCCCCTGGATATTTGCCGGTCTAACCATCCTATAGTTACGCCCCTGTATGGCAGTCTCCGTATTTTTCTGTGATACTTATCCGTAGAATTGCTTACAGTTGCAATCTTTCATTTGTCAGAGAAAACTATTAATATTTCATGAAAGTGGGAGTAAATATTTAGTTTCGATAGTTAAAGAAGGAGGTTTATCCTGTTAGATTGTTAGTGGAACTTTCTTGCTGCTGTTGCCTTCATTTTAGTTGCCAATAATAAGTGCTTCGCCGATGCATTCGAAGATCGTGTCAAATAAAAATATACACACGGCAGGAGAAGATCGGCTGAGAGCAGTTTTATCTATCTACTCACTGCATTGTGTTCAAGACTACATTCTCATCTGTCAATAACCTTTCGGCATCTCGTCATTTTTAAAATGTTTCAAATTATGCTTCCTTAGAGTAGATGATGATCACGTTCCTAAATCGATCAGCATCGGGCAGTAGTTATATTCGATCGCCAAACACTGCTGCCGGCTTAGTAAATGTTCGGCATAATTCGACTTCTAGGCATGTTAATTTGTCGTAAGTAAACTGGAAAAAGGTCTAGTGTATAACTTATGTAATAACATCACAAAAATCGGTAATAATAATAATAAATGACCAAGAAAGCCGGTGCTGAGGAAAAAGTCTTTCCAGTTTTCGAATACGACGAAAGGGGTGTTCGAATAACGAAACAAGCAGGGATAGAGTTAGACAGCGATGTTTGTGTTTGTTCCGGAATATTGAAACATAAAAAAGCGTACCCATAAAGTTTTCAAGTTAAGTTTTTATATAATTTTCTGTTCTTGAATTATAGGGTATTATTTTTTATTTTTATGAAGAAGCTAGACATATTTTCGCTTAAAATGTAAATTAAACTGTGAATTAAGATCGTTTCTTGCTTATAACAGCACATCTAAAAGTAAAGAGCACACAATTTACGTGGCCATAAAGGAAACAGATGTGCTCATTAGCATTATGGTTGGAAACAGTTATTCGAGTGATATATGAGACATCTTTTACTATACTTAAGAAACAAATTCACAAAAATGGCCTATTTACTGTTACATAAATTTCCACAAATTCTGTGCTGCTTACATTTACAAGAGGGAGTTCTTTACTCTCATGTGATTTTTCGCTTCGTTTTATTCAGGAATCCTATTCTAACGCAATTTGGTTTTTATTTTTAATAGTCTAAACATTTCTCTAGAAAAGGTGAAAATATAAATGTATAGAGACTACTGCTTAATTAGAAATCTTTAGGCGAATGTAATCTTTAACATAAGATGAAATTTTAACGTGTTTCCAATTCAAGACTAGTCGGATTTTGTCTACTTATTAATTTTTTTAATTCTGAATTGCGAGCATATTTGTAAGCGTTCATTAAAGTAACATACTGTACTTTTAAATCTTATATATTTTTCTGCGTCAGTGTTCATTTGTAGCATTCTACGTTCTATTAAATATCACATTATTAAGTAGCGGAAGAATGGAGCTATTTATTAGTTTTATCATGCCTCTCTGTCCATCTTTCTTCATATTTTCTATAATTTTTTTGACGTAGAAGTTTGAAATTATGTTACTATAGGCATCTCCTATTGCATTATTTAAAATTTGGTTTCAATTGGCCCACTAAGGTCTGAGTTATAGGTGTGGGTATTACAGGTGAAAATGGGATATACGAGACTAGCAGAGACACCCGGCGTTGCCCGAGATAATTACAGTTGTAGGTTAAACAGAAAAACCTCATGAAGTTAAATAATAAATTTGTTTTCAGTAATTCTACAATTTCCTTCTATAGACAAAGCAGTTGTTCAGATGTTTCCTATGCCCGGATAACTTTTTTGTCATCTCTGCCCAATATTCATTCATTTCTTGCTGGCATTTCGATAGATATGAATTACTGTTATAATCCTTCGAAAGATTATTATAGGACATAACCCCATATGGTTGTTGGTTTGAAGAGTTGAGTTCATGTATGCTTTGTTATCAGTTATGTCGCTAACTGTAGCTCGAACGAAGGGACTGCCTCTGTCATCTTTCGATCTTTCTCAATAGTCTGCTAACTCTCCATTATCTCCAGTTACGGATCATTATTAAATATTTCCAAGAAAACGTTAACTTCTAAGGAAAGCCTGAACAATAGGAATTCTACGTATTGTTACAAAGTCAATTTTGTTTTATAATTCTCAGAGGTGGGATGTAACCATCATTCTTAATGAACTTACTTATATTGCACACTTTGCCCGGGCTTTACTTACCCTCTTGTTGTTCTGTCTCAGATTAAAATGTTATCCATCTTCACCCCCCAGGGAGCATCACTGGGTCGTTCAATTCGTGCACTTCGCCCGCGTGCAACATAAAATGCTCGCGGACAAAGCTCACGGGCAAAGCCGAGGAGATAGTCCAAAACTCAGGAGGGGAGTGAGTATAGTTTTCCTATGCAGTGTTGCCAGACTTTAGGAGGCGATTGCATTAAATGAGGCTTTATTTCTTTTGTTACTGATACTTGCTTGTTTTTCGTCTCGCATAACATGGCGCACATTCCTAAAAAGCATAAAATCACTGAACCAGTATTTAAACCGCAGTGGAAGAATATGGTTTTTTTTTTCCATTGTTCACAGATCGGATTCAAAATGCTTAATATGTAATCATGTCCTATCGGGGAAAAAATATAATTCTACCTGACATCGAGAAAATTGTCACATTAAAACGAAGGAAATAAAATGGTAAGCTGCCTCGTTTTTTTTTTGTTTTTTTTTTACAATGCCGAATTGATAATTAGCAACTCGACTTTAGGGACTGATCAACATAATGTACAATAGGGGGGGGTAAGGAAGATTACCCGCGGACAGAAATTTTGGACAGCCCTGATTTAGACGTATCTTTTAAAATTTCCCTTGCCCTTGACGTAGAAGCTCTAATAACCTCCTGCTGTGTTCAGATGTTTCCAATGCCCGGATAGCTTTTTATCTTTCTGTTGCAAATTTCACTGATCAATACTCGTTCTTTCTCTTTCTGTTGCTTTTTATCTTTCTGTTACACAAATTTTCGCCAATCGTCTGGACGTTTTTAGGGAGCTCAAGGGAGACCCGTGTGATTCCTTAACCTCCTCGATAAACACTGCCTTACCCATGTCCTGTCACTGCATAATCATATTTATGCTCGTTGTTAATAATTCGTTACCCCCCCCCCCTCCCTAAAACAGGTTAATATGGGTAATTATGTAGTGCAACACCAGTTAATGTGTTAACAAACTTTCAACCCCCCTTTCCCCCCCTTAGGGGTTGAATTTCGAAAAACCCTTTCTTAGTGCTCACTTAAAATTTGTAAAGAACCTCTATACAAAATTTCAAGTTTCTAAGCCTTATGATTTGGGCTGTGCGTTGATCAATCACTCACTCACTCACTCAGTTTCTTCTTTTATATACATAGATATGTAAAGGAGTAAAATTCTTCTTGGTGGGATCTGCATTATTGTGAAGTTTAATTGGTGGGATTGTCAATAATGATGCAGCTGTTTGGAATTTTGGGGCTAGCGATCAAGTGGTCTTCAGATATTATTAACATCTTTTTTTTACCGGCAAAATTTTTTGATTAATGAAATGGGGGCCAATTTCCTTGAACTCAGGGCTTCCACTACTTACTTTTACTTATCCCTACTTACGCTTTATCCTCCACTTTTTACCTCTCCCCCATTTTTATCCTCCGTTTCTTAGCCCCGATTTTCTACTCCCCAATTTTACCAACAACATTGTAAATTGTTGTCCCCTATTTTTATGAATTTTTAACTCCATTTTTAAAGGAACCAGTTCCTTTGAGCTCGGGCTTTCTCTACTTTCTTATACCTTCCTTGGGGGGATTAATTTTTTGTAATTTTGTGCTTTGACAAAAGAGAGTCTGTAGCCGAGACATAGTTTTTTTCAACTTTTTACCACTCTTTTCCCCAATTTGTGTTTTCCAGGATATTTTTGTCTCATATTTCTACATTTACTATTACAAGAACCGTTCAAAATGTAATGCACCACAATTTATTTCGTTTACAGCTGAAATTTTGGGGAGTTCTAGTTTGAATCTTCTGCCTGTTGTGAGAAGTTACAAGCTTCGCCTGCAGGTAGCAGCAGTAGCGGTAGCAGCGATAGCGAGTTAATAGTGGCGGATGTTAGTGATGCATGTTACAAATTTCATCGTGTTGCCTTAACTACCCGTGTTGCCTATATCCCGACTTGGCACCGCCGGCCTCCTACATGTTGGACGTTGTAAAAAATGCACTTAGTGGAATCCAATTCGAGGTCGATAATGATGTGTGCTGTTAAAAAAGGATTTTCTTGAGCAAGACCAAGAATGGCACCGAGAGGAAATACACGCTCTTCCGAGATATTGGCATAAAGCCATAAAACGGAAGGACATTTCTTTGAAAAATAATGAGTAGTAGCCACGAAACGGTTGTAGCAATGCAATGCCTGAGTTGCAAAGTTGTATGCTCCATATTTTCAGAGAAATAAATTATGGTGCATTACTTTTTGAACACTCCTTGTAGAAATGTTTGTAATAAATGAAGAATACGAACTGTATTTTTCTTTCATTATCCTTCTGAACGCTCAAAGGAATTATTTAATTTATTTATCTGATTATAAATTTAGCTTAAATATAGAACTTAATATTTTGTTTCATTATTAATAGATCTTTTGAATGGAAAAGAATGAAAATTTTATGAAAGTGTATGTGAACGATGCAGTAAAGCGAAAAGCAAGCGAACAGCTCTCAACTTCAAGATTGCTTTCAGAAACTAGAGTTACAACTTTTTAAAAGATATATATCTCGTTTCTTATGATTTTATAGCATTTTTTAGCGAAGAGCATTCTTCAATAGATTTAGAAGAGTGAATGTTGGAATATGTGACGAATAAGTATTCAAAAGCTTTTTCTCGCTTTCTGCAGATGAAACCTGTATAACAAAATTACTAGTTTGATTTGTAATTGATAGCTAGCTGAATATAACAATTTGAATTTAAATTTCTACCTGTGCTTATTGATTGTAGAATTCTTTGTGTTAAATTTAGCATAAAATTTTTTTTAACCCTTATTGAAGTTCTTTACGCTGTTTTTCGTAATCTTACTTGACGAAAGAAGACCCATGCTCCAAGTAAAATCTTGTAAATAACAAGCCTTTTTATTTTCGTTTTTTCCTGGACTCCGTGTTGTTACTCAGTTATGACGGCCTCATCCTTCCACGTCACTTTCGTCTCGTCTTGTTATTGCGTTGGATGAAGGGGGATTTGCGTCCATGTTGACGGAAGAATACGGCGGATGGAATAACAAAACTTGAAATTTTACTTCGGGAAGAATAGGTGCGTGTGTTTGCTTTTGTGTGTGTTTCGTTGCCAGAGAACGATACCAGAGGGAGTGCTTCCGGAGGAGTCGGCTGGTTTAGAGAAGAACTAGGCAGACGTTTCAGTGGTCATGTGGGAGTCGCATGGGCCTTCGGAGACCCTTCTTTCCATGAAGTTGCGCTAATTTAATGGGGCTTTATCGTCAGAACCCAACTACCACTTTGTTACGTCAATAGTCAAGTTAGGATTTTGTGCGACATGAAAGCGTTTAGAAGCGAAATAAAACTCCTACGTTCCGTTCGAATTTGCGCTCGAATCGGATGGATTTACTATAATGTCAATAGTTTCGTTACGGAAATAAAATTGAAACTAGATTGATTATAAAAGTTAATTGAGTGTAAAGGCGGATCTTTTATTTCTTTTATTATATCATCAGCTGTCACCTATTTACTTTCCTTTATCTCCCGGGAGGGCTTTTCTTCAAAGGAGTTATCTTTTTTGCCCTAAACCGAAATTCATTGCTTTCAACAGATATGGCTGACATCAAGTCAGATATTTCACTTTAATTGATTATTAAGTTATTATTACTTTTATTTTATTCATTGCATTTATTTGTCCTTGATAAGTTCGTATAACTTCCAAGATATACATTTTAAATAAAAGCAACAACCGTAAAGATTATATTGTCAGTCTTGGTTTATTTACATTTAACGATAAGATTTAAGATGCGCCTTAACTCCTTACATAATTATGCTTTATTGCATTATAAAACCCTGTAATTAAATCCGATAACAAATAATTCGTACGAAGCTACTAGGCCGGTTTCTAGTTTTTCAATGTGTGTGTATCTTGTAATTGCACTATGGAAACTTTTACCTTTACAAGTTTTTTGCATAAAATAATTAATTAAAATAAAATAAAATATATTAGTAAAGCTGAGTAATGGAGGTAATCCTCGTTTTACAAAGAATATTTTACCCATTTTACAGCGTGGCGCACAAAAATGGGGGTTTTGAGTTCCCAATATTTTTGTTTTAACAAATTTTATTAATACATCCATTTTGAAAATAATTTTTTAAAGGCTTTTGATGACTTAAAACTTATTAAATAATCACTTAAAAATTTCAAAAATGTTTTCAATTTAAATAAAATAAACTTCTGATAGCAAATCTTCCCATTGAAATACGCTTCCATACAGGCTTTTAGAGAGGGTCTCAGTTTTATCAGAATTATCGAATGGGTTGATCAACTTTTATGTGTAATGGCGTTTTGAAAAGTTTGTTGGTTTTACTTTAAGGATATCCAACAAAATGAATGCATAGCTTGTTACAACAAAAAATATTGATGTCTGAATTTTGAATACAGATATTATCTACTTTAATGAGTTGATGAATGCTTGTTTAGTGTCCGTACGCGTGTGATATTTTTTCATCAGATTATCAATAATAAATAATAATGCGGTGTACGTCATCATTATTTCTTGTGGTGCACTCTACGACGAGTTTTTTCGTGTGAGATCGATAGGTTGTATGAGATGAACGTAGCAAAGCTTACAGTCGCCGATGTGTCAATTACTCGGACCGATCAACTCATGTGAAGCGACATAATAATTGGAACACAAACGTTGTTAAGTTTTGATAGTAAATGTCATAACAACCACGTGAATTGCTTGTGTCTGCCAAATATTTTACCCTTTTCATATATAGTTCGTTAAAAAAGATTATATATGTGATAGTCGTCGGGGAAACGTACTTCAGTTTCTAACAAAATGAATTGAGAGACGAAGCCGCAATTCAAAGTTATAAACCAATAACAATCTAAAGAGACTATAATGACTTTATGAATGCTATCGGAGCGTTTGATTTGATTCTGTAAGAATTTTGTTTTCTTCTTAAAAAATAAAATAAAATAACAATAAAGTCGTCTAAAGGGCGACCTTGATTTTAGGAAAAAGCTCGTTCTCTCGCACTATTTTCCGTTTTTCTCTTTTAAATAAATAAAGCTCAAATAAATGGAAATAAAGATGATTTTATTAGATGATCTTATATAGTTTCTGAGTCACGAGCAAAGCGTTTCTTAAAAATTAGAAAAAGTTCGCTAACAAAAATTAGAGACTCCGACTCTCCTTTTAGTATTATAAAATTCCTGCTTAATCCATGCTTTGAAAAGATCGGCAATAAATAACAAAGAAAAGAAAGAAAAAGTAATTGGATAGAAAAGTGTTCTTCTCTTCTCTCTTGCCGTCTGTTGCTTGTTTGAATTTTAATGGTTTTGAAAAATTATGTATGTAATTTACGTTACGCTTGTTAACGAAAGCAATAAATAAGGATAAGGGAATAGAAAGTGAATGGGGTTAGAGAAGAGAGAAAAAGGAAATAACAACGTCAGTTCTTTGCTTTTTTAGTCTGAATCCTTTGAGAATACAAATGGATTTTGTTGCAATGAAAGACGTAAAGAAACGAAGAGTAAAAATGGAGAATTGGGCGATGGAAATGCAACAAGTTTCATCCAAAAATCGATTCCCCACCTTGACGCTAGCAATTTATTCGGTGCTTTTAAAGCTTTTGCATGCGATCCCCTAAACTTTAAGGGTCCCCTTTATTTCGTTTTTCTGAGCTCATTTGTCAATAAAAGATTTTTAGACTCCCCTACCAAGTTGGTTATCGATGGCAATAGCTCTCACGGGAGGGTGCTCGCTCGTAATTTTAAGAAAGCTATTGATTTGCATCTTTTATTTGATTTTTTGAATATTTAGCGACATAATGCAGATTTCCCTAGCACTATAGATGAAGTAATGCTCCAGAGAGGAAAGTCTGAATTGTTTATTAGGACATCAGAATAATTGAACAGTTCGTTTCTTCGTCCATAACCATGTTTCACTTTCTCAGGAAATTGTAGTGCTTCTTCAAAGGTTGTAGGTACTTCACACTGAGCACTTAGAGCCTATGCATCTTAAAATCCTTCCGCAGCATCCAGTAAATTTATAGACTAGGATTACAGAGAATTTATGTATAAATAAATCATATTTAAAATTATAAGATCAATTAAAAAAAAAGGTTTTAGTAGTCTAAAACCCGATGACCGTTTTGGCATTCCTATAAAAAAATGTCACACAATAAATGGCTACTGTGGTTTATTTGACAATTTTTCATAAGAACCTTCATTCAACATTTTTTGGACGGACTCATAATAGTCATTTTTGTCGACAATCACTAAGCGGTTAGATTTATCTTTAAGGTATACAACCGGCTTCTTTTTGAGTTTTTCAATCGTCTTTCGAGTTTCATCATCCAAATTTGTGTTTATATATCCCTTTGCGTTCTTTAACAATTGCTGTTTACATAAATCTTTGAACAATTTTCCATTTGGACAATTTCTTATATTATGCAGGTTGATTATAGTTAAAGTTACGATTTCAAAAATCTATAATTTGAAAACTACTCATCAGAATGACCTGATATTTTAGCAGAACAATCGCGAGGCAATGGAATTTTGTTTGGCGAAGGAAAAAAAATAGTTCCAAAATCTGCCGATAGATGGCGCTGGCAGGGTAATATCAGGAGAAAAACCAAAAATGTATTCGTGAAACCCAGGAATGGTGTAGCCAAAAGGAAACAATTGAGTTCAGGGGTTTACGAAAAATTTATTAGCGAAAAGACAAGAATACGTGATGCAAAAGAAGTATATTCCCACTTCTCACAAGAATACGTGTTTACAGCGACAACAGTGATAATGCCAAAAATACAGAGCTTCATGGAACAAACATCTTACTGATGATTAAGGCAGAAATTGTTCGAAATGACCTTCGCCTTGTTCCGCTACTAATTGGAAGCGCAAAATGTTATGCTCCACAACAGATCGGATGGTATCTGTACTGACGCAATGGATGTGAACCCTGCCAGCGCCATGTATCGGCAGAACAAAATTTTTTTTGGAACTATTTTTTTCCCTTCGCCAAACAAAATTCCATTTTCTCACGATTGTTCTGCTAAAATATCAGGGTCATTCTGACGAGTAGTTTTCAAATTATCGATTTTGAAATCGTAACTTTAATTATAATCACCCTGTATTTTAAGACCCCCGAAATGGACGACAGTAAATCATCTTTAAATTCCTTATGTGCAAATTTTAGACCTTTTATCAATAAATCACTTTCACTTTCGGTACAACTGGATTTATTGTAGATGACATTATACGTAACATTCTGAGGTGGTCTAACCCTTTTCTTAGGACGTAACTTATCTAATTCACACTTTAGATGTTTATATTTTAAACCTATTTTATGATAATTAACAACGTGGATTCCGAAATGTACATCTGAGTCATTAAAATTTATTATGTGGAATAGTGTTTCGGAGTTATTTTTCTTTCTACAGTTTTATTCCGATCTTGATGAAATTTCGCATACTTGACCTTCAAAGCATGAGGAAGGTCACTGTCTACCTCAGATTTCGAAAATATAATAATTATCGATAATAAATCGATATTCATGGTTATGGCAAGGCATATTAATGAGAAATATCTCACGACCAACAATGCAAGGCTAAGTTTGTGCAACAATAGGTATCAACATTGCTATGGTGTCAACATACAATTCACAAACACACTGCACGGACTAACCATATACAGGGTGTAAATTATCTCCTTCAAAAACTCTACGATGTAGACGAAATTCAGGCGATTAAAGTGATATAAGACACTTGGGGTCGTAAATCGCAAGCAACACCGTAAATTGAACCTCAAACTTAGCTGAATGGCGTGGCGCTGCGTAGCACGAGCCAAATTTGGGCGACTGTGTTCGCGCGGCGCGGCCTGGCTGGTTCCCCCGCTCCCCACTACCTCATCCCGAAGAGGCCCGCCTTCCACTCCAACGTGACGTACTCTGCTCGCGCCGGAGTCAGTAGCACGAGCAGTACCAACCTTGCTTAATACCGATAGCATTTGTCATGTTTTACATCAAAAAGTATCGAGGAAATGAACAAATACTGGTAGTTCAATTAGCTTTTGGCGTACCGTCATTTTGTTATGTCTGTGTTTTATTTTTTTACTTTTTAAAAATTTTTTTAGAGTAAACCTCAGTGCAACGTAATTTTGAAGGATGTTTAATGCTGTGTCGTAGGTAAACATAACTCAAGAAAAGTAAAGTTTCTCAAATTGTAAATAACCAAAAAAAAAAAAAAAAAAAAAAAAAAAACCAAACTGTAAAGTCTGTATACAGGGTGAGGCATTTATCTTGAGACAACTGAATATCCCGGAAACTAAGCATTGTACGAAAAAATGTCCAAAATCAAAAGTGAATTATTTCGCGGGAGAAATTCATTAGTTAAAAAATTACCCCACTCCCTTGCGAGGGGGGCTGGGGGAGGGGTAAATTTGAAATCTTAAATAGGAACCCCTATTTTTAATGGTATATTCAGATTGTACACAATAGTCGAGAAATGTTTTATTCTTGGTGTTTTTTCAAATGATCCAACCGTTTAGGACATAGAGGCCCTGAAAGTGTGGAACTTTTAAAGTTCTGAACCCAATTTTATCGATGAAGAGTTACTTGCTTAGTAGGATTGAATAGCTTGACAAAAATACAATGAATCACAAGCATTCAACGTGGGAGCTGCCTCTGTGACGTGACAAAGAGGAAGGTTCGTCGCTTATTGTGCATTGGGGCACAGAAATCTTTCATGTCACCATAATGTATGTGCGGGCTCCTCGAATATCAGTGTCACAAAAGAAACTCTTCGGTTATTTTTAAGGAATCAATTTCAACAAGATTGTTCATCATAGCATAAGACGAATGATCTAAATGCACATCGCTTCATCTTTGGATTGGCCGTGGTACCGCCAACGACCTGACATTTTGCAGTTGGTTATCCAAATCACTGACCATACTCCCTGTAGATTTTTCTGTGGGAATATGTGAAGGACGCTGTTTATGTTCCACCTGTGCTACAAAATCGGCCCGACCCAAGTTATGAACTGCGAAATGTTGTTGTCATTAAAACCATCGATGTGGACATGCTGGCCAATATATGGCAAGATTTCGATTATCGCCTGGGCTTTTTTCGTGTGAAACGGAGCTCCTTAATGAATTCTTGTGATTCACTGAGGTATAGGTAGATTTTGAAAGTTTCCCCTATTCATTCGTTGTTCTGTAATAGTTTTATATAAACACGTAAACTAGATTTATTCATTTAAAACCTGTACTCAGGACTCAATTAAGCGTTAATTTTTATATACCTTAAGTTTTCTTGTAAATGGAAACCTGAGAATTCGTGTTTGGAATGGATAGTCAAAGTATAAGAAAGCTAAACATAAATTAAATAAAAAGTTGAGGTTTATAATGCAGGATAAAAAAGCCGCTCAGAAGAGATCCCGTTTTTCATATTAATGATCTTTCCTCTATTTTAATAATATTTTTCTCATATATAAGATACTCCAATAGTTATATTGCGATACTCAACAATGACTTTTTACCTTTTAGTTTCATAATAAATTCACATAGCAATAATTAACCAGAGAGTATATTGTAATTAAATAATTCATGTCACCTTTTTTGTTAGGATTTGTGCAAGCTATAAATTAACGAGAAGGAAAAAACTGTTTTCCTTTACAATGTTAAATCTAAATTGCTTTTTAAAATTGTTTTTTAATTTAAAAATTAATAAAAAAATTAGCTCATACTACTTTACACGATCTCATGAGCTTTTACAAAGATTAGGTTAACCCGATAGTGGTGTGTTTATCTTAATTAGCGCAAAACTTGTTCTGCCCAAGCAGTCAATTCGTCTGCTGCAACTTGTTCGTCTGCGATTCTTAATGAGCGATTGCGTTCGCGGAAAAACCATTGCCTTCCCGAGATGCAACACTGCACACCCTTTCGAGCGACTTTGGTTTTATCAGGACGAAGGGCTCTTTTTCCGTTGCTCCAAGAATAAATTTTGCCAAACTCAGGAGGCGTTTCAATAGAAAGGAGGGGGACTCTCTATCGACCAGTCGTCTCTAATCAGACCATTAACCCAGAAACCATGTCCTCTGTGCAGCTGTTTACCACCCTTTGTCCGTGTCTCCTCTCTCTCTCTCTCTCTCTCTCTCTCTCTTTCTTCTATCATCATAACTTAAACCCCCACACGCCTCACTCACTCTTCCGCTCTGTTTTATGTGAAAACCTCTTCCAGTGAAGTACGGCTCTATTTATTGATTTCCGACGGTCTACAGATTAACGATGGTGCACGACGCGGAACGACGGCTCCCGTGACGGGATTCGCTTTGAGGATTCCTCGCACAGACTATCTTATTCTGCCCCCTATGAAATCTGCAGGCCATTTGAACTTAAAACCAAACTTATAAGTCAATTTGCCTAAACGTTTAGTTATAAAAACACGTTAATTAGGTGACTTACTCACGTTGCATTGCCACAGATGTTTAGGCATCCTTCTGAATTCAAAGAGAAGAGAGTAATCAAACTGAAGAAATTCTTCATACATATCATAAATATAAAGTAGAAAAGGGAAGGAAAAATTCTGCGGCCTGGACTGGAACCAGGGGCCACGCTTATAGCTGGCGCCGCTTTTACCAATTGAGCTATCAAAGCTTTGCGGTTCATAGCTCCTCAATCGATAAGCCAAAAAGGAAAACCTCTAAAACTCCTTTTAATGATTCCATTCCACAATGTTTGATTATTTTTTGTTCAATTGGTAAGTGCGGCGCCAGTGATAGGTCGCGGAATTTTTCTTTCCTTCTTCTACCTTGTATTTATCCTTTTAAAAGTTAATTCAAATGAGCAATGTACTATGGGAAAGGACTCCGTTTGACCAAAAATGTTAAAAAAAACCGACATTAAATTCCTACAAATTCGAGGTTAAACAACAAGCCTCTTCCTTTGTTGCTCGTCAATATCCGTACAATATAATTCACTTAAGGAACGGACTTCTTTCCGCAATACGTAGCCCGCCGTTAATTGTTCGTCTTTTATATGTATCGCTTCATGCAAACATTTTAACAACCAGTTAAAGATATGTTAATAAGAACGCAAGAGACGAAAACAACTATTTATCTTTGATTTGAACTTGCCTTTAACCGTTTATATTCCAATTCTGTAATTTTGTCCTCTGTCCTTTATCTGACTACATACTTACTCCCAATGGAATGATTTAACAATTAATAATAATAATGATTTTTATTAATTTTTCCCTTCCTTGCATTTTAGTCTCTTGGGGTTGACCCAAGTGAGGGTCCATCTTATGGGACTTGGCTTCCGGACTTGGTTTGGTTTTTCCAAAGCACACAACAACAACAACAACAACAATAATAATAATAATAATAATAATAATAATAATTTATTTATTTTTCAAACCCGCTTATCCGTTAGGGTCGCGGGAGCAGCAGCCCTATGGAAGATCTCCAGCGCTCGCGATCTTCCGCCATCAGGCGCATTTCCACAACGGTAATACCCAAGTGACTTGAACCCATGTAGTCTAGCCACTTGCTTGTAGCCGAACCCTTGGAAAATAGCAACTGCCTAGGAAGATTAGTTTGCGGCATCCGTATCACGTGACCTAACCAACACAACTGAGACCTTTCAGTGCGGAGAAGTAACGACTCAACATCTAAAGACTCCATCCTTGTGTTGCTTTGCACTCTATCTAGTAGGCTAACATCTGCCACGGTTCTCGGGAACCTCATTTCGGCCGCTTGCCATTACCCAGGACTCATCACCCTAGGTGGGAATGCGGGCAAAGGCTATCAAACGAAATGACACCGAAACCATATCTGGTTATTATAAAGCCATGTGATCTGATTCTGAGTTGTCCGGACCGTGTTTAGACGCAGAAATCCGGTTGAAAGGTATTTGCATGCGAGGTTTCGTTACAATGTGTGTATTTTTTTCGGGGTGCATCGATTTTTTGTCAGAGTATTGTGTAATCAAGGGGTCTGTCTCATAAAGATCCATTGTTTTAGTTTTTCTATCTTTCTTGTGATGAAAATAATGCATTTTTCTCATCCCAGTGAAAGGAGAAGCATTTTTACAGATGATTACAAAGCATTATATGATTGGGTAGGGTGAAAGTGGCTTACTTCAAGCAAAGTGGCTAATAAAAAAAAATTTTTTCCATTCAGAAACAAATTTTTATCATACAAGTATACATCTGTTTTTATTTATATATAAAAATATGGATACGACATTTTAAAATATAGTATGAGAAGCAAATAAAACGGATGACCCCTCTTGTGAGATACTTTATCTCAAATGCGGAGGTCAAGTGGCCCGTTTGAAAATAGTGTTTAAAGGGCTGTTTGAAAGAATCTAGTCTCCGAAAACAATTAAAATAAACTTTGAACAAATGACATATTTTATATTAAATTATTTAAACGTGCATTTACCTTCAGGCATCTACACAATACTCGTATACCAATTGT
Source organism: Rhysida immarginata (assembly GCA_023313115.1). Lineage (NCBI taxonomy): Eukaryota > Metazoa > Arthropoda > Chilopoda > Scolopendromorpha > Scolopendridae > Rhysida > Rhysida immarginata. The sequence continues at coordinate 2,553,175 of JAHWFO010004564.1, forward strand.
GGCATTATTTTTCACTGAATTCATTGATGGAACTTTGTGGACGTTGCAGCATAAAAATTTACCCACAGTTGTTTTCAGCATCCGCTACCACACCTGTCGTTTCTTTTTCACAGATTGCTCTAGATTTTTGTTGCGTGCTATCACATCCACCGTTTTGCGTTTGTCATTCTGTCCATTTCGGTGACGAAATTCTGCCATGTGGTTTTGGAGTAGAACAATTCCAGTTTGATTTTTTTCTTCCTCCATTTGTCTTCTTTTTCACGTTTTTTGCTGGTGAGGAAGAATGCTACTAAGGGTCTACTGAGGCGTTGATGAGGATGGTGCTGATTCTGCACGTGATGATTGTGATGTTGATCAGGTATTTGGCCTAGATTCGTCACAAACAGATGGTTGTTTACTTGATTTTGTTTACCTTAAAGCATACAATAATTAGACAGCAATGTTTAATGTAGCTATATGAGCCACTACAAGGTAAGCTACCTAGCTGTTTTCATAGTGGTAGCAAAATGAGTGATTAAAACAAAAGCTACCAAATAGGACAGATGTCCAAGCTCAATTTCACCACTGAATGTGCTGTAGAATTACAATTATCCGATTAATTTTAAGGTAAAATAATCATACAAGCTCCGACTTTTTTTGGATTTTAGACGACATAAAATTAACTTACCATTCGGAGATTCCTTCTTACAATGGTGTTTTTATTCGGATACAAAGCGTGTACGAAGATTCAACGAAACGCGGTTGCAGGTGTCTAGAAATGGACTACTAGCTCCCTATATGGGCGACTCCAGAAAACTAATATGAAAAAATTATAATCTTCAAAGGCTTAAGCTTTCTCTCGACTTATCTTATCAATGGAAATGTCATTTTCGTACAAGAGAATGAATAGTATGATAATTACACTTTATTTTTTCCTGACATGTACAGACAAGTTACACGTAGCTGTTAAATGCACCTCTTCAATATAATCTCCCTTTAAATGAGATAAACATGGGATCATCAAAAATACTACATGCTTTTTAAATCATCACAAATCACTACGAGACATCATTCAAGACTACTTCCTCCAAAGATGTTCAACAAACACTAATTCCCAAAGCATTAATCTACAATCTTCCACAAATATCGAGAACATCATCCACCAACAATCAAATTCATCTGGTCCTTCGAGTTCAACCGTCAACTATATTAAATAATGAATATAAACTGGAGCTGATACCCCAAACTTCAGGAAATAATATTATTTGAAAAATGGAAGGAAAAATTCTGTGACCGGGATTCGAGCCACGAACCTCGAGTGTCATATGCTCGACGCCTCTACCAATTGGACTATAGCACAAAGTGTCTTAAAGACAACCAAGTTGTCAAGATGGGAAGTTGCCCATCAACTATATCTTCAATTCAGTTCTTCAAACTCAGCTCCCATACAAAACTTCATCAGAACTTATAATTAGAGATTTTTAACTTGGAGATTTAATTTCATAGTTACTTTATTTACGACATTGACGATTAAAAAGGAGATTTATTAAACTTAATTATTGATTGTCATTTTTATGCTTTAAGTTCGGCATGCCTGATAGTTTTGTCCTGGGTCATCTTTTCTCTAAAAAATAGGGTTTGCTCTCCTAAACTTTTCTTGACTTTTGAGATTCGTTTCTCGTAAAAATACGAGATTAAGTGCTTCATAAATTTTTATGTGATGATCTAATCTTCTCGTCCTCATCTTTCTCATTGAATCAGATTCATTTCTTAAAAAAAAGAAAAAAAAATGCGTTTCATCATAGCCGCAGTTACCGTTCCTCCTTTTTTCGAGGTCGTCCTGAAGGCATTCTTGATTGTTTCGCTGCTTTATATCCACATCGCTTTCAGTAACCATTTTTTCTTTATTATATTTCAAGAAGATGTTGACAAAACAGATGTAGATTATGAATTCGTCTCGTGTCCGTTGCCTCACCATTCTACTCGCAGTTTTTGGTTTATTTTTTACATCTTTGGGAAGAATGAAGGGCCATAGTCAAGCAGTTACCGAGGAAACGGAAAAAAAATCGATCGCGAGTTGCCACCATCCACATACTCAGTGACCTGATCCCCGGCGTCGCGCTAGAGTCACACGCGGACGGGGATGATCCTCTCCATTGTTATCGGATCAAGGGATAGATTAAACGAAAAACTCTCACTTTTTATAGAACGCCAAGGTTCTTTAAGAAAGTTGGACTTGAGAGTGGATGGGAGGGGGAGTCAATTGTTGGGCCAAATGGAAGCGTTCCAGAAAACCATTGCGCAAAGCTTATCTTTTTTGCAACGTTGGTTCTCCCTTTTTTGTAGATGCGATTATAACTTCGCTGTACGGTGTTTGCTAAATCACCTCGAGATGGTCTTAAGCAAGTGGTTCGCTTCGGCTCTACTCTTTCTCACCCTTTTATCACGGCAGTTGTGTAACCGAGGCAGCGGTGGCGACCTGGGCAATAATTGATTAGAAGTCACCTCTTTCGTAGCTCCCATGAGAAGGTTTCTAATCGAAAGGAATCAATAATCCAGACACATTTGTTTCATTTATCACAACTTGTATGATGTGATAAAAGTTGATAAAAAATTATAAAATTATTTCGTTACGTTCTTGTCATTAGCTATTTGGATCTTTTTGCAATTCTTTTCTCTTACTTTAAGCAGATAAGTAATGAAAAAGAGATAGAAGCTTTATAATACATTTTTTTATTGGAGGAATGAGAAACAACCGGTTTCACCTTTTATACCGGCTTATTCAGACTGTGATGATGATAATAATAGCTGCTGCTGCTGCTTTTAAAATTTAAGATAAGTGCACAAGGAAAAATTCAAAATAAATATAGAAAAAAGAAGCAGCAAAAATAAACATATAAAAACGATTTCCAGCTATAATTTTTTATCTGTAAAAATTGCAGTGGTCAAATATTTGCATACGATATTTAATCACAAACACGTACTTAAAGCCACAATTATTTCACAAACCTTATTAGGTTTGGTTGTTTGGTATTAACGTCCTTTTCAACTGCCATGGTCATTTAAGGACTGCGTTTTTAACCTCGCAAGGGTTCTTTAACGTGTAGCTGGCAAACGACTACAAGGGACCAACAGCTTTACTTCCCTTTCTCAGGGGTCTCAGGATTTCCCCCCTGAAAAAATCCTCCGCGTCTACGGGCATCAGAGGCGATCACGCAACCCCTGAGCTACCGAGGCCGATACAAACCTTATTAATTAACTATGAAGGATGGCAACACTTTCTTATGTATCCCTTCTGATTAGCAATAATTCAAGATAGTTGTTTTATTCTGTTTTCTATAATACGAAAATTTAATACGTAATTCTCTAATAAGTAATTTTAATACGCTTCATTTATTAAAACTTCAAACTAACAAGGAACCATCCGAACCTTTACCTCACAGTTTAAAACCAAATTCAAAAAGTTTATTCACCTGAATAAACCATCGATGCTTGCAAAATAACAAATCGCACAAATTTTGTTTCTTTCAAAATAAACCGTGATCAATTCGTAACCACTCCTGTTGAGACGTTTCTAAAGACCCTCCACTGTTCGCGGTCATTTCTTTCCGAGGGCCCGTTTAAGTAAGCCAAATACACAATAATCCATAGGTGATGCGTCCGGTGACTTGACGGGTATGTCGCTAAATAGAATGGAGCGGATTTCTGTATCTTCTTGCATGCGTTTCAGGAACAGGCGAGTTGACGCGGCGGTGTGAGTCGACACCTTGCCTTGGTGCAGCCATACCTTGTTTACCCTGTATCGTACAAATAGGGGATGTCACGGGTAAATATGGAAGTTAAAATGTTAGTCTGATAATACATGGCTTGACTTTGGCCTTTGACTCAACTCTGTGTGAAGTTAACTGTAGGCTGTAAAAAAATAGCTTGGCTCTCGTTGCAGTCATTTAAATAAACATATGCCTCATTTTGTGTGGCCAAGTATTTCCACTTTTCATCCGTCAGGTATCGTTCATACAGTTTACGGCAGTTGGTCCGTCGCTCTTGAACATGGCTCGGCAAAAACTTATGAACGTGGTAGCTCTTGTGCCACTTCTTCAGTTGTAAATCGGTTGATAATTGTGTTTACCGTGTACACAGAAGCCCTACCTTCTGTGCAATGGCCCGTTGTGTTGGTGGGTTACATCCGGTTATGAGAGCCTAAACTTTCCGGACGAAGTCAGAAGTACGGCTAGTGGACTGTCTCAGATTGACCTGCAGTAAGCAGAATGTTGTTAAAATCTGGAATGATGCCGCTCTTGGTCTTGCCAATGTTATTTAGTATACTTGATATCCCTTTCTTGGAAACTACGAAGCCTCGTAATTTCGGAATAGCTGAATTTGACGTCGGAAAGGGCTGTTATGTAGCCTTCCCAATACCTGTGTTAATTTTCGGTGGCATAACTCAATGTTTTTAGCTCGCTGTTCGAATACTATTTTAATACCTGCCCTAACAATTACTCCACGAGATAGTTCACGTGAAATGAAAGCACGCACCACATTTAAATATGCTAATTGTTACCATAAATTCTTAACAACCCTCTGAACGTCCTACGAAATAGCAGCAGATATTAATTTATTATTTCATTTTATTAATTTTAGAAGAACTTTTGTAAGGGAGCGCCTTAACATTTTGCTTCGGTTAATCTTCGTAAATTTTCAGGGGTTAACGTGATGTATTCGCGAGTGAAATGAAATATAGAGGGTAGGCCTGTCGATCTAATAGGCAGCCAAGAATGGTATAGGAACATGAATATAATGCGTTGATGAAGGTGTATTATCGGAGATTAAATAGATTTCCCCGTTTATAATTTTAAATGAAATAAAATATTCATGGATGCTTACCTCCATTATTTTGAGACAATAATTGTACAGCAAAATAAAAGTTTTGTGCTTCGTATTAGACAATTATATATGGGGTGACATTGTTTGGGAAAAGAAATTTGTCGTTATATTTCTTACCTTTAAATTATTTTCATACGACATATGTATATTTCGACGACAAAGTCGTCATCATCAGCATGGTATGAAAATAATTTTGTGGACTTGGTTTTTTTATTCTACAAGTCCTCACAATAACTAGATCTCCACAGTTTCTTGCCTCCATTAAGATATTGTATTATTTCTTACCTGTTATGAATTACAGTTTACAATCGTTATTAAAATCTGAATAAAGTTTGAGTAACTATCAAAGAGCTTGGACTCGTTCATGTTTTCAAGTCCGGACCACACCATCAAAAGGCTTCATTTTACAGCGTCGAGTCACATCATTATGACCACCAGCTAATATCCCGAATAACCGCCTTTAGCGGCACGGACAGTAGCTAGACGGCGTGGGAGTGAGTCAATAAGATTCTGGTATGTTTCTACTGGTAGCTGTTGCCATGCAGACTGTAAAGCATCCGACAGCTGCTGAAGGGTACAGGGTGGTTGTTCCATAGCACGCACATGACGATCGATCCCAAAGATTCTCGATTGGGTTGAGGTCTGGTGAATTAGGGGGCCAGGGTAGTACTTGGAACTTTTGGCCGTGTTCCTCAAACCATCCCCGAAAAATTGCAGCCGTATGACACGTCGCACTGCCTTGCTGGAGCGTGACACCCCCCTTGCATGGTCTTGCTGGCCATGTATGGGTGCATTTGATACGAAGAAAATCCTCGCTGGCGTAATTCTTACCTGAATTCCGAATGAGGTGGAGAAGCTCTTTTGAAATATAATGGGAAGACTGAGAATGAGGGAGAAAGGAAAAGTAATTCGGGCGTAGCATTATCTCTCTTTATTATGGATAAATAACCGAATCGGTTGAGAGTGCCTTCCATAGGTAGGCCCAGATAATGCCATGAGAACACTCCCCACACCATGACGCTGCCGCCACCAGCCTGGATTCGTCCAACAATGGTTGCAGGATGCTTGTACTCGGAGGATTCTCGCCTCACCCGCCAACGACCATCACTTCTGTGGAGCAGAAATCGTGACTCATCAGAGAAGGCAACCTTTTTGCAGTCAGAAGTGGTCCAGTTTCTGTAGCTGGGCAAATTGAAGCCGTTTTTGGCGACGAACCTTCGTCAGCATGGGTGCGGTGACCATCCATCTGCTGCGGATGCCCATACGTAGCCGGGTCCTCTGTATTGTGGGTTTTAGAGACATGTCTGGTAGCACCCTCGTTGGTTTGAGCGGTAAGTTGGTCCACTGTAGCTCTTCGGTTGGCCTTCACACACCTTAGCAGCCGAAGTTCACCTCTCTCATCAATGGCACGTGGTGCTTTCAGAGTTCCCATATCGTTTATTCTGAACGGTACCATTTTCCCAGTTATGGTACACTTAACTACAGCAGCACGAGAACAGTTCACAAACTGCGCGGTTTCCGAAAGCCGATTATCATCCCCTTTTCCAGATCTGATAAATCACGTTTCTTACCTATTGCAGCAATGGGTGATATGTTCTTTTTCTGGTGATTATTCATCGATGGCTTGATCGATTTTTCTGAAAATACTTCAAAACCATCTATGTCCTAATAGGATTAATTGAGCAAAATTTGGTTAAATCGGTCAAGTGGTGTCGGAGGAGTTAGAGGACAAAGGTTTTACATTCTCGTCGGTAAAGAGCTTTGCTCGCTTCGCTCACTCACCTCAATAAATAAATAAATAAATAAATAAAATAAATGATTACTAAGCATATTTCCAATAATTCTCATATAAGGACTCGTAATATGTTATTTTCGCTGTTCAAGGACAATTTCGACATCCATGCAAAAAATTCTCCTACGTAAGACCGTAAAATGACATATAGTGTTAATCTTACGCGTTGTTACAAAATGATATCGGAAAGATGCGAAAAGCACTCTAGGGTGCTTTAGGGTGAAAAGGATCTCTAGTATTTCGAAATTACCAGAAAAAGTATCTCGAAATTACTAATATTCTTCTTCGAACGATAATTTATCTATATATTAATACGTGAACGTCGAAATTTGGGAACATTTTTGGGGTATAAAAGGAGGGGAATGAAGCTTATATCATTCGAAAGGTACTGTGTCATGGAAGCGCAAGGGGAAAAAACAAGTCTCTGCGATCACAATTAGCCGAGATATTAATTAAAAACCTATACCGATAGAATGCTAATAGATACCGATAGATGGGTATGTCCATCAGTGAGAATTCATTTCAATTCGTGTGAGATTCGTCGATTCATTTGCAGTGTTTATATTTGCAGTCGATATCATAGTAAGGCAATGGCAAACCATCTATGTAAATAATTGCCAAGTATACTGGACTTGTCTAAGGATAGAACACTCACTATATATAAAATAAATGTCGCACAGATCGCAGATACAATTGGTCGAATTTCGAGCACAGGCGACACTAGTATGAATAATCAGCCAAAAACTGAAATACTGAAATATAGCGATGAAATACTGATACAGGCAAGATATTGGATAAAAACGTTTCACCGAATCACGAAGAAGAAACTGAGAAGTATTTCATGTATCCATGACGTTCGTGATTGAGTGGACGCCACGTAGCATTTGTCTTCAGATGGTAGAATGGTGTGCGTTAACTTAATAGTAAACTTCGACGATGGTGCTATGTCTAATGAAGTCTAAGCATTAAAATCAGAAATTTCATTGGGTTCTCCAGTTTTTATTGGCATTACCAGATAACTTTGATCCTTCAAGATGATAAAGTAACAAGAAATCAATCCCCCCCGAGGAGGGTATAGGAAAGTAACCGAAGCTCTGAGATTGTCTGTTTTTACTCCTTTATCTCCACTTTTTTAACCCTCCTCCCTCAATTTTTTAAATCAGAAAGTAGATTTTCACGAACGTAGTATTTAGAAAATGTAAAAGAGCTCTATTTCTTTCGTTTCTTATAATTTCCGATTGAATGACACATCACATGGCATATGCTACCATAGTTATAAAGACCAAGTGACTACCATCCTTACAACTCCGACCCCACTGAAACAATTTAGCCCAAACTTCATAGTCAGGTAGATCTGGCCTAGAGGAACCTGCGTACCGAATTTCACTCGTTTACATACCTAAATACCACGAAGATCTTTTGTCCCTGTAATTCCGGCCTGAGTGCTCCAATCAAAACTAAACTAAATACACTTCGAGACAAAATATATGGAGATTTTTGAAAATTTAAAAGATTCATCTCAGATAAGTGCTATTAAAACAAGAATATAACTCGTAAAACGATTTTCAAATATGCTGAAAAGTAGACTATAAAAATTTGTTGTTTAGTATTATATACAGTAATATTTTTATATAGAGCAATGGCGAAAACTGCATGTAAATTTACGTATTCGATTGCAGCGCTCACACGAATCTTTCCAAAGGCGCGAAATGAGAAATGAAATTCTCGCACGTCTAATGTTAAATGTTTTAAACTACTGGGCCTATGTACTTTCCACTGCTAGATCAAAGTTACCATAAACGTCAGGAGAGAAAAATCATTGTTTCAAAGCACCGTCGGGAAAAATCTTTTAAGCATTCCAAGGAGCTTTAGCTGTGACGCAAATATAATTTTAAATTTGAATATCTCACGTTTACTTGCACTTGATTTAAATAAACAGTGGAAATATCTTTGATTCAAAACGCATTCACACCATTTTTAACTATAGGCCTAACATAAATTAGCCATTTTTCACAATAGGCCTAACATTATGTAG
>JAHWFO010004564.1:2561874-2592071 GCA_023313115.1 Rhysida immarginata
TTTTTGACTATAGGCCTAACATTAATTAGCCATTTTTAACTATAGGTCTAACATCAATTAGCCATTTTTCACAATAGGCCTAACATTAATTAGCCATTTTTAACTATAGGCGTAACATTAATTAGCCATTTTAACAATAGGCCTAACATTATTTAGCCATTTTTAACAATCGCCATAACATTAATCAACACATTTAACAATAGGCCTAACAGCACTGAATTTTAAAATGAAATGAGCACGTGCATCAAGAAATCTTCATAACAGGCACGTGCTCCAAGCTGCCATCAACAATGCTTAAATGATAAACAAAAAGTAACATTATATTCACTTATGACTCGTCAGTAGGATTCGATTGATATATTACATGCACTAAGTTCATATTCTTATCATTAGTGCACGTGCTTGAAGGGGTCCACGAGAGCTCATCAAAAATTGATATATCACTGTTAAGTTCTTCCATTTTCACGTTTTCGTGCAAACGATGGCTGGCCAGGCACATAAAGGTACTGATCATGCTTGTATTCTTATATATAGCTTTAGCTAAAGCTCGTAATAAGGGGTCATTGAAGTACTTTTTGGGGGTCATTTTCTCGGACGTAGCATTTCGAAAATCGAAAAGAATGATATATTCGTCTTGTGCTCGTCATTCCCGTTCGAATGACATATTACATGCCTTATATTGCCAATAAAAAAATTTAATGGTGGGGTTTGGGTCTCAATAGTCACGTGACTGTTAGACCGATTTCGACGACAAACTAATCAGGTGAGCTCAGGAAGGGTCTCTATCGAACAGCGAAAAAAGAACTTGAAAAAGTTAAAGCATTCTCGAGAAATCGTCGGACATACAGACAGACAGACGGACGGACAGACGGACAGACAGACAGACACACAAACAGAGCGAAACCAATATATGCTTTTCAGCATATAATAAAATAGAATTGTACTATGCATTACACAGCGATGTACACTTAATATACACCATCTTATTAACTACTCATAAATTTTTTTGAGTAATAACTAATTTTATTGAGCAAAAAACAAGCAAAACAACAACCGCATTGAAGTCAAAAGTTTGGAGATTTAATTATACTGAGACATAAGTTTGGAGATTTTGTTAAAAACGTTAACATTTGAAGTTTCTAGTAGCAGAAATTTAGCTATAGACCTCATGATTATGTAAATTAATCTAAGATGGGTTGATTGATTACAATTTAGGGATGTGCTGAATTTATTTTCTTAAATTTTCAATAAGCCTCCTTCTACAAAACAGATCCCTTAATCTATTCATGACGTAATTATTAAAAAAAAGGCAAGAAAAAGAAAAACAAATTAAAATAGCAAAAGATCTCAACTTAGCTACAAAATCTGTAAGCAAGATTATTGTAAAATATAAGAAAATTGGAAGTTGCACTGTGAAGCAAAGGTGCGGCAGTAAACGCATCACAAGTAAAGCCGAAGATAGACATCTAAGAGGTACTGTCAGAGAATATCACGCTTTCAAACGGCAAGAGAAATTACTGCCAAATGGAATCCAGTCAGCAAGAAAGAAGTTTCGGCAAAGATAACAACCCGGCGTTTGAAAGAGAGAGGTCATTCTTTTCCTTCTGCAGCAAAAAAGCCTCTCTTAACTAAACGAACGAAGAAAAAGGACTTGAGTGCGCACGTGAACACAAAACATGGACTATAGAACAATAGCAAAAAGTCAAATTCAGTGATGAATCTAGATTTCGCCACTGAATGATGATAAACAAAAAGTTGTGTGTAAGAAACAAGAAAAGCTGGACTTTATATGTGTACCATATAGAATCAAATTTCTACTAAGCATCTTAGCTTATGGAACAATAAATGCATATGGGACCGGAGGTTTAGCTTTTGTCAAAGGAAACTTCAGCAGTTCCTATTACACGGAAATAATGGCTGATCATCTGATACCAGGTGCTGCTTTTTAGTTTCCTGATGGTAACTTTATAATATACCTTGTCACAGCAAACGCGACACTGAACTGGTTGGAAGAACAAAATATTCACCTTCTAAAATGGCCAGGAAATAGTCCTGGCCTTAATCCTATCGAAACAATTTGGGGTAAAATGTAGCGAAACGTTACCATATGTAAAATTTTAACAAACAAGGATTTATTTAAAACTGTGTCCCATGTCTTGTGTAAAATATCGAGAGATGATTGTCAGTGTCTCATAGACCCTATGAGACAATGTGTGCAAGCAGTTATTAATGTTAAAGGCGGCTGGACCAAATACTAAACAAAGAATCTCCAAACTTATGTCCCAGCATAGACAAATCTCCAAACTTTTGGCTTCAATACTGTTTGTTTTTCTGTATGTTTTGTTAAAAGAAATTGTTTGAAGTACATAAAAAATTTTGTGTATAGAGAAGAAACTATGTAACGTTCGAATAAATATAATGCCTGAACAAGTCCTTCTTTTTTTAAAAAAGTTTTTTCAGACGAACCTTTCATGTTTTTCAAAAATCTCCATATTTTTGTCTGGGAGTGTAGTGAAGTAGGACATGCCTATGGTAAGCTACATTCTGAATTTCAACCTTCTACGTCAAAAAAACTTAAAATATATGAAGAGGAAAGACAGACGAACATTGTGAAACCAATAAGAGCTCCATTCTTCCGCTACTTAATAATTTAATATTGGATCTACTCTCCCACATTTGGTAATTAAATTAAGATGAAAATCAAAGGAAAAATTCTGTGACCTGTATTCGAACTAGGGATTACGAGTATCTAACTCGTTGCCTCTATCAAATTGGGGTGGCCCACTTGGTAGAGGCGACAGGCTAGATACACATGATTCCTGGTTCGAGTTCAGGTCATGGGATTTTTTCTTTCGTTTTTCATGTTATTTAAACTTCACTTCCTGAAACCGTCTATTTGTGATCTTTCGGAAACGATAACGAAACCGGCCTTCAAATATTGCCAGAAAAAAATGTTAATTCATTTTGGTGTCAGAAATTTTTTTTCATAGCTTCTAACAATATTGAATATTTAAACGATTGGATGCACATTTTTGTTTGCTATTATTTGATAACGAATAATTGACTTCCTTAATTTCTAAAGAATCAGTAAAATAGTACAAAATTGTTCAATATACGAGATACATAGGAGGAGATGACTTGTTTTCAGTTCGAAGGATATATTTACCTTCGAAGAATATGAAAAGCAAATAAAACCAAATTTGAAAAAATTACAGATAACCGTTTTCAAACCCATTGTTTCAAATATTTTTGTTTTATTGAAAAGAGCAAGGTTAAATGACCACATGGTTATCAACAAGCATTGAAAGCAGCAGTGATAGATTTCAGTGACGTACAAAGAGTAGAATTGGTTCGGATCAAATTACTGAATAGGGAGACACTTTTATTTGACTTTTTCATACAGGAACCGGTAATTTAATATTTGGAAGCTCCAGCATAGTCTTGTTTTCGAGATGCTGTTTGCATTTTCTATCATGCCAACTGTTTTGTAAAAAAAATTTTCCTTAAAGATATCAAATTCAGGTTGGAAAAATTCTTCCAAAATATCGAAAGCGCTCAAAGGTCCGCGGGGAAATTGAATACGTGAAAGGATAACCATGATTACGGTAAAAATAAAAAAAGAAAAATGCATCATCCGTTAATAAGATATCCGTTATCATAAAAGCTTTACTTTGTGCTTTTATACTCAGTTCAAAAGCGAGCCTTTATTATATTTAAACTCTATTGGGTGGAGGAGACTTCTTCTCTGCCTCACATTCTAAATAGCTATTGACGATGGACGGAATTAGCTTTAAGAGCACAGCGATGATGGCACAAATTGTATAATTTAGCAATTAGATCGGCTGAAGGAATTGTTCTCGTGACCTTTCGAAAGTGTTTGTTTGTGTTCCTCTTTTTAAAGGTCTCAAAGTTATTTGAAAAATTGCATAATTATTTTAAAATGGCTCTCATTAAAAGGCAGCTGCCTATTTTACGTGTCTGAAATCATTTCGCTGTTTAGTTGAAAAAGAGAATTGAAAAGGGTTTTAAAAAAAGTTCTCATTAAATGCTTAAGATTTGTTGAAGTGGAATTAAACTTTTAAATACGTAAAATAAAAGAAGCTTAAACAAGCTGAGGACGTCATGTTGGTTCGCTTTCGAAATAAATCGCTTGATGCTGCTAAAAATTCCTTCTTCTCGCAACTCATTAACGATAAACGAAAATCTTCAGTTTGAGTTGCGCATCCTTGCTTTTAAAAGAAAACTGCGCTGGTTAAGGATTTATATTCATTATTAGATGAGGTTTAAAGTATATTCGATATAAACAAAAAAAGAATATACGGCCCAATGAATTTGAGCCATCTTCGGGGACATCATCTCCGTTAATGCCTTATTTTTATCCAAGGAAGTTTCCCAGATTCCTAATCTATGAAGCCTCATTCATCTATGAACCAGTACACCTGATCGTCAATAATTCATCGAAGGTATACTGAAAATTTGGGCTCAGTCCTGAAAGTGTTGTTTGTTTCTTTATTTGCTAATCTTTAGTGTTCGTCTTCCCGGCCTTCAACGTGAGTTTCTACGCAGCCTATATTCTTTTATGATGTAGCTATTAGTGTCCTCTTTCCGCCAGTTTTATGTGTGTTCATTCGGCCACTCGATTCAAAATTATTTCTTCAAGGCAAGCTCCACTAGGTTCCACGGCGGTCTTGCGAGGAAGAACCAATAAGATCCCGTAATGATCATTTGTAAAATTTTGATTGTTTCGGTTCTCACGCTGTCAATTGAATGATCACCACTGTAAATAATTTCATTAACAATCTACTCATTAAAATCTACATTTCTATTGGTTTCAAAGCACCGGCTCTTATTTCACACATAAAATAAGTATTCATATTTTTACGAGCCAAGTCTCGGAAATTTTGAGTAGCACTAAAATTCTAGATAATATTTCATAATATTCTGCTGAAATCAGAAGTGTAGTGGAATATATTTTTGAATTAGTTTACTCTTTTAAAATCTCGTTAATTATTAATATATGGCTTCTCGTGATGATCATTAGCCTCAAAGACTGATATGTATTTTATTTGGTGTTCTGCATGACTTTTCATTGCTTTTAAAAGTTGAATTTAAGGGAAATGAGTTAATGTGGGGAGAGTTCATTCACTGTGGGAGACTTGTTAAAGAGATTCCCATAAAAAGCGCTTGCACCATCAATCTCCGTGACACCTCGTATTCATCAAGGAAAATTTGGTTTTCTGTGGCTTCAGATATATAATTCTTCCCCTTATCATGGTTTGCGATAAGTTTGCGAGAGCGTTTCGAACCATCCTAACACTGAATTACTGTTAGTATTGGATATTAAGGACGAGTTTCTTCCCCTAACATCTTTTCAAAGTAAACATCTTTTCAAAGGACCGGGTGTCTTTTGGTAGGGTTATTAATATTTAAGAAATAATAATTCGAGTAAATATTAACGGATTTTTATTATTTATTTGACATATGACTCAAGGACTGCTTATTGCTTGTTTTTTCATTCGAAGATAGCTTAACAACTCGTTATACAATTCTGATAAATTGTTCATTACGCAGGCTACGAGAACTGAAAGTCGTGCTGAGTCTTCAATGAAAACAATCATTCAAGTTGCTCCGCAATCGCATCCTTACAGTATTGGCAGGGCTTCTCACCTTCTATGATTAGCTATGGTTATTTAATCAGAATAGCATTTTTTCTATAATCTGAAATAGGGCAGTGGGTCTTTCAGAAATTAAAAAAAAAGTAACCAAAATCCATTTTCGTATCTGTGTATCCATCAACATGGCAATAAATTTATCCTTCCGAGGAAGATATAGGAAAGTAGCGGAAGCGCTGAGATCATCTCTTTTTACCCTTTTATCTGTGCTTTTTAATCACCCCCATTTTTTAATAGAAAAATTGATTTTCTCGAACGTAGTATTTAGAAAATGAAAAACAGCTCAATCTTCTTTCGATATTCATCATTTCCAATCCAATGTTACATGCCATATGTTGTCATATTTCTATAGATCAAGTGACTGCCACCCCTACAACTCCGACCCCATTGGACAATTTGGCCCAAACTTCATAGTAATGGAGATCTTGCCTAGAGGAATCTGCATACCGAATTTCACTCCTTAACATATCTAAATAGACGTAGACTTTTTGTTCCCCTCTAACTCCCACCCCCAAAACTCCGACCTCAGTGGACCAATCAAACCAAACTGAATTGTGAAGATGTACATGCCCATAATAAGCTATCGAATTTCAATTTTTTACCTCAAAAAATGCAGAAATTATGAAGAGGACAGATGGAAATTGTGAAACCAATAAGTGCTCCATTCTTCCGCTACTTAACAATTATTGTAGCTTACGCTCGATTAAATAGAAAAACGCCAAATTTAGTAAAATATTAAAATCTAATGTTAAGATCCGTTTTAAAAACGGAGAAAAATAAAGATTCGTGATTAATTACTTATTCATAATGCCATTTTTCTTGTAAATTTTAGATATTGTATTTACAGACAGCGCCTAAGGATTATGTATATTTTTTTTGGGTCTGTACTGAACAAATAATATTCATTAACAAAATGTCACTTTCTTGGTTTCAATTTTTATTATTTTTTATTTTTTAAATGGTGAAGGGTTTAAAAAATTATAACTGCAAAAGATTTTGTGTGAAAACCATTGATACGCAGCTTACATGTACGATGAATTTCTAGTCCTCCAATTCTCTCAGCAGTCAAAAAAGCTCCTCGTCTGTGGTCCAATTCTCTCAGCTAAACTTATTCCCAGCCCAATAAACAAACGAGTAGTCCGCAAATACAAGTTATCAATCTGCTTTCCCGAATCCTCAATAGTACCCCAGTACCCCAGACATGAGTACCCTAGTGTTACTAATTTCAAAGTATATAAACACATGCGTTTATAGACTTTGATTAACTTACGCGCCGTGAGATTTATGCGTGGCAACCTGTTTTCATTTGATTTTCCCTTTAAAATGAAAATTAAATTTTTTTTAGATTGAATTCGCTTGTCTTGTACGCATTCTTCTCGAAATGGTTAAAATTGCCAGAGCATGTATGGAGAGATGTTGTAGGAATCCGTATTATACGTGAGTGAACACATGCAAACAGCAATACATATAGTAGATGTTTAAATCGTGTTTGAAATAATTTTTCTAGAGTAATAAATGTAAGATTTTACATGAGAACTATACAAGATGTTATATACCCATGTCAAACTCTCCTCCAATCTTGTGTTCCTTAACTGTTTACACTTAAACCTGCGCCTCAATTTATGTTTTGTATTTAAACAACATTACATTAAGATAATTTTCAAAAACAATAAAGTACTTTTAAAATTTTAAATACGGACAAAAAAGAAGACATCCTCGTTTCGCATTTCCCCTTATTATTGCCTCCGTATAAGGAAGATGATGATGAAGGCGACATTTTTTCATTTCCTAAAATTTTTGAAGTTAAATGCAAAGATAAAATTAAATGAAGATAAATTACGGAGAAACTGCGCTAATTATATTTTCTTCTTGATAGCCATGTGTGAAAAAACGAGAAAAAACGAAAGAGAAAATGAAATATTTGTTTCACGATAACACGTTAAAAAGAGAGAACGATCCATATCCTTCAATTTCAAACTGAGAGTTAGATCGTTTTCTCGATATTAAACAATATCTTATCTTATCTGGTACAGAGGGTAGATTATCGCGAGCGATAATCTGCGGCACCTACTCCTACGAGGGAGTTTTGCGCCATCCCTCGTAATAAAAAAGTTCTCTAACCTGAAGTTCGCAAAAAAAAAAATTAACCTACCAGAATATTCGCAATCCACGTGTCAATAAGAAAAAGAAACGTGTGGATATCAAAAAGATTAAGAGAGCTATTTTATATGTATCATTCCTTTCGTTATAGCTATTTAGTTACATAACACTGGCAAATAAATTGTATAAAATTTTCTGCTTATGTTGATCTTCCAGGGGTTTCTTGGTAATGGAGGCCCGCTGATTACTGATTTGGTAGTACCACAGAATGATATAAACAATTGATGTTAAATTAAAACTTTAATTGTAATTTACCAGTACTAATAAATAAATAAATAAATTGTAATTCATTTAAGGCAGAGTATAAAAACAATAATTCTATGGCATAGTATAGTCTTTCCTTTGTATTTAGAGGGCTCGGGCGTAGGCTTTCTAGTTCTCGAGTCTGCCTAGTCGTGGGTTCAAATCCCGCCGTGGGCATGGATGTTTGTGTTTGTCCCGGGCTGCGTACAGATATAACTTGTATAAAAGGTACTAAAATTAGTTACATGTTGAATGTGGCCTCCACCATTTACTGAAAGCAGGTTACACCGGATTACTGCGTTCTCAACTGTAGCCCGTAGCATATCAGGAGGAATGTTGCGCACCTGTCGGCTTATCGCATCTTTCAGTTCCACCAAATTCCTGACGTTATCACCATAAACAGTGGCTTTGAGGTAACCCCAGAGCCAGAAGTCACAGGGGTTGATATCTGGTGACCGGGGTGGCCAAGAAAGGGGGAAGTTTCGCCCTATAATCCGTTCATATGTGAAATGTTGCTGAAGTAACTGTTTGACACATGTACCAACATGAGGTGGAGCCCCATCCTGCATAAAAATCGTTGTGTCACAGTGCATGTCACGAGTCCATCTCTCGACTGCTCTTCAACAAAATACGGTCCAATTATGACATTTGCTGTCATACCACACAACACGGTAACTTTAGGAGAATGCAATGGAATTTGGTGGAGAACATGAGGGGGACTGGTGGCCCAAATCCTTGCAGTTATGGGTGTTGGCATCCCCATTCAGGTAAAAATGGGCCTCGTCCGTCCACAAAATGTTCCATGGCCAATGCTCGTCCACCTCCATCTGTGCAAGGAATTCCAATGCGAAGGTTTCTCTACGAGGAAGAACGTTAGGTTCGAGTTGTTTGACAAGGTGGATTTTGTATGGGTAGTACCGCAGCACTTTACGTACGATCTTGTACACCGTACTCAGTGGTAAGTCCATTCGACGTGCAACAGCACTTACGCTGCACGCCCCTTGTGAGGTTTCCATTTTCGCTTCCTCTACGGCTACTGAAACAGCCTCCACGATTGCCTTAGAGACGGGTTTCTTTCCTCGGCCAGGTGCTACCGATAACAAACCTGTGGCTTCAAATTTTGTCATCATCTTCTTCAAACTCTGCGGTGTCATTGGTTCCCCACGTACATGTATTCGTCGAACGGTACGATAATGTTGCAAAGCCTGCCGTACATTGATATTGCATTCATAATAACATTTAACCAGAAACGCACGGTCTTGCATGGTAACAGGCTTCGTCGACTAGTAACAAATGAGGCGTACTGACAACGAGGCTCCCTTTCTTATTTCTGAAAACCAAATGACTTGTAAAGCGCATGTGCATAAACCACATTTTTAACCTGTGTCTTCGTGTCTAATTTCGTATACGAATATTGCATAGAGCGCCATTCCATGCTGGTGGTGATCTTTTGAACTAATTTTTTTTTTGGTGGGTAAGAACTTCCCATACCCTCTTGTATAATATTACCAAGTATTATTATAGCTTTTGGTCCAGTAGTTCTTTTTTTAGGGCCATGTCAAAATGGAACTTGAATTATAAAGACTGTATATAAGCATGGATTTAAATAATAATGATAAGCAAAATCTTATCGTTGAGAATGAAGGCATATCCCGCGTTTCATATCTCGGATGCTATTATGTGGTTAGAGTTTTTCCTTCTTATACAGTGCAATCCAATTATGTTCATCGGTTTGATTAATAAGAAAATTGTCCGTTCCGAATAGGAAATGCTCAATGGCCAAAGAAAAACGCCGGCAGAAAACTCGAGCATCGAAATATTAACTTACTCGAGGAATTTTTTTGAGCTTCTGATTTATTTTTTTAACATTTGTTAATGATGACAGTTCGTTTTAATGATGGCGATGTTTTAGCAAAGTTTTGTCTTCGTCAAGCAAAAACAGCCAACAATAACATCAATAAAATAGCATGCTGAATTTTTCTGAAATGAGTGAACCAAAATTCAAGGGCAGAAATGTATTCGATATAATGATGAAAATGATGATTATTGATTCTGAGAAGAAACAATTCGGATGAGAAGAAAACATTTTGAACTTTTTAGGAACTTTGTACTCTCTCCAGGATGTATACATGCTCTCTCTCTCTCTCTCTCTCTCTCTCCTTCTCCTCTGTGTTTGGGGCAACAATCACCTGACTCAATCATGATTTGGTTCAACAATAATTGTTTACTTTGAATTAATGACAATATTAAAAATATTTATTTTATTTATTTAATAATTCGGTAATATAATATATAAGGTAGTAATTTATTTATTTATTTATTTAATGTATATTATTATTAATCCGAACGGGGCCTTATGGCCAGACGGCCGACATGATAGGTCCCCATTCAAAGGATATATAATAAAAAAACAATAAATCAAAACTATGTAATCATAAATTAAAATATAGCTACATATAATTAAAAAGGAGAAAGAAGGAAGATGGGAAAGAGCCAAGAGGGTTAGTAAACATTAATAACAGAGTTGTTAAAAAGAAAAAAATAACTTTGAAATCTTTTTAAAGGTAGTGATTGACAGCATTCTTACAATCAAGTAAGTAGTACCTATTTGCTGAATTAAATAAGAAATTAACTTCATTCCCATTCAAAAACGTGATTTCCATTCAATTACGATCGTTTTGTAAAATTTTATCAAATCCCCCGAGGAGGAAGCCTTTTCAGAGTTCATCTATTTTTACCTCTTTTATTCCGACTTTTTAATAACAATTTTTTTATCAACACATTGATTTTCTCGAACGTAATATTTAACAAGAATGATTTTACCGCCAAAGCGGATAAAGGGAGTATATTTTCATGTTATAGCATCGTACATGGATATATTGAATTAATCAACATTTTAAAACACTTGAGAGAAAATAAATAAATATGAAAACTAAATTGTAAATTACTATTTAAGTAAGCTAATGTATAGAGAGAATTTAAATGAATAAACTTGAAAAACTGAAAGGTAAATGGAGAGGAAGTTATTCCTCATATATTTAAGAAAATAAAAGTTCTTTAATTTGTAAGAATTCCCCCATAATTTTAAACGAAGTGAGCCTCAATTGCTGAAGCGTTGTGTGTAAGCATCTATTATTTTTTCATATTAAATTACTAACGTGTTTCTATGTTATCGTCTACTATTGAAGCAAGCGATTAACTACTATTAATTAGAAATATGTATAACAGTAGTGAGTTTTAGATAACATTAAGCCTAACAGCATTATGCTCTTGATACAAATAAGCTATGGATAACAATAGATCTAACAACTCGTAATGAGTTGGTTGATATATTACACGCCATATCTTAGCATTGAAAGTTCTAACAATACTATATTGTAACATTAGGGCACATGCAACAAAACCAAATTCCCACTATCATTATTTTCTCTTTATATTCACTCATGACACGTTGTTACGAGGTGTTTGATATATTACATGCCATATTAGCATTGAAAGTTCCATTGGTACAATATGGCATCAAATGGCACAATTAGGGCACGTGCTACTAAACAAAAACCAATATCATTATTTACTCGTTATATTCACTCATGGCACGTTGTTACGAGTTATTTGATATATTACATGCCATGTTTTAGCATTGAAAGTTCCAATGGTACTGTATGGCATCATATGGCACCATAAAGGTACGTGCTACTAAACAATAACTATTATCATTATTTACTCGTTATATTCACTTATGGCACGTTGTTACGAGTTATTTGATATATTACATGCCATGTTTTAGCATTGAAAGTTCCAATGGTACTATATGGCATTATATGGCACAATTAGAGCACGTACTACTAAACAAAAACCAATATCATTATATACTCGTTATGTTCACTCATAGCACGTTGTTACGAGTTGTTTGATATATTACATGCCATATCTTAGCATTGAAAGTTCCAACAGTACCATATGGTACCACATGGTACCATTAGGGCACGTGCTACTAAATCAATAACCATTATCATTATTTATTCGTTATATTCACTCATGACACGTTGTTACTCGTTATATTCACTCATTACATGTTGTTACGAGTTGTTTGATATATTACATGCCACTTAGCATTGAAAGTTCCATTTGGTACAATTAAAACACGTACTGCTAAACATTTCACACCGACATTATTTACGCGTTATATTCATTCATGAGACGTACACGTGCCATTACACCAATACCTGGTATCACTAGTTACTCTTATATATTCGTTCATGATATGTTGTGACGATTTGTTTGATATATTACATGCCATATCTGGTTATAGGAAGTTTTTAAGGGGGTTTCATAATGGTACCATTAAAGCACGTGCCGTTACAGTACGTACTTAGTCCGGCTATCTCACGTTCGTACTTGTTCGTGCTCTGTCCCATATTGATGAGTTGGTGAAAACAGACTGTACTTACTTACTTACTTTTCAAACCTGCTTATCCCTTAGGGTCGCGGGGGCAGCAGCCCTATGGAGGATCTCCAGCGATCGCGATCTTCCGCCATCAGGCGCATGTCCTCCCTGATAATATCCAAGCGACTCGAACCCAGATTCTCCATGTAGTCTAGCCACCTGGTTCTAGACCGACCCCCTGGTCTCTTACCCACCGGTTTGGAAAATAACAACTGCCTAGGAAGACTAGTTTGCGGCATCCGTATCACGTGGCCATACAAGCGCAACTGAGATCCCTCAATGCGGAGAAGTAGCGGCTCAACACCTAAAGATTCCCTTATTGTGCTGCTGTACACTCTATCTAGTAGGGTACACCTGCCACACCTCTCAGAAATCTCATTTCGGCCGCTTGTACCCGCGATAGCACTCTTTCGGTCATTACCCAAGCCTCATGACCATACGTGAGAATGAGGACAAAGATAGATTTGAAGACGGAGAGCTTGGCTTTGTTACCCAGCTCGCGTTTCGTTACCACAGATCGCCACAGTTCACGTTTGACACAGCTTGCTGCACCGATCCGAGCATCCAATTCTTTCTCCTGCCGTCCATCACTCGTGAATGCAATCCCGAGATACTTGAATTTCTCCACCTGTCTCAATGAGGCTCCCCTAACATGGAGAGCGCACTGAGCAGGCTGTCTTGAACGGATCAGAACCTCAGTTTTAGCCACACTGATCTTCATCCATTTGGCTGCAAACCGGTCTAGTGCATGCTGAAGGTTCGTGCGAGAAGACCCAAGGAAGACAAGGTCGTCAGCAAAGAGCAACCTCTCCACCAGGCAGTCGCCCACACAAACACGCTCTTCGCCTCGGCTGCCCCTGTCTATCCAGTCCATAAAGATAATGAACAAGAGGGGCGACAGTACGCACCCATGGCGGAGTCCAACACCCACGGTAAATGGTCTTGACTTAATGCCATTTTTCCGGAGACACATCTCAGAGCTTTCGTACAGAGACATGATAGCAACCAGTAATTGCCCATCCACTCCATACTCTTGCAACACTTGCCAGAGCTTTTCCCGAGGAACTCTGTCATATGCTTTTTCGAGGTCCACAAAGCAAGCGTAAACCTCTTTTGCATACTCCAAGGATCTCTCAAAGATTTGCCTTAGAGCAAAGATGTGATCCGTCGTGCTTCGGCCAGGTCGGAAACCACACTGCTCCCCCGACAGTTTGGAGTCGACTATTTCCCGACTTCTCTTCTCCAGACACTTAGCGTACACTTTCCCAGGAATGCTGAGCAAAGAGATGCCTCGATAGTTGTTGCAATCTCTCTGATCTCCCTTTTTGAAGATAGGGATCACAATTCCTGTCAGCCATTGCTTAGGGTCCTGTCCAGATATCCAAGCAACTTGACACACTCGAGTCAGCCACAGGATACCATCTTGATTTAAGGCCTTTAACATCTCGGACCGGATTTCATCATCACCTGCAGCTTTGCCAGTCTTCAGGGACTTAATTGCCCATCTGACTTCTGTTTCAGTGATACTACCGTGACTATTCTCCGCTCCAAGGTGCACCTCTTGTGCATCAGTTGTTGCTGTCACCAGATTAAGAAGAGATGCAAAGTATTCCTTCCACCTATGCAATACGCTCTCCTCCGTTTTCAGAAGCCTCCCATCTGAACTCTTAATAGTTTGTGATGAAAGAGACTTCTTTCCACGGAGGCGGCGCACGGTCTGTCAGAACACCTTGTTTGCCGAACCATAGTCTGCCTCCAATTTCTCCCCGAACTTCTCCCAGGCCTTGGCTTTAGCTGTTGATACTGTCTTTGCTGCTGCTTTTCGCGCCTCAGTGTACCGCACTCGACTCGAAGTTGACTTATTTGCAAGCCATAGCAAATAGGCTTCCTTCTTTGCTTTGACAGCTTCTTGGACTTCACCATTCCACCATGCAGTCCTTTTCTCACCGCCCTGCGCCACACTCAGCCGCTTACGACCACAGCACAATGCAGCCGAAGTAATCACAGCAGTTTTAAACAACTGCCACTCCTCTTCAACAGTACCATGCTCACTGGGTAGTTCTTTGAAAGTTGAAGATATGTTATCTGCAAAGTTCTTCCTCACAGCTCTATCCTCCAATGCCTCACATTTGATGCGCCAAGTTTGTCTGAACCTAGTATTTCGCTTGGTTGGCACAGATTCAGAGAACCGCAAAGTGCAGACAACAAGGTGGTGATCAGTTGATAGTTCTGCCCCTCTTCTCACACGAGTATCCAACACTGATCAGAATAAGTCGGCTGAAACAATTACAAAATCAATCAGTGACTTCTGGTCCATTGCATCCCTGTACCAGGTATACTTATGGACATCCCTGTGCTGGAAGAAGGTGTTTGTGATGGAAAGTCCATTGTTGCAACAGAGATCCAACAAGCACCTCCCATTCGCATTTAAATCGGGGTCACCTTTCCTCCCAATCACGCCTATCCACGTTTGGTCATCAGCCCCTACGTGTGCATTGAAGTCGCCCGTCAGGATTTCAGAATCTGCACTCCCTCTCCTGCTAAGAGCAGCATCAACTTCATCTAGAAAAAGTGGGTACTCTGTGACTGCGTTCGGAGCATATGCAACGAATAGAGAGAGAGAGACCGTTTCCCTATCTGAAGCCTCAGGAGACACAGCCTTCCACCTAAAGGGGTCCAATCTGCAACATAATCTGCCAGCCAGGCACTTGTGAGTATCCCCTCTCCCGCCTGGGCCGTCATGTTAGGGTCGACACCAGAGTAGAAAATCTTCCACCCTCCTAAGTCCACACTTCCAGAACCCGGACGTTTCGTAGAGGTAATACCTATGATATCCAGTCGATATCGTTTGGCTTCCTCCACTAACTCTGATTTCTTTCCTGTCATGGAGAATACGTTCCAAGTGCCAATTGACAGCACCCGATCCCGTTGTCGCTTTACCCGTTTCTCCTCCTGGGTAAAGGTATGCGCTGCCCCTCGACCGTTTCCCCAAGCGCATAGCGAGTGCACTGGTGGGGCTTCTCGGAGGCATTGCTCCGAGATAACAGCCGGGAGACTGTTGACTATTTTTCGAACGAGAGCCTCTGCCTAACTCCCGAACGCGGGTGACTTTAACCTGCGCCACACCCAATGCAGTATGAATTCTCTCATTCGTCGACATCATGAGATATATGTTTGTTTGGATACTCTTCGTCTCACTTCTCAACCATGACCTGTCTGGTAAGGGTGACCCTAAAGTAGCCGTGCTACAACCGAATAGCTCACAGAATCCCTGAAGCACCCAAATCCCTGACCCACGGTAAGGGGGCATCCACTCAGGGGGAAAACAGGCTGTGAAAAAGTTAATTCGTTTTCAAGTTATCGTAATAAATGCTAAGCTCCCTTGGAATAAAAAAATTCTCATGATTTAGAGACCGAACTGCCCTTTCAATAATCGTCAAACACGTGAATCCTGCACGCGCACCATCTCATTAACGTTTAGAGCACGCGTACCATTTCATTAACGTTTAGAGCACGCGCAGAGCCGAACCCATGTATGTTCTCAACACGCGTTTTCCCGAATGCGAGGATAATTCGTGTTTTCCAGCAATTCAATACATGCACTCTTTCTATTGCAATGCAATGAATTGTGGGATTGTCTACAGACAGACGGACGGACGGACGTAGGATTTACACTTTCGTGCACACTTTTTGCCAAACATTCATGATTTTCACCGAAATGCACCCAAATGGGTGGATTTACAGTTTCGTGCACACTTTTTGGGGAACGTTCATGATTTTCTCCGAAATGCACCCAAATGCGTGGATTAGAGAGCCTTTATAGGGAGAGAGGCGACAACAGAAATTTGGACGCCATGTTTTGTCGGGATTGTTAATGCGGAAGTTTTTCCCTTTTACTTATATTTTAATAATTTAAAAACGATGTAAGATTTTGCAACTAAACTTTACAAATAATTTAATAATACATCGAAGTTCAAGCTGATAAATTATATAATGCACCAATACAGAGAAAAAAAAAATTTTAAAAAAAAAAACGACACTCACTCCTTTTCTCGTTTTCTGTGAATATAAGGGAGGTAAAAATACAAAAAAATTTTACACGTAAAGAAATAATAACGCAAACTTTCAATGATAAAAACATTTGCCGAAAAAATTTCAACAAAGAGAAAAAAAAAATCCTTTCTACCGTGTGAGTAAATGCTTTAATTGCAACTGCTACAGTAGAAATCAGTTGCTTATTATACAGCATTATGCATAAAAATATCCATAATATCTTTATTAGAAAATGTGCTTCAAGATATTACAACAACTTTTCGTTAAAGGCAAATAGAAATTTTTAATTCCTTGAATTTATCTTTCAATTTACTTAAGTTGAAGATTACTTATTAATGTTAATTTATTTATTAATTAACTAATTTTATTTTAGTTTGAGAATTTTGTATTTGTACTTTTATACATAAAGCAGTTTATATTTGTATTTTAAGGAGCGTTTAATATTTTTATTTCAAATACTTTTAATCACTAGCTGTTGCTGTAATTGTCCTTATGTGCTCTTGCTGATACAGCGCAGGAAGAAAGAGCGAAAACCGGAAGTGAAACAGCGCCTGAACAAAGGCACCTCTCCATAGCGTTTCGATAGCAAGAACGTCGCGATTCTGAGTTCAGCTCACTGGCCACAGTTATCACGAGCGTAGCCACCGATAAGAAAACTGTGGCTTATCGGTGGCTACGACACGAGTTAGCTCTCGCTAAGTCCGTGAATCTATCGAAACACACCCTTAGATTCATAGAAAACGAGAAAAAAGTGAGTGTCGGTTTTTGTTTTTTTCAAATTATTTTTCTCTGTATTGGTACATTATATAATCTTGAAAATTTATCAGCTTGAACTTCGATGTATTATAAAATTTCGTTGAAAAATCTTATGTCGTTTTTAAACTATTTAAAATATAATTACAAGGGAAAAGCTTCCGCATTAACAATCCCGACAAAAAACATGGCGTCCACGGATCACGTGATTGCAAACGCCCAATAGAAATCAGTCACCCTGTTATCGCCTCTCTCCCTATAGAGGCTCTCTAGACGGACGGACAGCTGGACAAACCGATCACATAAGCACATTTCTATATATAGAAAATGTACTAAAAAATGTAAAAATATAGCTTTTTCTTCTTTATTATCGTCTCCAGTGATATAAGTTCTATGTATCACATGCTTTTTGAAAATGTTAAGACTTTTAAAGACCACGTGACCACTACCCACACAACTGTGGTCCCTCTGAGAGAAATTGGCCTAAACTTTATAGTAATGTGGATCTTGCTTAGAAGAATTTGCATATCAAAGTTTACTTCTTTGCACACAAATTTATACAGATGTACTTAATGGAGAGGCCGTGGCTGGTGGACTTTCACCGAACACACAACTTTTGTGAAGTTAAGCACCATCAGGCACGGCTAGTCTTTAGATGGGCGATCATCAGTGGCACACGATCTTCACTTCCCCCCCCCCCAACCTCGGCTGCTGCGACCATCATACAGCAGTCGTTAAACCAGGTTCATCCACGGACCCAACTCGTCGGCCTCTAACCATACAGGCCTTGGATGGAGGTATTGGATTACATAAAATTAAAAAAAAAAAAAAACTCTCACCCCCGACTCCAGTGGGCCAGTCGAAACCAAACTAAATAGTGAAATGAAGTGAAATTTGGTATGCAGATTCCCCTTGGCAAGATCCTCTATCCAAGATCTATTACAGCAATTTAGGAGCTTTTTGCTATGGAGCTACTAAGTGGTATTACCATGTCCATTTGTCTCATTCATATTTTTTTATATTTTTGACGTAGAAGGTTGAAATTCTTTGGGTTATGTAATTTTTTTTCTGTTAGGGGCCCATAAAGAGTATATAGCCCAAAGAAACGTAATTACGCTGACCACGTCGTTTCTATCCGACATTAATCAGCAAAATTAGGAAATCATTGATGGCATAATTACCGAAACACGTATGGATTAATAAAGTTTCTTTGTAGCTGGAACTTGAACCTTCTGTTTACTGTTACTATACAACATGGAAACATTTAACATTGAATTTTTTAGGGAATTTTATTTGGTAGAGAATTGTGAATTGTAAAATGATTTTAAAAATAGTCTGAAGTTGTGTTTTCCTTAATTTCTTATATCCTGAGTTTAAACTTCGTAGATTAACTGCAAAAACGATGTCACAGGCAAACAGACAGCGGTGGCTATTTATTTTTCTAAACGCAAATGCCATTTGAAACTGGAACGTGCTTTAATAACTTTTATTTAAAACTGTTTGTCTTCCTCAAACTTTTCTTTTCCGCCTTCGTGCGATCGATATCAAATTACTCGCCTTATATTTGTTCGGAAAAGTTGCGTAGGGGTTAAACAGGAGAAAATGAGCTCATTAGTGTGAAGTGGTGGCGGTGGTTGGTGCTTGAGTTGCTGTCAGGTTTGGAAGAGGAAAAATCGCATTAAAAGAGGAACTAATTCAAATAAAGAAGCACTTCACGCTCGGAGCGCCAAAGACCTTCCGAAAGACGGTCAAGAGATAGAAAATTCTTTATTCTTAATTAATGACAAGGAAAATGTCTTTAAATCATGTCTTTAGGATCCATACGGAAGCATAAACCAGCACATTAATAATTGAAGTAAATCTTCCAGTCAAGTTCTAGCCATAGCATAGAAAACATTTCCTTAAAACAATTAATTTACTTCAACAACTAGTCTGCTTTATATTTAGACTGCGTTCTCTTTGGTGCAGATGTTTAAGTTTCTAAGTAGAGTTTCAGGAAATACCAGCAGAAAAATAAGCGAAGGACGCTAACTCAATGGCCGAATATCGAAAAATAAATCTGTTTTTACTACTCGTTAAGATGTAATGAAGACATGTTGGGGATCTAGTTGTTGTCAAATCAACTCTTCCGTTCCACGTCAACAACTGTAAAATCCATTATAATCGAACGTATAAATTCTCTCCTCCATTGAATATTCGGTAAAGGCCTCTTAAACATTTCACTCGAAGCGAATGCATTTTTGCTCTCCATTAATCATACTGAACTTACGGGTAAAATTCGCCTTTTGAATAAGGAAATGGTCCATAGTATCAAAATACGTTTGTTTTTTCTCCAGTATATATAATAGGTCTGTTTTTTCCCAATGTAGGCACCTCTTATAGAGACTTAAACTTTTGAATTTCGTTTGTTTCATTTGATTTATCAAAACGCCTTGCTCGATTTAATGGTGCTGAACGCGACGTTAAAGTCTTGCTCTTAGAAAAGACTGGCAATTCTATAAGAGTGGTTGCTCGCGTAGGTAAATGTGAGCTTTTTATTTGACTTCTTTATCGTCTTATTTAAATCCTATGATAAAAAATACACATCTACTATAGAAACATTGAAAGCGATTAAGTATTGAAAATAAACAAAAAACCTCTTTCTCTCAATTAACATGGAAGAAGACGGTCTAGTGTTCGTAAGTTTTCTTATATCTGTCGAAATGCCTATTTGGGAGCACCTTTTTAAATCGTTTTCCCATGCTATATGAAATAGGAGGAGGCGCTCGACAATCGCGAAGACGCACTTCTAAAATTTCTGAATATTTAAATGACAATTCGGCAGTTACATACTATTTTATTTAAATCGAAAGAGTACCACATTAATAACATCGTGGCATAAAATATTTACAAATTTTTTTAATTCCAACCCTAAATGTGTGAAAAAGACGAAACTTCCTAACGAATTTCCAATACGTCTTGGTGACGTCAATGGAGGCATGATTTTGGTGCACAGTTTAAATTATTACATCGCACACTAAGTTAATCATTCATCAATCCATACATAAAATTAAATTAATTAATTTATGTATTTATGCATTGACTAGCAGAGAACCCGGCGTTGCCCGAGATAATTACAGTTATAGGTTAAACAGAACAACCTCATAAAGTTAAATAATAAATTTGTTTTCAGTAATTCTACAATTTCTGTTTATAGACGAAGCAGTTGTTCAGATGTTTCCGATGCCCGGATAACTTTTTGTCATCTCCGCCCGATACTCATTTCTTTGCTGGCATTTCGATAGATATGAATTATTGTTATAATTCTTCGAAAGATTATTATAGAACTTATGGTTGTTGGTTTGAAGAGGTGAGTTGATGTATGCTTTGTATCGGTTATGTCGTCAACTGTAGCTTGTACGAAGGGACTGCGTCCTCTGTCATCTTTCACTCTTTCTCAATAGTTTGCTAACTCACCATTATCTCCAGTTACTGATCATTATTAAATATTTCCAACAAAAAGTTAACTTATAAGGAAAGCCCGAACAACAGGAATTCTACGTATTGTTACAAATTCAATTTTGTTTTATGATTCTCAGAGGTGGGATGGAACCATCATTCTTATATTGCACACTTTGCCCGGGACTTTACTTACCCTCTTGTTGTTCTGTCTCAGATTAAAATGTTATCCATCTTCACCTCCGGGGAGCATCACTGGATACTTTAGACCTATCTTTAAAAATTTCTCTTGCCCTTGACGTAGAAGCTCTTATATCCTCCTGCTCTAGCGGAGCTTCTGTTGTTCAGATGTTTCCAATGCCCGGATAGCTTTTTATCTTTCTGTTGCAAATTTCACTGATCAATATTCGTTCTTTCTCTTTTTTGTCAAACACACAAACTTTCGCATTTTTAGGGAGCTCACGGGAGACCCGTGTGATTCCTTAGCCTCCTCGATAAACAATACCTTATCTATGTCCCGTCATTACATAATCATATTTATGCTCGTTGTTAATAATTCGTTACCCTCTCCCTAAAAGAGGTTAATATGGTTAATTATGTAGTGCCTCACCAGTAAATGTGTTAAGTATACAGTGCAACACCTGTTAATGTGTTAACAACTTTCAACACCCCTTTCCTCCCCTTAGGGGTTGAATTTCGAAAAACCCCTTCTTACTGCTCACTTTCATTTTGTAAAGAACCTCTGTACAAAATTTCAAGTTTCTAGGCCTTATGGTTTAGGCTGAGCTTTGATCACTCAGTCAGTTTCTTCTTTTATATACAACCTGTGACAATAAGTTCGGTGAATGACGTCAAATTGCTAACGGTCGTAAGAGTGCACCATCGTCGTATCCTGCCCCAGACATGTTTAAACAAATTTGAGAAAATCAGCGCTGCGAGTGTGTTTATTGTGTTTAAACGGGACATTGAAGAGAGAAGGCGTAGTGCGCGCGGTCGAAACCCAAAATGGATCAGCGAACGAAAGAGACTCATGAAATGATGACAACACTTTACAAAGAAAGTGCTATTACTTTGAAGGCACAGATTCTGGATTCATGTCAGGCGAATTTCTCATGATTGTCCATAGATTTTCGATTGGATTCATGTCCGGCGAATTTCCTGGCCATTTCAGGACACTTATTTCTCTTTCTCGATTTTTTGTATGTATAAGCTGGTACACAATCCTGTTGGAAAATGACATCTTCAGACGAACAGATCTTCTAAGCTAAACAATTTTAAGGAGGGAAAAATTAGTTTGGTGGGAATGTTAAAAATAGTTCTTTATGCGGGATTTGAAAATGGCAGTGTTTGGTGATGAACGGAGAGCTAGCGGTAATGTGGACCAGAGTCTATTGCCGGCGATGGAGACACTTTTAAGTTGGAAGTTTCGTCTAATGTGAGGGATTGGTAGGGAATCATTGTGTCGGGTGTAATAAGGGGTTCTAATGGAGGTAAATAACTGTGGAGTTATTGAGGGCTCTGTATATAAAAGTTACTAGGTTAATATTGTAAAGTTGCTGTATGGGAGTTATGCCCACGGAATTAAAAAGGTGAGAGACTGGGGTAGGTTTACGAAGTTTTAGCAAAATGCTTATAAACCATATTTGGAGTCTAAACATGCCTAATAAATTAAATTTAATGGTTGATCCCAAAAAAGGAGACCATAAGAGAGTGAGGAGTGGATTAAAGCATTTTATACTAAAAGTTGGATTTTGAGGAGGGAGGGGGAGGGGGGAGGAAATGAAAACGAGAAAAGAGTCTTAATGGTTGTTTAGCTTAGAAGCTAATGCATTAATGTGAGCATCCCAAGAAAGGTTTTGGGATAAGTGAATTCCTAGGTATTTAAAAGATTTGGACGAGTTAATCTGTTGAGAATTATAGTTAGCGAGAATTCGTTCTTATCAAGCTTTTTGTTGCATTGATGGAAGATGTCCATCCACTTGCAATGAGGGTCTAGCTGAGTAATTCGTCTAGAGGTAGGTATGTACAAAAAAAAGGTCACTCTAGGTAAGTAGCTTCTTCATAGTTGCGGTCGATCTTCATGGGAAATTTCCTCATTAAAGGAAAAAGAAAATCCAAATTAGTCAACATCACAAGAGACCGAATACAATTATGCAATGTCTTCGTTATAAGAAAACTCTATTATCTCTCTTCAATTTTCTTTTAAGATATAATTATTTAATTATGCAATTTTCATCAATTAAATCCATTCTTAATGAAGTCTTCAAAAAATATATTAGAACCCATACTCTAGCTTTCAATATGCAGTGGCTGAGTTAAAGAAATATTTTTAACTTTGAAGAGACAATTATAATTCAAAAGAAACGGCGATTAAAAAAAAAAATCACTAACTGCTATACTTAAGTTGTCCTAGTCTGTCCACAAAATATGCTGATACTGACCAAGGAAAATGCCCAATAAAAGAAATTCAAAGTATTAATTAGTATTTATTCAACGTAGGTAGATTTTTCTTCACGTTTAAATTTAGCCAGAGATTTAATTTCACAGAGAGCAATCCAGTTACAAAGTTAGGGGGAGGGCGAACGTCAACTTTCCCGTAGATATCACACATGAATTTTCTTTAAATATGTTAACTTCGTTCAAAGTTAAATGTCCTTTATACCAATTAGTTACTTCTTGTTGCGATTTAATATGATAGGCTAAATTACTAACCTTCCTTTAGTAGTGAGCGACGCACATCTGTCTGTGGAATTGTCGAGTCTCCATATCTCCTAACTACGTTAGCGCTTATGTTTTTCTTTTCTTCAGTTTCTTTACTCTCTTCCAAGCACATAGTATTTCTTACTAATATCTGTCTTTTTTCTAATAATTTGTCTTTCCATCTTTAGATCTCCTCACACCCTCGTTCTTCTCACATCCTCCTCATACTTGCTTTGTCTGTCTGTTTGTTTGGGTGGAATTTTATAATCGATAGTGGAATACTTCCTATTAATCGATTGACTTGAAATTTTGCACACTTAACTTATTCCTGATGACAATGCACGAATCAATTAAAAAATCCACTAAATAATTGATTAATTAGTGGTAACTAATTAATTTAATTTTTATATGAAGATTTTATCAATAGATGGCGTTAAAGTGTTTTTAAGAAAAAAATTTTTTATCCTTACTTTTATTTCTTCTTCCGTTGTCTCTCCCTTTTTATACATCAGACGCGCGCCCTCTTTAGTTCTCTTCCAGAAATGCCTGTTCCAGAAAATCTTCGTTTTCTGCTCCTGGAGATACGGCGCTCGTAACATTGAGCAAAAAAATAAAAATTAAAAAATTAAAAAAAACAAAAACATTAAATGCATCTCAAGATGTTTCTTTGGCATTAAGAATCCTGAGGTCTTCCTAGCAACGTATCGTTCTCCAGCAATCAAAGCTTTTTTATTATTTATAGAATGCCATTTTCAAGAATCAATGTTCTAAATGAATTTTGACATTCCAAAAATGGGAAAAAACAAGAACTTAAAAAAATCTCATTAAAGGTTTGAAAGCTAGTAGCACGTCATGTTTTTTAATGGGTGCATAATTCTTGCCTTAAGTCTTTTGTCTTGAATCGACCGTTCGCTCAACATAACAAAATTACTCGGTGATCTCCCCTCGGGCATAAACGGACGTCAAGTGCAAACTCACAATGAAAAACGACATGCGTAGGAAACTTGACAGGCTATTTAATTAAATCTAAACGAAATGATGGCTAATCACTCTAGTTTCGCTACTCTTCATAGACTGAGCGCTTCACCGACTCCGTGGTGAGCTTCAGTTGCGTTGGCAACAGGTGGTTTAACGTTTTGCAGAAAATATCATAACATAGAAATAGTTTCCACTTTAAAGTCACAAAAACATTTTCGTCTCTTATTATTTCCGCGTAATTATCAAAATAATATTGGTGCATTTCTACCCAACATGTCCAGCATGTCCGAATAAAGGATGACCATTGCGCTGTTAGTGCGATCCCATACTTCATTCAAAGTTCTGTATTAGAGATGAAATAGATGTATGTAGATTCTTGCCCAAGCGCTAATTGAATTAAAACCCTGAAGCTATAAATCATGGGTGTATTTTGGTTCAACTTAGAACAATTTGCGTGAAAGTTTTAGGAAAATAATGACTTTGCAACAGGGCGCCACCAGACGTTCACTTTCGATCTGATTAACACGATTTATGGCGAGAAAGAATTTTCTTGTGTGTACGAAAAAGGTGCGATCACCTCTTCGGTGACCGTCCGATGTCTCCATTGGTGGCCCTTCGACGGAGATAAAATGGGATTAAAGAGGATTAACTAGCTTGGCCATAAGAAAGACTAATGTCTCGTCCCACCTTCCCTTTATGGCTCGTCGCCCAGAATAGAGACTATTCGTTTAAGAACTAAAGAGGGATCATTCGTTTATGTCGTACTTAATCTGGAGTAAACGTTTAACCTGATAGTGATGAATTCGACGTTAATTTATGAAAACACTTTTGAAACGAGACGTTTTTTTTCAACCGTATCAATTTATCAATTGCAAGAGCAAGACGTAGCTAAATAAGCCTGCAATTGACATTTGTAATGGTCTAAAAATGATTTTATAAAGTTTATCCATTAAAGTTGATTGGATCTTTACGACACGTCTCCTGTATTAACCAAGAAAGAGAGATCATGGGAACTTGCAAATTCATCACAAAAGTCATTAAGATTAGCAAATATTATTAAAGATTAATTTTAAGAGCTTCGACCTCATGTACGAATGAACAATTGTGAGAAGAGTTAATAAGGCCATGACCGCTTCTCTAATTGATGGTTTCTAAATTATAGGATTTTAAAATCGAGGCTTCAGTTACTCTGTGAATGCTTTTTAACCAGGAGGTCACAGCAAAAGAGATAATCCCCTTTTAATTGAACAAGTGGTCATATGAATGGCCAATAATAGCCTGCTAAGGAACTTTGATTTTCGATACACCAATCAAGCAGCTTTGAAGTATTGAACGTTAAATAAACAAGGACAAAATGAAATGGGCTCCAAGACATTTTGGTTCATGAACACATTTTATATAAACTTAGAAAGGAACATATTGTGTTCCATGCAGCTCTGACTTTCAGTCGAATCACCGAGCATGCATTGTTCAATAGAAACAGGTTAGAAACTGGGAAGCAATTTTTTTTCAAAGACTTTAAAATAAATCTCTATCATTAAGGCATGAGTTCCGCTGGTAAAATTCCTACGGTTGTTGGCGGATCCATTGCGTAACAGCAACCTTTACATCAGCGTCAGAATTGAACCGCTTTCCTTATAGAGGGCCAGAGACAAGGAAATCGCATTGGGTCAAGTCGGGACTTCCCGATGTATGCGAGCGAGCAGATCTTAATCTTTCGGCAACATAAGGGAAGTCATTAAAATGCAGAAGGATAACTAACTTTCTTGTTGAAATTTCTTGCACCATTCAACCACTGCCGTATGAGAATAACTGTTGTCGCCGTACGTATATACCTTTTATTCTCGTACAATTTTTATTGGCTAACGCTCTTCAGCGGCCAAAAACTAAATAATATCACGCAGATTATCTTTAGACGATTGTCTAATATGGAACGCCATCTGTCTTGAGCAGAGAAATCCCAACAACTGTCTTGAGCAGAGAATCGACCGACGGTCTTGAACATTTAATAGTGGAATGCTACTTGAGGAACTAGAAAATTGGGAACCTCGCCCTATACAGACCCAGATATACCCCAATTGGCAACATAGTACAATTAATACACTCACTGGACAGAAAACGTGAACGTGTTATCCTTGGAGAATTCACCGTGGACTTCAAGACACCCTCGCTCCATAGTGACCACCACCTTGACTCCTGTAAACTCAAACTAATCCCAATTGTCTCGACACCAACAAGGAGACCCAACACTCAGCCACGCTGATTGACCAAATCTTTGTCCCGAAAACCTGGTTAGTCAGCAGTATCAACTCCATTTCCCTACCCCTCTGTGATCATAATGCAATCATTTTTAAGTCCCATCTACCCCAACCCTCATCTTACAGCCAATGCTTTCAGGAACAGCCCTACATCCACTATGGGTTTAAGAGTATCGACTGGAACCTTTTCAGGTGCAACTTGCATTGGTCAGACTGGTCGCTATTCACAGAAGCAAAAAATAGACTTTGAAATACCAGGCCTTCCTACACATCATTGAGGCGCCTCCAGGCAGCAGGCATGAAGACACATCTCAAGCAAGACTGAAAAAAAGAGGAAACCCTGGTGGAACCCACAAATTGCCGACCTATGGAGACTAAGGCAACACCTATATTTTGAGTATACCTTCACAAAAAGCACTGAAACGTTCAGAGAGTTCAGATTAAACAATAAGATTTACAAAACGAAAATTAGAGCCGACTTGAGTTAGGTTAATGTGTTCATATATGCCTAAAAATTAATGGTGCTGCCTCTCGGCATCAAATCAAAGTGTATGACACCATCACAGTTCTCAAATAAAGTGATCATGACCTGACCAGCAGAAGCAGTTGCGCAAGCTTACCGCACCCAATAATAAGATCTACCTATGGAAATTTATAAAGAGCTCCAGTGCCCCCACAAACGACAGTTTTCCCAATAAACAGGCCATTCCATACCTCCAGTGGATTGATAACCCCTATCCCTTGCACTGTTAAAGCCAATAGGCCTACACCAACTGAAAACAACAATCCCAGATAACTTAGCCGCCGAGATGTATAAAGCATTAGTGGGAACAGCAAAAGAGACAAATAGAGGTGATGGGTTTATGACACTTGAGATGATGAAAAATTGGGAACCGATTGGAAATACCCGCTTCTTAGAACTCCTTGAAATGATTATAACAGTGCAAAAATTTCCACTTGCAATGAAGGAATCCCTCATCCACCCGATCACTAAATCCGGATTTAAAACGGACTTTAGGAATTTCAGGCCCATCTCACTTCTACCTACGACCTACAAAATAACAGAGAAAATAATCTTTGGGAATCTCATTGCCAACATTTGGCCGAACCTGTCAGATAATCGATTCGGTGGACGCCCGGAAACCTCCGCAGTTGACCTTTTGATGCACATATGCAAAGAAGCTACTGATCAATCGAGCAAGACCACCACTATTTTATAGTGAGTATTAATCTTTCGAAAACCTTCAACACCGCTCCACGAAACCAAATCATCGAAGAAATCACAGCTATTGGCACGCACGAGAAAATTACAGCGCTACTTACGAATAGATCACAATATATGATGGCGAACAAGACAAAAACCATGTTTGCAACCAGCAGTGGCATTCACCAAGGCTCCTCTATCATCACTGCCCTGTTCGCAGCCTCGTACATCCTATTTTCAGTCTTCCGTTAGACTTTAATATCAGAGCATACGTTGATGATATATACTTATCCAAAAAATATAATGCAACTGAAAGACGTCAGGACCAGGATCACATCACTTCTGACATCAAGAAACTAACTGAATGGTTTAGTCTAAGAGCAATGAACCTGAACGAAGATAAAACGGCATTACATGCTCAAAAGAAAATACTACAGAAACGAAAGTACACAAAATTTTAGAATTAAGTTTCGACTCAAAACTACAATTCTACCACCACAGAGAAGAGCTAGTACTGAAACTCAGCAGACTACGTTTCCTTATCAGGAACCTGAAGAAAATATTAACGGAGAAAGAGTTGCTGATTGTAGTCAGGGCGAAAGTCATCCCGAAGATTACATACGCAATCTACAACATCAAAATTCGCAATAACCAGAATCAAGACGGCATGCAACTAGATTGTGCGTATAGCCCTTTCCTTTTCTAGCTATCATTCCATCACGCAAGCTTGTAAAGAGACTGCCTTCCCAACTTTCGACTCGATCCTGAAAATTGCGAAATTAAAGGAATTCCATCGGTCCCTAGTTAAACCAAGACATCCCATGCACTTCATCCGCACATAGCTAGCTTCCGCCCCAAATATAACCAGTCCAGAGTTTGTCTACGGTCGCATCATCTAGATAACCCAGTATTCTATTAAATAACCAAGTTTCATTTGATAAGGATTTGATTTTAGACATCAGCAATGAATTTCGAAATGAAGATGCAAACGGAATATTACGTCAACAAGATTTGGTCAAGTTGTAAATCTGCCAAATAGCGTTCTCATTCTTGATTGCTAGATATGTCTCTCTCTAGATAAAATACCCTAGCAAATCACAATAGCAGACGATATAGTTCGGACATTCTCTCTCGAGGAGTAACAGACATGACTTACAATCTGAAAAGAAATACTGTGGGGGTAAGACACCCCTAGCGACCATTGGGGTGAGGGTGGATAGAGAATGACACGTAAACCTGTGTCAATGTCAATCTTTTGCGTGAAACGTCTTGCCATGGAAACCGATGTGGTGATGATGCAATAATACTTTCAGGATGGTGCAATGATAGAGCCTTCTGTTGCTTTGGTAATAAAAGATTTGTTTCCAAGAATTGTTAACAATGAGCAGCAAATCACTATAGCAGAAGTTACAGTTAGGGCATTCTCTCTCGAGGAGGCAAAGGAGATACTCTGTATTCAAAATTCTCAATTGTGAATTGTCAATTACTGGTACACTGTCAACTGCTGGTAACTCTACCCTATCTGTAATTTAAACTTTTTAAGAAGGACGTGTGGTTATTTTAGAGGTCATCAAACTATTGGGATGGCCGTGGGTCACTGCTGTCTCAGAGAATGTAGATTTACTGAAAACCAATTTGAGTTATTCTTTAACTTGAGGTTGCTCTGTTTACCTGCAACTGTAATTATCCCGGGCAACGCCGGGTGCCTCTGCTAGTATAATATTATTTTTATACTTAACTGGAAGCGAACCCACCCGAGTGTATAATCGGGAAATAACCCATGTGAGCACTGTTACGATTTTGAATGCGTAACTAGGAAACTACTCATTGGAATACAATCAAAATTTAATCCTGCAAAATTCTCTATTCTAGGCGTTGCAGAACCTGAGTTATTAACTTGTTGGTCTTGGTGGCGGCATTTTTATTTTTTTTCATATCTCAGCGTTCAAATTCGGAGCCATATTGTATTAAAAGAAAATGTTCATTCTGGTCAACTCTGTCATTGCTTACAGTTATACACATTTTTTCAGAATCACCCTGTATATGATATTAAATAATTCAATCAGTGTTGCATGTACAAGTAGTGTTAATTCATTAGCTCAGTCTGTATAACTATCTGTTGGTGTTTTCTAAGTGGATCCCTTTTTTAGATTTTATAGCCTTAGTCTTTTGGTATTACTAAATTTCGGTTTTAGTTCATGTTTATAATATCTTTTCGATTTTCTTATAGTTACCTATAGTTGCCTATAGTCATTTGGTAATTATTTCGTGGACTGCGGTTTTTTTTTTTT